>VXBO01010772.1:122888-146347 GCA_013400135.1 Rhinoptilus africanus | reverse complement strand
CGGACCCTCCGCGCCCGCGGTAGGGCGGTGCGCCCCCCGCCCCGCACCCCGAGCGCCGCCGCCTCGCCCGGAGGAGCCCCCGGCATGGAGCGGCCGCTCAACCTCAGCTGCTTCGCCGATACGACGCTGGACACCGGCAACCGGAGCGGGTCCTCCGCCAGCCCGGACGGTGGCCGGGCGCATCTCTCCATCTTCAGCGTGCTGGTCCTCACCCTCTTGGCCATGCTGGTGGTGGCCACGTTCCTCTGGAACGGGCTGGTCCTGGCCACCATCTTCCGGGTGCGCACTTTCCACCGGGTGCCCCACAACCTGGTGGCCTCCATGGCCATCTCCGATGTGATGGTGGCAGCCCTCGTCATGCCCCTCAGCTTGGTGCACGAGTTGTCCGGGCGGCGGTGGCGGCTGGGACGGTCCCTCTGCCAGGTGTGGATCTCCTTCGACGTGCTGTGCTGCACCGCCAGCATCTGGAACGTCACGGCCATTGCCCTCGACCGCTACTGGTCCATCACTCGCCACCTGGAGTACACGCTCCGCAACCGGCGCCGCATCTCCAACATCATGATTGCCCTCACCTGGGCACTCTCTGCCTTCATCTCCTTGTCCCCGCTGCTCTTTGGCTGGGGAGAGACTTACTCAGAGGACAGTGAGGAGTGCCAAGTCAGCCAGGAACCTTCCTACACCATCTTCTCCACCTTTGGCGCCTTCTACCTGCCCCTCTGCGTGGTGCTCTTTGTGTACTGGAAGATCTACAAGGCCGCCAAGTTTCGAATTGGATCCCGCAAGAGCAACTCCATCACCCCCATTACACCAGAAGCCCTGGAGGTAGGTCAACTCGGTTGCGTTTTGCTCGAGTTGACTAGAGTCAACTCCTTGCAGAAGTGAGGGAAACTTAGAGCTAAAGCGTGCAAGCAAGCAGCATCCCACCAAAGCCCTGTGAATCCTGGAGGCTTTCAAGGGAAAGTTGGCTGCAAAGCTTACGAGCCCGGTCTTATGACTCCTTCCGAGTCCCCAGCGGTGAGCACGCAAGGTGTAGCTAAAGCAACTTTGGGCCAGATTGCGAGCCTGAGCTCCACGTGGGCGTGCGGTGACTCACAGATGTCCCCCCGTGGAATGCTGAATCAGTGCTCGCGAGTGTGAGTAAGGGGTCACCGTTCCTCCCGTGGGGAGGCGTGTGGGGGTGTGAATGCATGGGATCCCGTCTCTGCTGTGGACGGTAACCTGGCAAGCAGCTGGGGCTTTGGGGAGGCTGTGAATTTACCCACACAGAAGACGCACGTGCAGAACATCCTTTTAAATCCTCCCTAATTGTGGCTGCATCATCTCAGTTCATCGCAGGCACAGTGACTCTTGCGCTGTGAGGACTTCTTGGGGGGAGGAAGGAAATCTGTGCTCATTTTCTTGCCTCTCCTACTAGGGATTCTTAAACTCAATGAGTTGAGAGAAAGCAAGGAGACTTATGTGCACGTGGGTGTGTGTCTGTTCTACCGATCTGATTGTAAATGGGGAAATAATCTTATTGGGATGCTGTGTGAGCAATTCCCTGTGCCCATCTATCACTCCTCTCTTTACTTTCTAGCCTCACTTAAAAATAGTCTCCGTTACCCAGAAGAGGGTCATACAACCAATGTCCCCTCCACTGGAGGGGGATGTAGGTGGCCTGCGTTTGCCCGTGAGCTCTGGCCATCCCTTGCATAGTTTGGTTGCGTACCTGCTGTGTGGGATCTGCTGACTGAGGCACATATGGTGCAACCTGTGTTTGTGTTTGGCAGGTGAAAGAAGCTGCCCAGCAGCCACAGATGGTCTTCACTGTCCGTCACGCCACTGTTACGTTCCAGACAGATGGAGACACGTGGAGAGAGCAGAAGGAAAAGAAAGCTGCCCTCATGGTGGGCATCCTTATCGGGGTCTTTGTGCTCTGCTGGATCCCCTTCTTCATCACGGAGCTCATCAACCCCCTCTGCTCATGTGACATCCCACCCATTTGGAAGAGTATTTTTCTATGGCTAGGCTATTCCAATTCCTTTTTTAATCCACTCATCTACACAGCTTTCAACAAAAACTACAACAATGCCTTCAGGAACCTATTCTTTAGACAGCACTGAGCAGAAGAAGCTTTTCCTCTGCCCCAGGAAGCTGATTTCAACTCTCAGTGAATCCTACCAAACTCCTGAGGAAGTTCAAAGCCACTGATACCGAGGTGATGCTAAAGGCGCCTCCCCATGGGCCGTATGTCCCAGCAATGGTCCCGGTTCCTGTGCAGGCTCTCCATCCCGGCCTCTAAGGCAGTTGCTATCTTCCCTGCAAGCAGCACGTAAGGGTTTCTCTGGCCAGAAGCACAGCATTCTTCCTCCGGTGCCCCACCGCTTTCCTCCCACCTTCCTGGTGACGTTCTCTTTGGTGGCAGTCGCCGTGCAGAGGAGTCTCCCGGCAAAGAGTCATATTGGAAACTCTGGTTTGGCCACCGCTAGTCTCTCACTGCATTAATCAACTTTGTCCCCTGTGCAAAGCTGGGACCCTTTAGTATCAGGAGGTTTTGTGATTATGTATGAATCTAGATATTTTATGGCTTGATTGAAAAGGCCATTTGTCTTGTCTTTTGATGATAGAGGTTAAGTGTTTGTATTTGGGGAATAAAACCCTCAGTAGGGGTTAAGAGACTACACATACAAAACCTTTTCTCACATGTTTTATCAACAACGAATTGTGCTATTTGCTATTGGATTCTGTGTAGCAAGTTTTTAAAGAATTTATTTCTTGTGAAAGCTTAATGCATGGTGTACCCTGGAATGAGAGAGAATGCGTGGGAACTCCACCTCTCGTTCTCTGGCTGCTACCTGTGAGCATCTGCCTCAAGACCTTTACTTTCAGAAACACCAGCTGTAAATGTTAATCTTTGTGTCTGTGTTTCCCATTCCAAACCATCGATGTATTTTGAGCAGCTGTGGGGCAGGTTTCCTGTAGTTGCAGGGGATGCAAAGAATGTATTTCAAATTGCCTGTCAATGAGGAGCTGCGTTTTACTATTTCTGAGTGCCATTCAGGTCTTCTTGAAACCAAAGACCTCACTTTGTTTCTGCAGGCACTGGATTACAGGCAAATGGCAGTTAATGGCCAGTTATGCTTCATTCTGGAAGCGTAACCAAACCATAGAAGTGCTCTGCTGCAAGGACCAACCAGGCTTAAATATTTATTCTTTTGCCCACCCCTCCTTCTCTTCCTCCCACTAAGGCTCCGGTCCTGCCTGGTCGTTATTGCTCTGCTGCCTCCCTGCCTTTCCATGTTGCCAATGTAATTATAGTGGTTGGCATTTCACTCCCAGAATTAAAATTATGCACTTGATGCTGCACCGCTGGAAGACTGACAGGCCTTCACATAAAGGAAAGCGTTAGTTTTAACCATCGGTTCTTATGGGGCAGCCACTGAAATCAGCCCACAACTGAAATGATGGAGAAAAAGAAAAGATGGGAATCGGAAGGACACAATTTCATGTCAGATATCTCAAGAAGAAAAGAAAAAAGAAAAATGTCAATAAATCATGGGAAAACTCCCTCAGGGTAGATAGGATTAGTTCTTATCCTTAGCAAATTGTGAGACATCAGATGTTAAAATTGTCACTGGTCCTTTAAACCAGTCAAAAATCCCAGTAGAGCTGGTTTAAAAGTCCCTTTTCTTTTTGTATCCTGGGACAGGTGAAAATGGAAGCAGAGCTCAAGGTGCTATCAAGTGTGGCAGCTCTTTCAGGAGCAGTTAGACAAGCGTCCATCAGGACTGACATAGATGTAGCTGGTCCTGCCTTGCGGCAAGAGGAGAGAGAGGATGGCCCTTTTCAACATGATTTTATAAAAGTCTCTTAAAAATATTAGGTAAAATCCTGCCCTCACTGAAAGCAATGGACAAGTTCTCGGTGACTTCAAGCAAATCAGAATTTTATCCAGCATGTCTTGTCTTGTAAAAGCATAGTTCTGGTGTTAATTAATTCAAGGAGAAGATGGGTGGGACAGGAGCAATCTTCTAACTCCTCTGAAAGAGTCTCTGATCTGTGCTAACCACGGACCAATCTCTCTACAGCTAGTACAGAGCATTTTCTTTCTTTGTTACGTATTTTAAAGTGTTACTAGTGACATCTCTGCCGTATCAAAAATTGTAATAAACTCTTGAGCTGCTTTTTTTACTGAGGATATAAAGCTTGCATTGCTTTCTCTGGACAGCCCATCACCAACGCAGACTTGTTCTTTTGGGAATTTACTACTTTTGTTGTGTCAAATGTTGTCTAGCCAAAAATGAGTTGGAAAAAAAAAAGGTTCCTTGCCCAAGCCAGACTTTCAGCCTTCAGCTAAGCTCAGTAGTGCCTGAAAGTAGGAAACTACTCATTAGGCCACCAAGGAGACACTTTAAACACTAAAGCATGGATTAACTGGGAAGCTGGACTTTAATCCGCCGTTTTTACACGTAACACCATGTCTATACAACTCTGTTTCAATCCAGACTGAGTTCACCCACATTTTTATTTGCTCTTTCATGAGTATTGCAGAGTCTCTGCCAGTGTTGTTTGGGATCCTTCCACAGGTCGTGGAATCACCTGCAAACTCAAATTAGTATCTGGTGTAAGCAGACAATAATTAAACTGAAATCAAAGGGAAAGATCCCTACTTTTGCTGCAGCTCAGTGCTGGGATGGAGCTCCCTTTCATTATATCCTGTGTTTATTCATGCTATGCCTTAAGCGATGACAAGGAGATGGGGGAGAATCTTAAAATTACACTAAAATCTAATTTGTGTACGGCCATGGAGAGCCCACCATCCTGGTGTAAATTACGTCCACATTTATTTGACACCCCACATCCCATACAATCTGTATTGATCTTCTGCAAATAACAGCTTCCACTTGGTCATAAGTTTTGTTCCTTTGAATCTTGACATAATTAGCAGGTACGTTATGGACCAATTCCTACCGCTCTTACTTGAGGCTTGAGCCCATTCCTGCAATGCAATCTGATCATGCAGGAAAAATATCAGTATTCTGGAGACAGCGCTGAAGAATCATATGGAGAGATGTTGTGAAGTCCCGAGCACAGTGAAGGGGCACAAAGAAACCCTGACTTCAGATCCTGACTCCAAGGCTTTTTCCAAACCTCTCAGTATTCAAACCCAGATGCTGAGTGGGGTCCCAGAGACCCAAATCATGTTTGAAGACATAGAAAACCCCAGCTTCAAAGGATGTATCTTGTACCTTCTTGTTCCCATTTATAAAACAGAATCAGTGGCGTGAAGAGATCTGCCTCAGTGAGGCTTTGTGAGGATTAATTAGTAAATGTTTATCATGTCGCAGGAAGGTGGAACACTCTGGCTTGAATGCCGAGCAGCATTATAAATTGGGCTTCTATTTAATTCCTCAGAAGAACATTATTACCCATTATTATTGAGTTTCCTGTGCGGTTTAATGGCTATATAATACTTCCAGAATGGATTTAACTAACCTTCTTCCACTTACAATTAATTTATTTTCCTCCCGATGCTCTGACAGTTCAATGAAGATCTGTATGGGAGCTCGATCGCCAGGGCAGCGCTGAACGCTGTCTGCGGAACGGCTCCTCGCAACGCTGAAGGCAGATTGTCAAGGTTCAGGGAGCAGCAGCTCTCCAGGCAGTCTGCTACCCTGTTTCCTTCATTTTTTTCTTAGGGAGAAGAAAAGGTCATAGAAGAATGCCCTTGGATGACATGACGGGTTGGCTGACCACCTTCCTCCTCCACCCCCATCCCGATGACCTTTCTTCTCCATGCAGGCAGGTCGGGCAGGTGACTCCGGGACACATACCGAGCCCGTACAGCCAGAGGTGGGACACGCATGACTTCACCTTCCTGTTAATTTGCCTGGACTTTTCCTAAAAATCACCGCTGGGAGACATGGCCTTTAAAGCTGCTGCGGCAGCTGGAAGTGGGAGTTTCCTGGAAGTGAAGTTGCAGGCAATTAAGGAAATTTCACCTGACAAAGGTAATTAATGACTATTAGTTCCAGCGATTGCTGCGGTGAGGTACCACTGACAGAGTGTCAAAGTGATTTTTGCAATGTAGTGATTTGAGCTCCTTTGCTCGCGAGGGGCTCGTAACACTTTTACTCTCAGATCCTGCGTTTTACCTGCGTTGGTACGGCAGCAAACTGGGACGCCAGCAAAGTCATGGTGAACATGCTGGCCATCATTAATGCTCCGTGTGGGAACAGTGGGGTAAAACATCCACGGCAAAATCTGCATCCCCACTGCGATACGCCCTGGCTGAACATCATGAAACTGCCAGCATATTCATCGCATTTAAGAGGTGGCCAAAGAGCTCTTTAAACCACCATTATTTTCAGTAACGCTGAAGTGCTGAGGAAGTTGCAGAAGACTGGAAGAGAGCTGAAGTTGTGCCAGTATTTTAAAAGGGCAAACTGGGAGAGCCAAGTGTTTATAAGGCTGATACTGTTACTGATTTACAGCTTGAAATTGATCCTTGACAAAAATGCGGAACAGCTGATAAAGGACTCAATGAATAAAAAATTACAGGAAATAAATGTAATTAAAATAAATCACATTGATGTCTTCCTTTGATTGCAGCACATGGTTCATTGCTGATGGTGATATAAAATATTCACTCCTCAATAATGAATCTGACTTGACAACGCTCAACACTTCCATGAAAAAGTGAGGAAGAAATCAATGTGAGGTTCAAACTGTCCAATATTTGCTAATGACTCATGGCCTGGAAAAGGTGTAAGTGCAGAAAATGACGTCACTTGTACAGAGAAATGAGGATGCCAACCAGCTGGGGACATTTTAGCCCAGTGTGAGGCAAAGGCAAGCACCAGGAGCCGCGGGATGGTACCCTTGTTGCCAGCGGGGATGCACACCAGGGTGCATCAGGAGCTGAACATACGGGACTGTTCAGCGTTTTGGAGACAAGCAGACTTATTTCTTACCTGCGCACGGGCTGTGTCCAGCTATGGATTTTATTCTGGCCACTGCAGCGGAGGCTACGATTTCAGCTCATTGCCTTTTCGCTATTCCCCCCACCCCCGGTCCCCGCCACTGCCCTGCGGTCGTCTCAGTATTGCCGTTCTCTCAGCCGTGTAATTTCCCATGCTGGCCAAGTCAAATACTTTCCCTGAGCATCCTAAAAAGCAAGACAGATGGGCCCTTTCTCTGGATCCCCCAGTGCATTGCTGTTGTTCCTCTGTCTAACTAACAGTTTCAGGGGTGGGAGCAGCAGCTTCTGCAATGCCGAATGCCGGCTGCCTGCTCGGTGGTTGGGATCAAGCAGGGCTGGTCCAGGGGGCTCTCGACAGCGACTAGGATGAGGAAAGAGAAAACAGGAGCTACACCCTCACCTCAGGTTTCTGCTGGAGCCATCCCTAATCCTGCTCCTAGTTGCCCTCCCTGCTTCTGGTGAGACCAAACGTGGCCAGGCTGCCCCTGCTGTGGGTTTGGTCACCTCTGCAGGGACACAAAAGGGAGGGGGGAAAATTTCCCCAACCTACTGCAGCTCTAATTACAGGGAAAAAAATCCCCATCCCTGTCTGCCTTTCTGGGAGGGGGCACGTTTTCTGCATGGTTTAGGGTGGAAATCTCTGTGTCATCCAAAACTACCTGCTGCTGGCCAGGTCCCCAAGTTTGCTCAAGTGTTTCAGTGGCCTGAAATGTTGCATTTTTCATCAGTTCGAGGTGGCAACCTGAGGTCAGTGCTTCTTCCTTGTGCCTTTCTGTCACCAAATAGTGGTTACACATAGGTCCCGCCAGCTACTGGTACAGAGGAGGGCAACCTTTCAAAATTAGCGTCTTTACTTGTCAGGAAAACCCCTCGTCTCGGGGTTCAAGGCACCAAACCGACAGTTGAGGTGCCACAAAATACCAAGATCTGCTTCCTCTTGCCTGAGATACCATGATTCAATGTTTGAATCATCTGGCTCTTCACAAGACACCCGGTTGGGCGATCCCAAAGCTTACACCGTGCCCGGTCTGGCTAATTTTGCTAAGGTCCGTCATGTGTCCCACCTTTCTACCACTCTCCTGGGATGCTGTGTTGGAGCTCTGCACACCAAGGAGCCACGTGTATGTTGGTGAGGGTGCTGCCTTTCCAGCATCGCCCTGGCCTGGTGCAGCTGGACCAAACAGGGAAGTTTCCAACCCAAAAGAACCAGTGGCACATAGACCACGGTGAAAATTAATGTGATCACCTTGCAAACCCCCTTCTAGATTTGCTCCCGGCCTTCTATCCTGCTCCACAGGCTACCTGCCAGGCGGAGTCCATAGTGGAAAAGCAGAGCTCACGGTCACATAGTTTCACAGTTTAGATGGAGGGGAGAGAAATAATTTTGATGCAATGCCAGCCTCGGCTCTTTCGGTGGGCACCGGAGCATATGGAGCCTCTCGCACAATTGCCTGGGAGTTGCCGGTCTGCGATGGTTTTTTCTCTCCTCAGCCGCTCGCCCAGTGCCAAAGTTTCCAGGTGCGTTGAGGCAGGATGCCCCAGCCGCGCGTCTTGGAGCTTCCGCCCGCACATCACGGCCTCGGGGTGAATATTAAACAGACAGGAGGAGCACAGCAGATGCGAGGTGCAAGTACACTTGCTGGCACAAGGGGTTACTCAATACCTGGAATCTGAACGGAAAAAGAAACTGCAAGCCCACGGTATTAAGCCATTAAGATTCTTACCGAGGTTTTTTAAAAGGAGGCAGGTAGATGCTGAGATGAGATGATGCCATGCTCCTCTACTTCCTGCAGTTTTGCAGCACAGACCTCAGCCTTATAGAGGATTTCAGAGCACATTACCCTGACTAAAGCCCTAGGGCTACTTTATAAGCTGTTAATAGTTGCCAACCAAAATGACTGTCAGGGCTGTTTCTTATTAAAATGAGCATTTAAGGCACCTGGAGAAGACTGTAAGTAGCATAAACCCCCTGGATTCCCTCCAAAACCCTAGAAGTGGCCAGCATTTGCGTGCAGAACACAGCAAATAACTTTTAAATGCAACCTGTTTGACAGCAAATCTGTTGCTGCTCCTCAGGTCAGCTTCTCCACCACTTTTATTCACACGTGTCTCCAAGACAGCATGTACCCACCCGCCGTGTGTGTATTACAGCACCTTCCCAGGGTGATTCCTGAATCATTGGCCCGTGACTGTCCCACATGGGGCTACGTCCTGGTTTCCCCAGCTTTAGGTGCAAGGCAACACCTCTGGCCCTGCAGACTCCTGTCCCTGGGTGGCCTTTGGAGTACATGGGATAATTCATCTGGGTGTGGAGCAGCTGGACTGGTTTTCACCCTGCTGTGCCCGCAGCCCCAGAATCCCATCAGCCAGCATCCCCACATCCAGCAGCCCCATCTGAGCAGCAGCTCCTTCCCCACAGCACTTCTCCTGGCTCCCTTCTTGCATCTCCGATGGCTTGGGGGAGCCTGTTTCCCTACATGTTGCCATGGTGGTGCTCCCAGAGTCAGGACTGCTCCTCCACTCAAGGGCTTGTAGTGAAAATAATCACTTCATAAACCGAATGAGCCATGCCCTAGATCAAATGAGGTAATAAAAAGCTGGTGGGTTGCACCGGTATCCTCTGAGATGCCTGTTTGCAATGGGCTCCCGGCACTTCATAAAGTAGGCACGGTCCTCACAGAAGGAGATGTTTTTTAGGAAAAGAGGGAATTGTCTCAGCCCCAGCCTCTCTGTTGCTGTTAATGGGGGAGGGATTTGTCTCTTTTAAGACACCTTTTCCTACCGAGGGTCTTGCACGCACCCTGAGTGATGCAGCAGGACACCTATCCACTGCAGGTGCCCAGCACCATTGCCACCAAGAATCACAGAACGATAGGGGTTGGAAGGGACCTCTGGAGATCAACTATTCCAACCCCCCTGCCACTCCTCACTCTCTTCCCCTGCTCCATCGTGGAGCTCCATGGGCTGCAGGGGGACAGCCTGCCTCACCATGAACCTCTGCTCCGGTGCCTGGAGCACCTCCTCCCCCTCTTTCTCCACAGTTGTATCTCTCAGTCTTGTATCTCTTGGTTTTTCCACAGCTGTATCTCTCACTCCTCTCTCCTGCTTGCTGTCCTGTGGATTTTTTTTTCCTTCTTCTTAAACATCTTTTTTTTCCCCCTTCTTATGTTACCCCAGAGACGCTACCACTGTCGCTGATGGGCTCAGCCTTGGCTAGCGGCAGGTCCGTCTTGGAGCCGGCTGGAATTGGCTGTATCAGACATGGGGAAAGCTTCCAGCAGCTTCCCACAGAAGGCACCCCTGTAGCCCCCCTCACTACCAAAACCCCGCGACACAACCCAAATACACTTTCCTTCCCTTATTCAACACCACAGCTTCTCTCTGGATCCTCTTCGTTGTGTTCAACACTCCTTTTGAAACATGGACACTAGTCACTCACATGGTTTTTAAGGAACCCAACAGGGGCAGTCAAAGACCTACTGTAACTTCCTTCTTCTTATTGAAGGGTCTAAGACACATGATCATTTTTGGACATGGTAATGCACAGGGAGCTTGTTCTTCACTTGATATTCCTCAGTGACACCCAGTCTTTTCAAACACATTACTTCACCTGACAAACTCCCTTACCCATCAACTATGGGGGGCCTTACCCATCAACTCCGTGCCTTGTCTCTGTCCCGCAGGAGCAGGCGGCTACCGGGGCAGCGGGAGCTGCGGGTGACAGACATAACCTGTTGTGGTTTTGGTCAGGTTGACCCATCAGAATGGCAGATGGCCCTTCCCCCCATCTCCNAGGTGAGACCCCTCCACGCTTTTCTGCTTCCAACCCTCTAACAGGGCAAATAACGAAATTAGCTGACCCTGGTCGTTATAGCAATAAGTATAAGCAAGAGCCTGTCTGCATACCATCCCTTGGCATAATCAGGTCTTATCACTCAGAGAGTGAATGGTTTCTGAACAATATGCCGTTAATTTCAGAGATTAGTCAGTTAGAAGAAGCCCAGCTAAAAAGTAAAATTACAAAGACAGAAAATTGGTTCTGTTTTACCTCAAACCAGGACAGCCCTGCACCTTGGCGGTAGGCAGGCGGCGAGGTGGCTCTGGTGGCTTGCAGGGAAGGAGACGAGGCCAAAAGCACCATCTGGCCCGCTCACCTTTCCACTCCTCTGTGGCAAGACGAGAGTCTGTCTGGCAAGACGTGAGGTCGAGGGCTGAGTCTGCTCTTGTCTGCAGCATGGGGCAGAAGGAGACCGATTATTTTTCATTTCCTTCTGCCAGCTGCCATGTCAGGGGGAGGACGGGAGCAATATCCCTCTTATTGTTCCTAGATGTGGTCATTAGAGACAGTGAGATGCTTAGACTGTTGTATTTTTTATTTGAATAGTAAGAACCTGAATAACCTGGATAACCCAAACCTTGGTGCCGCTAAGCAAGTATCCTCCAGCTTTGCGAGATGTCTCAGTACTGTGCAAAATGAGCAGCGTGTGCATGTTGTTCAGCACTTACCCAGCTACATGCAGCACTTGTTAAGTGGAAAACATCTTTCTTGCTTACCCTCTACAGCTGCTATAATTACCCTCTGAACCAGATCAAATCCACTGTCCTCCTTCCCCTTCGAGTGCTCTGCATTTTGACATGCTTCAGAGTAGGATTAGCACCACACGTTTCCAGAGTCATTTATCCAGCTTTACACCCTCTATTCCATGCATATTCTGGCTCTTGCCAGCTGGAATCCCAAGTGATGCGTGTTGCTCAGAGCCATGGGCTTTGGGGCGTCTGCGCAACACCAGGGAAGAGGCAGCTCTGAATTAACCCAAGCCTCGATGCCCCTAATTCTACATAAACGTCCCACAGCACTGAGTATGCAAGAAAACCGCAATTAACCAGACTGTAGGTATCTGACGAATGGCTGATTTATTTTATGGGGCCAGGATGCAACTTTTTAATGCACGAATGTCCTTAGAAGACTTTAAAGAGACATGTGAGCCTCTTTTGTCCTTTGCCTTCTGAGCAGAGCAGCGCAGGAGCCGTGTGAACACATACACACACGCCAGTTTCCCAGATTCTTTTCTTTGAGTGCTCCCGCCAAGCAAATGGCACTGCTTACCTAAATATACCCAGGGAAACATGTTCTCCTTGGGCACAATGATCAGCCCACACGCACTGCAAAATTCCAACACAGATGCATAATTTTCCTACAAAACATACACACACACACGAACACACGCACAATTCTTCTTACACCGTGTCAACCATTTCAGTTAGGTTTTGGTTATTCTGCTATTGGCTAGAAAAAGTGTGCAAATGTATGAAGGCCAAAAGTCTCGCTCAGAAAAAAAATTAGTTACTAAAGCCTCCCTCTGATGAAGGATAAAAGGAAAGGTGAATCACAGGTAAACTGATTTTCACCAAGGAAAATTCTGTTAGCTTGTTGTTTTTTAATATTGCACCAATTATGTGTGATTTGAGGAGATAAAACATTTCCAGAACTCCTTCTGGAGGAGCTTAACAAAATGTTTTTGGAGATTGCTCTGATCACTCAGGACTGAGTGCTATTTTATTAAGCATTATGCATGAAGGGTTGATGCTATAGACAGAGGCTGTTATAGACAGAGCTAATAAATGAGACCAGGAGTTTGCAGAATCACAGAATTGTTGAGGTTGAAAGAGGTCTCTGGACATCATCTGGGCCTCTCAAGCAGGGCCACCTAAAGCCAGTTGCCCAGGACCATGTCCAGATGGCTTTTGAGTATCTTCAAGGATGGAAACTCCACAACCACCCTGGGCAACCTGTGCCAGCGTTCAGTCACCCTCACAACAAAAAAGTGTTTCCTGATGTTCAGAGAGAACCTCCTGTGTTTCAGTTTGTGCCAGTTGCCTCTGGTCCTGTCACTGGGCACCACTGGAAAGAGCTTGGCCCCATCCTCTTTCCACCCTTCCCTCAGGAGTTCATATACAAGGCTTCCTGAGTCTTCTCTTCTCTAGGTTGAACAGTCCCAGCTCTCAGCTGTTCCTCATAGGAGAGAGGCTCTGACCCCTTCATCATCCTTGTGGCCCTTCATTGGTCTCTCTCCAGTATGTCCATGTCTCCCTTGTACTGGGGAGCCCAGAACCGGACACAGCACGCCAGGTGTGGCCTTACCAGTGCTGAGTAGAGGGGAAGGATCACCTTCCTCAACTTGCTGTCAAAGCTTTGTCTCACGCAGCCCAGTACGGCATTCACCACCTCTGTTGCAGGGGCACATTGCTGGCTCATGGTCACCAAAAACAGGACTCCCAGGTCCTTTTCCTCCAAGGTGCTTTCCAGCTGGGTGTCCCCCAGCATATATTGGTGTGTGGGGTTGTTCCTCCCCAGATGCAGGTCTTTACACTCTTCCCTGCTGAACCTCATGAGGTTCCTGCTGGCCCATTTCTCCAGCCAGCTGAGGTCCCTCCGGACGGCAGTAGGACCATCTGGTGCATCAGCCACTCTTCTCAGTTTGGTGTCATCTGCAAACTTGCTGAGGATACATTCTGCCCCATTATTAATGAAAATGTCAAACAGGGCTGGACTTAGTATTGACCCATGAGGTACACCACTGGTCTCCATCTAGACTTTGCATGGCTGATCATCGCTCTCTGGGTTTGGCCATTCATCCAGTTCTCAATTCACCTCACCGTCTGCTCATCCAGCCCTTGCCCCAGCAGTTTCTCAATGAGGATCTTATGGGACACAGTGGCAAAGGCCTTACTGAAGTCCAGGTAGACAATACATTTGATGAACATGGTCATCACCAAGTGGCATTTTCTGGAGCATCTCGATGCCCAACCTCCCATTCAAAAGAAGTGAGGTATTGTTAAAAATGCACATTTTTCCACTAAGTATGAAAAAAGACTACAGAGACTAGCTTACACTCAAACATTGTACTTGAAGAGTTTTCTAGGTAGGCGAGATGAATCTTACTTGGGGTACAAATTAATGTAAAACCAGGAGAAATACAGAAGTGCAGTTTACATTTTTTACCTCTCTGATGACTGGATAAATCTAAGAGGCTGGTAGAGGTTTTTTCTCATCTTCCCTCCTTTGGTTCTCCTCTCACACACACAAAAAAGGAAATATGTGGAGCATCAGTTTTGGTCCTGTGGGCCTCAGGCATCTGGGCTGTGAAAAACATTTTTTACTGCTGTATAATGCTTGCTGTCCATTTGCCAAGCTTTTTTGCTTTCTCTGAGGCCCCTCAGACTCCAGCTAACCTAAAGAAACTTGTCATCTTCAGATTTTGCTGTGTCTCCAAATCATTGCAAGTAGTAATGTATATTACTACTAGGATGCCATGGAAGCAATAAAATGGCAGCCAGTACTGAAGCTTGTGATACCCACACCTATCCTTTGCCATTATAAACCTCCATCATTTAATCCTTTTTGATTCCTTGCATGGCTGCATCCTAGGAAAATATTTTGACTCATGTGCTTTGAGCGCTCTCTAGTTACACCCCAAACAGGTCCAAGTATTCATGACGTTCCTCTTTGAGCAACTGGCTGAAAACAAAAGCATCTTGGACCACAGATGTTTCAAATTCTGTCCTGAGCTTAGAAATCAATATTAGCAAAAACACTGCATTTGTAAAGCTGTTTTCTCTGTAACCTGTGTTGTTCACTCTTAACTTTCAGTGGCTCATGACTTCAGAGCTAGAATTGACTGTTAGTCTCAACTTATCAAAATGACCTGAGTGAGGTTTGGGTTTTATCGAAAGTTCTTTAGCTTTAGACTAACAGGGCAAAAAAATCTTGCAGGGGCTAGCATGTCATTTGGACTGCAATATACCAGGCCACTTTATCTCTTCACATTCATATCCTCTATTGCAATTAAATCTAGTATATTGTTCCAATGTCTCACTGCATGTGGGAAGGAGGGATGTAGCTTGTACTCTGACTTACAGTATTCTAGGAATTAATGAAAACTGGTTTGTTTTTTTTTTAACAGAGAAGATTTTTTTTGTCTCCTTTTTGTTACTGCCTTCAGGGATCATCTGGAGAATTCTTGTAACTACATGCCTCACAAGTATTCAAAGTAGAAAATCATATAATAGCTTCTTTTTCCTTCTTTTTCTTCCTTTAGAAAAAAAAAATAGTGAGTTGTGTGGAATTTGTTTGCTGGTGTGTGGGTGTGTTATAGGTATGTCAAATTCACTATGGGAAAGCTAATGAAGAGTGAGGAGTTTTGTCCACAACTTAAACATCTCTTCCAGTCATTCATCTGACTGGCATTTCTGGGAAAAGCCAATGGTTTGAGGATTAAAGAAAAGCCGGAAACGCGGAGGTGAGAGACAGTGATGTTCAGCTGTAGCTGATGTTGCAGCGCATCTCTGTAATTCCTGCCGTAAGGCTCGTCTCTCGGGAAGACGACAAGCTGCCATTTTGCCATCAGGTTGCCCTGCATTCAGGATCTTCTTGCTCCACGTGCCTTGTGGAGCTCAAAAATGTTCAGCCACCCCCGTGCACCGCTGAGGAGGCAGCCCCGGTGCCTGGCAGCTATGCGGCATCTTTGCCAACTATTCCCTGGGTCTCGTGGCACTTCAGTATTGGCTCATGCAAACAAAGGTTAATCCAGTCAGAGAGGAAGAGTTTTTGGCAGCCCTTCGCTGTTCTTTTTTCATGGTGCTTCTGCTAGAGACAGTCAAAATGGACTTTGCCACCAGACAGAGGTCAGGTATATGAACAGGGCTTATCACTAGATAACCCAGCACATCTCAGGTGTGAGAAAGATTTCCATAAATCTGCTACCAAGAGGGTCTAGGTAGTTCAAGCTCCTCTTCATTCAAGATGAGACTTAGATGATACAAACCTTTTTTTTTTTTTTTTTTTTTATAATAGCTCAAGCATTAATCACGTGGGGCTTTTTTTTCTCTTGGTGGGATGGGAGGAAGCACAGCAGGACTTTCTTCTTTAGCTCAAGATTCTGCTAGTCAAATACCTCCTTGGAGTAAATTCATTAAATATTCATAGAATAGGAGGTTTCCTACAGCTACATCACCAGACAATGGGGAAAGGTATGTTTTGCAACAAGTGACACACCAGTTCTTTGGGGTTGTTCAGCCTGTAGAAGAGAAGGCTCCGGGGAGACCTTATAGTGGCCTTCCAGTACCTGAGGGGGGCCTACAGGAAAGGTGTAGGGTGACTTTTTACCAGGGATTTTATTGATAGGACAAGGGGAAACAGTTTTCAAACTGAAAGAGGGTACATTTATATTAGATATTTGGAATAAATTCTTTACTGTGAGGGTGGTGAGGCACTGGCACAGGTTGCCCAGAGAAGCTGTGGCTGCCCCATCCCTGGAGGTGTTCAAGGCCAGGCTGGCTGGGGCTTTGAGCAGCCTGGTCTGGTGGGAGGTGTCCCTGCCCATGGCAGGGGGTTGGAACTGGATGATCTTTAAAGTTTCTTCCAACCCAAACCATTCCATGATTCTATGGCCATTCTTTGTAAATAAGAACATGACTGTCCAAAGGCAAAAATATCGATGTCATTTAAAGAGATAGCTCCTGTGGTCTCAACAGGAAATCACTCTTTGGCAGATGAGTATTACAGTAAATACAAAAAGCCTTGCCATTGGCAACAGCAAGTGTTACACATATTTTTGAGCTTGGAAACAAAACTGAAGGCTGAATTTCCAGCCCACAGTTTTGTGTTAAAAGCGCCCATCATAAAGATGCCAGAGCTTATGCTTTTTCGTTTGTTAATTGTCAGTGGAAATGGATGTTGGATTTACCAGCTGGATTTTTGAGTAACTGCTCAAGAAGAGAGACATGGATGCACCCTACTCATGGGTGAGAACAGTTCTTCAAAACACACCTGCTGTCAACTAGTATTAAGTAGATCATACATGGTTCTTATTTGGTTGAAAACCCATCAGGCAAATAGCAGGAAGTCACCACCTAGATAAGTGCTGTCAGTTGGTAAAACTTTGCATTTCTTAATTATTGTCAGGTTATTCCCTGGCAATTCTGCACTGCAAAATGGGAGAAAGGTGCCTGGCTGAAACGACGATCACCTTATTGCCCATATTATGGTCTGAAAGCATGAAAATGTCCATTGGGTTGGTGCTATTCTTGTGTTGCAGCCCTGCCTTTGCCTGGCCATATGAGCCCCAACCCTGACCCGCCTGGCCTTGGCTCATCCCTGTCCCCGTTCCCACGGAGGTGCCCCACGTCACTGGGCTGATGATGAAAGCCCTTGCTTAGGAAATGCTGCTGAATAAGGGGAGAGTTCAGAACCAGGTTTCTCGTTTCACATGAGGTCAATATATAATATATATTATATATTTTTATATATAGTGTCAAGTGCCAAGTTTCTGGACAAGGCTTGCACTTCAGAAGCTTCCTGAAGGCTCTGCTGTTCCCCACTGACCGTTGACATGGGCTGCTCCTCTGAGCTCCCTTTCCATTGCTGCTAAACCAACCATAGATACAGGATAACCCTAGACACCAGCCTTATGTATTAAGCATTGCAGTTAGATGCCTAAAGTATGCAGACTGGAGTGTGGATCTTGCCTTTGATCTATGCACATGCACCATCCCTTTTACTCTTTTACTACCTGTTGTAAAATCCTCTCCTCAAAAGGGCCGTGACCCCAGCTGGGGCTTCTTGCTGCAGATGCCAGAAGGGTTTATGGGAGGTGCAAGCTGAAAAAAAGGCTCAGAGGAGGAGCTCTCAGTGCCGATGGTTTCCAGTGAGCAAGTGCTGGACTGGCAGCGCTGGAGAACAAAACACTCTTTGCATGTGCAGTTCAGGTTTCCATGAAAGATCGGGGAGCTCCTCTCCCAGCACTCACTGTGTGTAACCTCTCCTCGGTGCAGCCCCAGACCTCTCTCTCTGAACTGGACCATCACGGCTGCATCCCTTCCTGAGGAATAACCTACTTGTGAACATGGTGAGTTCCTATTGCCCAAAACTCAAAGCTGCAACTGTGTGCATCTCTGAAGCGCTGGCATTAAACAGTGACATCTCAGTGTGGAGCAGGGTCACTCTTGCAGGAAATTTTCCGCCCTGTGCTACAGAAGTTGGAAGGGATGCTCCAGCAAGTTCTGCAGTCTTGCAGAATATGAATTGTCCTCTTTTAACCCGCTTATCAGGTGGTCTTTAATATTTCTGAAGACAGTTTTTGCATGTGAGATATACTGCTCAGCTGCATGGTAGGTACTGCTTGATTAAAAAAAAAAAACAGTCCCCTCCCAAAAAGAAACCCAAACAAGAATAGCTCTCAGCATGTCTGGTTCCACTCTCCTACTCCATGGGCTGTTCTGGGGTCATCATTCCACATTTTGTGATATACATTCTTTTTAAATCCACTCATCTGAAGTGCCTTTAAAACTGGGAAAAAGGACAAAATGGGGGCCGGGCAGAGGAAAGAGTGAATCTGTGAAGGCTGAGAAGGACTTGTCCCTCCAAGCAGAGTGGAGGGCAGTGAACCCATCCCAGGGTGGGGAGGTGCTGGTTCTGCGGGATGGAAACAACCTGTAAGTTGGTGATCCCAGCTTGGTCACTCATCCACCCATAGCCCTTGTGGAGCCTGGTCCTACTCGTAATTCAGAAATAAACACTGGACCCAGAGGGAGTGAGTCCAAACGCCAAAGGATCTTAATGCTTAAAGAAATAGGAGCCTCTCATCCAGGCTTGGAAGTGTTTGGTTTAGACCCATATGTGTGTTGTGAGGGGGCACAGCACTGTTAGGTAGCCCTGCTACCCACTCGTAGCAAAAGGTGGATGAAAAAAAGAGTATTGGTAAGGTGTACTCGCCTTCCTTTGAATCAGCTCTTGGCTGCAAACCCCAAAGGGCTCTGATGTGAGAAGCTGAAGAGAAAACATAGTCAGAGCTGCCTGAATGGTCCACTGGTTTCTGAGGCTAAATCAGTAGAAAGAAAAATGCAGGCAGCAGTGAGAGGAGCACTAGCAAACCCAGTATTTCGATCTTTCAAAAAGCAGCTAAGGATGAAGTAGCAAATATGGAATTTGAAGGTGCTTGAACAGTCGTGCTCATATTTTCAAAGCATCCTAAAAAGGAAACACCCAGACTGAATTTCTTTAATTTCTCTGAAATCTCAAAACATTCTACAGATTTTAGAGAAAAAGGAGAAAAAAAAACCTCTCCTGCTGTCCTGTGAATCCAACTGGAAAAGTCATGGAACAAGAAAACAGCCCTGTGTGGCCAGTCAGACCGGAGCAGCATGCAGCAAGTAAAGCAATTGTGGATATTTCTCATCCAAGAATCTTCCTTACATCACCTTCAGGCTGAACTGAAAAGCAAGCCACCACAGCTTAGTAGGCTCACAAGAAGAGGTTTTCTTAGGAGAAAATGTTGAGAGGTTAAGAGAGTTTGTAGTGGTTTTAGCTATGGATCGGAGTTCAGTGATGAATGTATCTATATTGCTGCTCTGGCTGATGCTGGGTTTCAGTGGGAAATGAGCTGAAGTCTTGATAGGGAGATATGTCACAGCATGTGCTCTGTCGAGGTTGTGTTTAACTGTTTATATCTCCTCAAATTATATGAAGTGGAATTACTTAATTCACGGTATCACAGAATCACAGAATAGTAGGGGTTGGAAGGGACCTCTGGAGATCACCGAGTCCAACCCCCTGCCAGAGCAGGGCCACCTAGTAATGGTTAAGTGTAGTACCATGGAGCAGCACATTCCCTGCCTCCTTGAGTGTCTGTATTGCCCTTCCTCGTGTGTCACCTATGGTTGGTTGCAAGCCAGGAGATCTGGGTTTGAATGGCCAGATATGAGGTTGGTAGAGGAAAAAAATCACCTTCTCTCAGTACAAGTTCCCTGAGGATCGCTGTGGAGCTTCAAGAGGCTCTTGCCATCGCTTTTCTGTAGCAAACCACAGATCAGAGCTTCTCCCACTGCCTGCTTTACATCCTCCCGTTTCCTCTCTCGCAGGGAGGTTCTGATGATAGGGATCCTCCCGGTAGGGACTGAACTGAAATACAACCATCTATGAAGAAGCCAATTTTTGCCAGGTTTTTTAACTGTGGGAAGAGCTGACCAAGCACTTTACCCCTACTTGGAAGCAAATAACTGTTTTTTCTAAAAGATTCAGACCAGGAGAGGCAGAAGGGCTGAGCTGGTGAAGGAAACACAGGGTGGAAACCTATAGAAATTATAATAATGGAGGTTTGTGGGATGATCCCAATAGTCACTCTGAGACCTGGGATAGTTTCTCCCGCTTCTGCTTGAGTTCTGATTATAGTTCCCTCAAATACTACTGGCTTCGATACTCACTCTTCCTCGTGTTTAAAAATTACTGCCCTGCAGACTGAATCTGAGATGCTCACATTAAGATTAATGCAGCCTTGGACTCCCAGCCTGCTAATCCAGAAAAAAAACACAAAAAAACACTCGCTTGATCCAAATGGTTGATGATATGCACTGAGAAAACTGCAATGAGACGTCCCAAGGTGAACAAGTGCCCAGAGGAGTGTTAACAGTAGGAGGAGAAACCCGAATTACACTGATGTTTGGATTTGGGCAATGCCTGGAGCTATTACAGAGAGATGTGACATTAAAGTCCTGAAGACTGTCAGGATCTTACCTGCCCCCAAAACATAGCTTCAAGGCCCAGAGCAAACCGTCAATGTTCATTGTCCTAGTATGAAAGCTACAGCGATGTTACTAATCTAAATCCAAATGTCAGAATTCAGATTGCTGCTATAATTTAGCTATAGTTAAGAAAATTACCAAAAGCAATCCAACTCAAAAAATTTGGGAATGCTCATTGATGAACAGAAGCCAAGAAAACTTGTTTACAGCTCGCTCTCCATTTAGAACAATTAATAACTAAGCCTTGGCTGCACTTCCCACAAATCACCCGAAAGGAGGCCTGTCGGGTTGTGTTAAGCTGAAGCGCAGTAATAGAGTCAGCTACTGCCTGGGATACAGATGAAAACTGGCATGTTAGCTCACTGCTAATAGGTGATTTACCCCCAAAAAGAGAGAAATTATCCATTGATGTAACAGGGAACACCTTTTTTCCCCTTTGTTGTGGTTTTGGCCGAATTGTCCAATCGGAACGACAGATGGCCCTCCCCCCACCTCTCCTCAGAGAGGAGAGGAAGAGATAAAGAGATTTATGAGTTTAGAAAAAGAACTAAACTACTTTAATGAAAGAAAAGAAAAAAAAAAGAAAAAGAAAAAAAAAAAGGAAAATAAGAAATAATAAGGAAAATAAAAAAAAGTATACAATATATACAAAACCGTATCCAGCTCCCAGGATGACGATCGCGTCACCAGCAGACACAGGAAAAGTCCCAGACTGGAGTCAGCGACGAACAGGAGCTGNCAAACCAGGACACCCTTAATTTCTTCCTGGTGCCTAGACTGAATGTACAACCAAGAACATGTATCTGAGATGCTCCTGGAGGTCCACAGTTATGGGCTCTTCTCTGGCCATGAAGGAATAAAAATGCACTCAGGAGCATGCCAAAGATAAAACTAATGAGAGAGGGGAAAAAATTTTGGAGAAAAGGAACGATTTCTTCCACTGTTTTTGGAAGAACTACTGTCCTGATGGAGTGGAAGAAGAAGTGGCCTTATCAGCAGATACAAATCTGGAAAACATCAGAGAACATGAGTTTGTGTGGGCAGATCCATCCACAAGGTGAGTCTTTGCATTTGGAAACTCTGAGTTTTTCCCTGGCCAGGGGCTGGGTGAGGGACACAGGTTCTGCAGCTTCATCTCCAACCACAGGTATCCTCCACCGCTGACCCTCACCTTCCTGGCTTGGTCGTGGACCTGCCTGGTGACCGGGGACATTCCTGGAGTCCCAGCTGGTGGCCATCATTTTATCTGCATGGGGAGTCTAGATGGCTGATTTAGACTGTCAAGGGTTGTTACCTCAGTTAGAAAAGAGATAAAAATTTCACATATCTCTCATTCAGCAGGATATTAGGTAAGTTACGCACACTGTGAAAGGAACCAGAAGCTGAGTTTAGAGTTTTATGTGAAAGCAAGAGAGTATCTTGATCTGAAATAGTTATTTTTGTTTAAATGAGAAAATAAAGTCAAGATGAATGTGTGCTGTGTTCCCAAACCTTCCCTGAAGAAGCATGAACTTTACAGATTTATAGGCCTGTCTGGAAATATTCAGCAGCATTCACTTAGGTCATTATCCCACATAAACCAGTCCAGATACAGACTTCTAATTACCTTTAAAAATAATAAAGTGTCTAGAACGTAATTTCTTGGCATTTTCAATTGCATTTTTTCCCTGTACTGCAGACATAAAGTGATGACTGTGGCTCTCGACTGATGCCTAAGAAGCACCAATGAGACATCAAATGTTGAGAAGTCTCTTGTTTATACATTATATCTGTGAAAGAATGGCTTTCTTCGGTTAAGCAGTGAGTTGTTGTTCCACGTCTCCTCTTCTGTCCCAGTATAAAGTCTTCAGCAAGAAGAGAGTTTTCCATTTAGTAGATCCATCAGCCTGTCTACACTATCTTTCGGAATACACTTAAAATTATTTTGCCTCCAAATGAACACATTTGCATTTTGTAATGCATTCTGGTTCCAAAACACGTTTCAAAAAAATTACACACCAAAGAGATATTCTAGAGTACATTTCAGGTGACTTTTCCATAATGTAGCAGTTATTAGTAATAAAAGTTTCTTCTTTCTTGAATATCATCATCTAACATTAACAGCAATAAGCAACAATTTGAGGCATAGAATGTTGTTAATCAGACTGAAATTAAAACACCAGGTCATTGAATTAAATGCTCAAGCAAGTCACTTAGACAGAAAGTCAGCTGGACCACCTGACGACAGCCGGGTTGATGCCAGCTACAGACTTGCTCCTAACCCCCCCGAACTAGGCATTTGGTAGCATTTGGTAACAATATGGGAGGTAAAGAACATTTCAAAAGCTCAGGTTTTTTCTTTTTCTTTTTTTTTTCAATCTGACCTTTCTGACCACCACTGAAGTGTTTTAGATCAATGGCAAGGCTATCTCCAGCTCCCTGTGAAGAAACCAGCGTCCTCGCAGTTATGCAAGTGCATTAATTAGGGAAGGCTGTCTCCAGAGTAAAAGGTCTGCAGATGAAGAGCAACAAGGGGCAGAGTATTGATGCAAGAGAAGGGACATGGGTTCATAATTTACACTCCTGGGAAATGTGTGACCTTTTGGTATGGATACTGAGAAGTATAGTACACTTGGCATTAAGAAGCATTTGTTTACAGAGAGAGTGGTCGAACACTGGAACAGGCTTCCTAGAGAGGTGGTCAATGCCTGAAGCCTGTCAGTGTTTAAGATGCATTTGGACAATGCCCTCAATAACATGCTTTAACTTGTGGTCAGCCCTGAATTGTTCAGGCAGTTGGTCAAGATGATTGCTGTAGGTCCTTTCCAACTGAGGTTATCTTTTCTTTTCTCCTTCTCCTTCTCCTTCTCCTTCTCCTTCTCCTTCTCCTTCTCCTTCTCCTTCTCCTTCTCCTTCTCCTTCTCCTTCTCCTTCTCCTTCT
>VXBO01010772.1:31083-122752 GCA_013400135.1 Rhinoptilus africanus | reverse complement strand
TCCTTCTCCCTCTCCCCTCCTCTCCTCTCCTCTCCTCTCCTCCCCTCCCCTTCCCTCCTTCAGATTCATGTAAAAAAAAAACTTTAAAAAAAAGAAAAAAGGGTAAACAAATCAGTTTTGATACAAACATGACCAAGCAGTCCAAACTGGAGCAGAGTGCTTGCCAGTGCTGGGGGTTTCTGTCCAAATCCCAATGGCAGCAGAGGTAGGGAAGGCCGTTCAGAGAAATCTGTTGCCTTTCAAGTTGTTTGATGTTTCCCAGCTGCACTCTGCTTTTACAAAACAGATTTTCTCACATCAACAATCAAATTTGTCGTCTGAGGAGAGAGAGAAGAAATTCCCACTTCCCATTCTGCATCATCATTCTGGCACATCCCACGTCTGCAGAAGATGTGCCAGATATCCTTGGTCCTGCTTTCCAAGGGAAACCCTGGAGGGGGTCTTGCTACACCAGCAGGAGGGCAGAAGAGTGGCCAGTTTGGCTGGAAGGACCCTTGAAGACCAAAGTTGTGGCCCTACATGCTTATTCCCTGGCTCTAATGGCTATGAAATCTGCAAACACCTGCAAATTCTGACTTTTCAGACTGTCTTGCTCATATATTTTCAGTCCATATGCAGTCAGCTGTACAAAAGCCCTAAGCAAGTGAGGACTTTGGAGACTTAGGTGGTATTATCAGTTTTCTTGTTGTGTTTTTTTGTTTTGTATCTGAGCTCTATTCATGTTTACAAATAATATACAACATAGAAATGGTACGTATTGCTCACACTCTTCTAACCTACCTGATGAATGGGTTACAGTCACAGAATCATAGAATCATAGAACGGTTTGGGTTGGAAGGGACTTTAAAGATCATCCAGTTCCAAACCCCCTGCCCTGGGCAGGGGCACCTCCCACCAGACCAGGCTGCTCAAAGCCCCATCCAGCCTGGCCTTGAATACCTCCAGGGATGGGGCATCCACAGCTTCTCTGGGCAACCTGTTCCAGTGCCTCACCACCCTCACAGTAAAGAATTTCTTAATAATATCCAATCTAAATCTACCCTCTTTCAGTTTAAAACCATTACCCCTTGTCCTATCGCTACACTCCCTAATAAAGAGTCCCTCCCCATCTTTCCTGTAGACCCCCTTTAGGGACTGGAAGGCTGCCATAAGGGCTCCCCGGAATCTTCTCTTCTCCAGGCTGAACAACCCCAACTGCCTGAGGCCATCTCCCCAGGCACATGAATTAGCCCATGTACATCTGTGGCAACCCCTTTAACAAGTTCAGACAGTCCCCAAAAAATATTTTGGAGAGGTTGGATAAATATCACAAAGTGAGATGACTCTACACGTTTCGCTCAACTTGTTCTTGTATCCCACTGCTTGCTCCAGGGCTGTAATTTCTTGTCCAGAACTGCTCACAGTAGCAGCTATCTTTTGGCAGCAAAGGACTGAAATCCTCAGTAGTAAGGAGTGTGTGGGTTTTCACATGCTGTATCCACTTTGTTCACAGTTTGCAGGCACTTTAAAATCAGCTACTGAAGACAGAGAGGCAGGCTCTGCCTATTATGTGAAAAGCTTTTACGAAAAAACTTTGACAAAATTTGCTGGGGGGTGTTTCATAGTACTGGATATCCATAATTTTAAACAAATGCATTTTAAATAATACTTTTTAAAACTGTCATATGAAGTACTGCCTCAGAATAATCCCGCCAATTTGGAAACCCAGTGCAGCATTTAAGTTGTCTCTTCTAAATTGTTTTTTTAGCAAATATTCATTCCCCAAATCCTGTTTTAGTAGGAGGACTGCCTTGAAAGCTGCGGAAAGTGCATAAATCTCAGAACAAGATATACTAATGCCCATTACTGCTTCCATACAACGTTACCCAACTGGAGTGTGAGCTCATTACAGTAAGAACTATGCTGTTTAGAAAGCACTCTTATTATTGACATTTATAAATAATATAGAACAGCCGTATGTATGCATGCCTGCTGATGTGCAGATGGATGTTTATCTGAACCTTGGGATTCCAAATTCAACTGTTTTCAGCCAAGTGAAGAACTCATTAAAATGGAGGAAAATTTAATTTCAGAAAACAAGCCGAATTTCAAGCTAATAGGCAATGAAGAGGTGGAGGATGCTTTCAGCTGTGAATGTTCGCATGTGTTCAGTTGCAAGAAACAAGCCCACTCGAGGAGAGCATGGACACATGACCTTTCAAGAACTAAGGACACAACAGATGAACTGAGAAGGAAGAAAAACGTTCACTACAGCAGAAATCAGTCAAGGGAATAAGAGTCTCATTTGTTAAACCAAGCAGAGAGTGGTCATTTGGAAAATAGCAGCCCTAGGGCTCAAATCTCCACTTCGGGGACCATTTTTGGCTTTTACTCATTGTATCTGTGACTCTCCAGGTGTCACTGCTATCTCTCTATCAGGATTTCTATTTGCATTGCCTCTCAGTTTATTCTGTCAGGTATATCTGCGCTGCTTTTGCATGTTGAGACACTTATTCAATCCCCTCCAAAGCATTCAAATCCTCCACATCAAAGCACCCAACAGGCAAAGACAGTTACTTCCAACTAGCGTTTCTATAACTAGGTTTTGCAGTGGGTTCAGTATGCAGAAAAAGTAGAAGATATTTTCAATGAATAAATTGAGAGGGATTTAGGTGCTTTATATTTATTTGAAATTCAATAGGCATGCCGTGTAATGCTTTCTCCATGAGCTTCCCAAATGTGCCAGGAACAATGCACAGGCTGAAAGCCATCATTTCAAGGTGCCGCAGGCTTTGTTCTGCTCCGAAGGCAGATTTCCTCCCCATCCTCTGGATTTGCTTCTATCCGCAATGTTTAAAACAGAAAAACCAAAACTCAACTTGCTACAGTCTCCAGGGAGCCATATGTCTATGCTAATGGATAAGAACCTCAAAAGTGACTTAATTTGGTTTGCTGCCATCTGTTTCTCCCCAGTATCATTTTCCGGCTGAACCAGTGCAGTACAACTTGTATCAAAGTTGTATCTGTGTTAGAGCAGGAGAGCATCTCCCCATTCCCTATCAAAATGCCTACTGAGGAACATTAACAAGTGCTGGATGGCACTTCAGCAGTCCTTAAAGGCGATGTTGACAGCTCAGCTTCATCCTCAACCCATTTCTTCTCCCAGCAGCCTGATTTCACCCGCTAGCCAACGTTCAGTGCTCATGGTCTCAGCTCTCCCACCTGCCCTTTGCCACGGACATCCAGCTCCTGCAGAAGGCTCTAACGTGCCTCCTGTATGGACGGATTCAAATACATCTTCCCTTCCCTAATATGCAGCTTCAGGCTGGTGCAGCTTCTTCTGCAGGAAACTACTTCCCTGCAAACCAGCCAGGCCACATCTCAAAATGCAAATACCACAGGCAAACCTGCAGGGCGTCTCTCAGATCCCCCCGTACCTGCCTGGATAAAATCCCCGCCAAAGACTTGCTCAGCCGTTCAGCAGAGCCAGGCTCCTCGCTTGAATTCCCCCAGCCCCATCTCCACCTCTTTTGGTGTGGTAGCCCCCATCCCCACACCTTACCTGTGGACACCGCAGAGGTGGCCGTCCATCGGATCCATTCCCTGACCTCCACAGCTCATCTTGTCTCATCTCAGAGATGGCTCATCCTTTCCTGTCACACATCTGATTATGAAAGGAGCCAGATTCCTGTTGTTGCTGTTGTTGTTAACCCCTCCAGATGGAAAACAGACGTGGAGGGGTGATATTTCTACCTCCAACATTAGCTTCTTCAGTCCAATGTCCCTGTTTCACAGAATGGGGGAATAATTTCAATTTTTAACTAATTTATCCTGGGTAGTCTTATATTTGTAGTAGCCCTTTTTCTTGCCAATTTTTCCACCGTGCCTGCAGTTAACTGAACTGCTTCCCTCACTTTTTTTCCATAATTGCTAATTTCCCTGGTATTGCAGACTGGATTTATGACTTTTTCTAAGCATTCAGTAATGTCATGAGCCAGCTGAGGGTCACTTTTGTCCTCACACATACTAAACTCAGCTGTACAGGGAGCTCACACTCTACCAGCTACTTGCTTTCTAACAAAAGTCAGAATAAGAAAATGGAAAGAAGCTCTTCTCACTGTGTTTCCCCCAAATGCTGTGAGATCCTGTCTTGTCCAGATGGAAATGGGGAGATTGTGGGAAAGCCGACCTGACTTCTGATTGCCAGAGGTGTTTTCCAACCCAAAATCTTCTCCAGCTCCACAGAACTGCTGTAAATGTCACATGTCTACCAATTACACCAACTGGCCCAACTGCATTGCCAAGCCTCGGCTCACACTAAGTCCTTTCTGGTGATCAATTTTTGCCTTCTCTGCTTCCCCTCACATCTGTCAGCAAATCCCAGGTCAGCCAATATTTCTCTGCTTTCCACTGTTTCATGGGAAAATTTCTATAGCAGGTTGTGGGTCATATTTTTGAGCTTGTTCGCTGTCCCAAAAGGGGAGATTTGCGGATGGGCTCCCAACACGTGCAGGTGTTCATCAGTTGCTCTTCACGGAAAGGTGCTATCTAGCTGCTTAGTGCTTCCAGGAAAACTGACATCTGTTGACAGAGATCTGGTTTTATCTCCTTTGGCAAAGTCTCTGGGCTTTCAATCCTTTAGACCCCGTCACGGTTTGTGACCCTTTCTATTTCGTACTCTGCCTTGGCCGCCTCATAATTCGCCTTAAAAAGATGGTTACCTCTGCTGTCCTACCCATCACCTCTTTTTATTTTAGTGATATATGAATCAGGGATTCTGCATGGTGCTCCGGTTGCAAGGCAGAAGGAGAGGCACAGCCATCTCTCCTTGATGTCACCGTGTTGGGGCACAGAGACACCCAGAGCGCTGCCTTGCTGAGCACAGGAGTGACCCAGCCACCATGAAGAGTTTCATCGCTTCCCGTTCAACCAGCACGTGGTCCCAAACCTCAGTCTCAAAGGCACATGGGATTGCAGGGGACACTGAAGCTTTCTTTGCTACCTGCGTCACTTCTCATCACCTGCTCTTGCTCCTTCCAATGCCACGCTCTGCAAATCTCCTCCCAAATTGCTGGCACTCCTGAGTAATTTCACATTTGCCTTTATGAGTACAAGATCCTGCTTAATCGTCTGTAACACTGCCTCGCTTTAAAGGTGCTGATTAAACATTTTGCTTCCAATGAGGTTTATTCCACCTGAGAAAAAAATCACTCCAAGGATGTGCCGTACCACTGACGCAGGCCGTGACCTTGACTTTCTTCCCCCAAGAAGTCAGTCCTCAGTCATCCCTCCAGCAACGTTCCTGGATTTATCCCTTTGTTCAGCAGCTACCTTCCCCTGAACCCCTTCAGCTGCTCTGATACGGGGGGAAAACTTACACCAATGTGAGCAGAAATGGACAAGGGACAGAGTTAGAGTTAAGTTGCATTATTTTATGGTGTAATATATGTAACAGTTGTAGCAACCCTGACTTCTCATGGTGATTCTTTTGATGCTAAGAGTCCTGTAAGGGAATATCTGTCAAAAAACAAAACAAAACAAAACTTGATAAGTTCTGATTACTTTCTTCTGAAGAAGAATCACGAAGGTATCCTTGAAATTTCCAGCCCCCTTGGCAGTGATTTCCCCCAGTATACCTACCTCCACAGCAAAGGAGGAAGCTCTGTTTGCCATCTCTGCACAGCTCACAGGATGCCCAAGTTTCATTTCACTTCCACGGACCACCCTGTTCACAATACCTAGGTCACTTATGCAATGAGTTTTCTTCTCTTTGCTGTCCTGGCCTAGGATGAAAGCACTATTGCAACACAGAACAGAGAGTTTGGGAGTCTCAGAGCTATCGTACCACGCCACCTTTCTTCCATGACTACTCACTTTGATCTCACTTCATGGGCAGAAATCCCCAAAACTGAGGGTTAAAGGCTAAAAAGCTTAATTTCCTGCCCTCCACGGAAAAGCCTTCCCACTTAGAGTTGCGAAGAAGTGGACCAGGTAGAACTGGTAAGTCTTTTTTTTCCTCTGGCTGATCTTCGTGTTAGCATCAACTCTTGCTGAAGTAGCTGACCAGTTGACCTCTCACACTACTGGGATGAAGACAAGCCCTTCCCTTACCGGCAGTGCCATGGCAGGCACTCTGCAACTTCTGCTCACCCTGACTATGCCCAAGATGTGTTTTCTATGTGTAGGCGGTTTTCAAAGGGATTTCTTTCTCTCTGCCTTAGGTTGGAAAAGCAGGTCCACCCACACAGACTACGCTGATGAGGGGAGAAATGTCTGGGCAGTCAATGGATAAAAGAAATTTCTAGGGGAAAGAGTTGGAGGATTTGAGTGGCATTTTACACTATGTGACCCCAAACGTACCCTGAACCAATAAATATTTCTGCTGAAGGCCTGAGTGTGTGCCCCTCCTGTGCATGGCAGAGCGCGATGGCTGCTGGTTGCTCACCAAAGCTGCCATTGCCACTGCAGCAGCCACCTGGATGAGTCCCCTCCTGCTCACTCGCAGGTGAGGTGGCTTTTGCACAGCCAGAAAATGGCAGCTTTTCTGTTTCACGCGGCCACACTGAAGGTCCTTGCCTGTGTGTGCAGAACTGTTACTCACCGCCAGATCCCACCACACCAGGACTAGCCACAGCGTCCTGGTTCGTAATGGTGTCAGAGTTGGGGGGGGCGACAGTGCTTTGTGATCAATGGATGAAGCTGGAGAATGAATTGGTTGGGAAAATCTCCACAAAACTACATATTTTAAAGGAATGAGTCAAAATGCTTTGTTTTGCCTGTTCAAAATGTCATGTTTCTATTTTGCAGCTTTAAATGGCATTTCTAAATTTTATTTCAACTTCATTACAAAAGCCTCAAGAAATTAATGAAGCTGTTATTTCTCATCTCTCTCTAGACATTTTTCAGTGGTTTTGTTCAACTTTAAATGATTTTTCCTTCAAACCCTTGATGCATCTAATGAACTAGCACACCAAATATGTGTATGAATGTTCACAAATATATTCACTAACTGGTCTCCGTGATTTTGTCACAGCAGACCTCAGCATGAGATCCCAGGACATCAAACTCAGGTCTTTCAGGTGTCAGCAGCAGCCTGGTTCCACTGCAGGTACGAGCATCGTGATTCATAATAGCACTGACTCAAAATTATTTTTTAAATAAAAACATAAATGTTTTGAATTAAGGACCATCCTCATATTCAGCACATGGTTCATGACGGGTCACTTAGCCCAGTCTAGTGCTATACACAGGTACTGAAGTTTACAGAACTTCAACATGCATACACCACGCGATTTTCGTTAATTCTGGTTGTAGGTTGTTTCTCCTTTTTGAATTTTAGCCCTTATTTTATCCTGTGAAGCTTTCTTTTATGTCTGTTAAGGTGAGTTTTTTCCAGGAGGTAGGGAGGAGCAGTCATTCATACACTCCCACTACTACTCCAAGATTTGGGGCTTTAGAAACACTGGATATTATGGGAGCTGCAGAAAAAATGGCAGATCTGGACACTGGTTGTGATCTCCTCATACAAATAGCTAACACCGTATCTTTTTTAGAGATGTGTTGACTGAGAGCCAAGCATTTCGTAGCTTTGTCATAAAGTACACAGTGTGTTCAGTTGTGCAGGAAAATCATTCAGCTGAAATTTACGCAGCCATTAGAACAAATTTAATCAAGATGGATTTTTTTAACCGCTAAAATCCCTTTTAGCAAACTGAAAAACATATTACAGTAATGAGCTGTCTATATGGAGGTAACACTTTGCAGAACCAAGGGACACATCTCCAGTATCAAGACAGCCTGTGGAAGAGCAAATACTCTCTGAAACTCATCAGAAACTGCAGTTCTTGTATTCACGGATAGAGATTGAACTCTCAACAACATTGACAACTGGGAAATTCAGAAGAATAACTCAGATGAGCTTCCCCCTCTATAAACTGTGGAAGCCAAACCATGTTTATGACTGCAGTGTCCCAGCGATGCTCTTAATCAGTACCCTAACTGCATGCATCGCATAGGCTTGGTAATATGAGCAACCTTGCAAAGGCCAGATGCAGCATGGCCAATGCTACGGCCAATCAGCCACTCACAAACAACTCTCAGAGCTCAAGAAGTTCCCGGGGTTACAGCTCAAAAGCACAGAAGTGCAAAAAAAAAAAAAGACTCACCAGGTCCAAAAGCCTGCAGGACTGGGAAGAAGTGGGAATTAAATGCCGAAAGCATGGAGTGAAAAAGCAGTGTTTCAGTTTCCTGCTGTAGAAACCAAGAAATGAGTGATGACTGCTTTCACTGTTCTGGCCATCAAAATTTAACAGTTTCGTTTCATTAGGATACAGATGCTAACTAATGTTCACCACAAGCTAAAGAAGGAAAGAGTGAGTAGGCGGAAGGAAGATATCCAGTGAGTTAATGAAAGTGTGTAAGAAGGAGAGAGTAATACCGCTGTAATGGGAAGTACCTGGGAGGCGTAGCCTTGCAGTGAGTGAGGAGCTGGTGGAGAAAGCTTGGCTGGAAGGAAGCCGTAATACAGCCTTGCACTGGCAAAGCAGACTGTGATGATGGAATAGAGGCACCCAGGCAGCTGGTGGCAGCCCAAGATTCATGCTGTTTCTAGAAAGGACAGTCCATCAAAATGTTAGCTTACATCCTCCTCCCTTTGGCCAACAACGTGGACAGTAAATGCCAGGTTCACCCATCTCAAGTCCCCCATCCATGAGAATCTCTCAATTGCGAGTGCTGTGTTTACCACTAAATCTTTTTGCTGCTGCTCCTTCCTGCACCTAGCAAGGAAAACACCTCCCTGCGGGACCACCCCAGCTCCTGAGATCTCTGTGCAAGCACCAAGAGGAATGGTGGGTCACAGTGACCCTGTGGCTTCTGGCAGAGAGAACAAAATAAGTTTCAAATTTTGCAAAATGAAATGCCTCTAACTATTTAAATCCTTACGCACGTTTTAGGAAAGAAAGAAAATAGGATCCGTACATTTGAGCTGAAGCGCTCCTCCTGTGCATTGCCAGGCTCTGACTTCAAGCACCCTGCAAAGCCCAGACTCGGCGACAGCGTGGTCTGAGCAACCAGACAGGCTGTGTGTTGGAAGTGAAAAAGCTGCACAGGCCTGGAAGCCATTAGTACTTAATTCTTCTGTTAATCAACACCTGCTGTTCTACCAACACCTGAAATGCATGGGAGCTACACCTCCCAAAAAGCAACCCATGCTGTTCACTGAAGCGTGGCTCTGTGCCAGGCTGGTGTGTGCTACACGGCTGGGAAAATAACCCACATAACCTATGCAAGCCATAAAAATATATCCATTCTCCAAAGTAAGTGACCAAGATGAAGTCCCGCTGAAGATGGTTAAAGATATGCATCTCGGTTTCCCACAAATCTCTGACCTTCCTGCCCTTGGTTGCACACAACAGAAGGGAGATGTTGTGCAGAACTCAATACAGCTGAAGCCGGAGGAGGGCTTTGCTCAGCCCTCCTCCATCAGTGTCCTGAGGGCACCATCTGCTCTGACCCTTCAGCCTGCAGCACAGCGCTTGGACACTTCCTCTCCATCACCCAAACACCTCATAAAACTGTCATAGTTAGAGGATGCCAAAAAAAAAAGCCTTCCAGACTAAGAAGTCTCACTTTTTTTAATTTGGAAAAACAGGCGAAAGAGCCTAGAGTTTTATGAGTGAACTCCAGACCACAACATGTGATTTAATATTAAAAGCGTGGTGGCATCACCTGTACCATGGCAACTGAGTGCAAAGCCGAAGCTATCAGCCACCCAACTGACTGGTCAAGCTTGGCCAACTGCGTTACATTGGCGGTGTCTTTGAGGAGCAGATTGTGCATCCATCACAGGGTCCTGCTCGGGACCATGAGTTTCCAGAGAGCAGCAGCACAGGTACACTGAGGAGGAAAGGGTATTCCTCTGGAGACGCAGCCCCTTCAGCCCCAGGGTCAGCTCTGCGCAGATCTTCATGTGAAAGCCACCTTCTTTTTCTGGAGTTCACCCACACGTTATCCCATATACACGGGATCGCTCCTTCCTGCTCGCATTGGCGTCTTGAGTTCTGAAACGTAGCTACAGACAGTGAAACTTGTTTTGAGAAGAGCTCTTCTTCTGAGACCTGCTTCTCAGTCTAGCGTTGCTCTTGTTCCTCCTACCAGCCCCGTCTGGGAGGGGCTGCAGGTCTGGAGAGGGACGTTACAGCTGCTACTTCTAAATGGCAGACAAAATTGCATGTCATTGAATGTCACGCAGATCCAACTATGTCATTATGTGTATCCACCTACTAGCTCTGTGCAAGAAAAAGGCTGTGAAAAGGCTTTAGAGCTCTAAACTGGAAGAAATGAGGAATCTCATCACAGAGTAAATCCTTTAGTCCCCTTCTGCATTCATCAGATGGTACTAGATTCCTTCCCATGACATTGGTCCTAAAGAAAAGAAAAGGAAAAGAAAAGGAAAAGAAAAAAGCCTGAGTCATTTGCACACCATTCTGTTGATCCGAGCCCACATGCTGCTCCAAATGGGGAATTTTCTTAGAAATCCATCTCCTGCTGCTAAATTTCTAGTGGCATGTAATGGGTGCCATAAATAAGTCTACCTGATAGTACCCAACCGACTTTGGGTGCAGGGTTGGGATTTGCATTACAGATTTTATCAGTTGTGCCAAAGACCGGTTCGTTCATTAACTGATGCTTTTGCCTGATAATTATTGCATGGCAGCACCTGTGAAACAGTGAACCTATTTGGTGGATGACTTAATGCAGAAACCTCACTGCATAAAGAAAACAGAAGAGGTGTCACGTTCATTAACGTTCAGTGGTTGCTACAGTAAGTGCTTTTGCAGACAATACCCACACTTGCTCCGCAAGAATGTATAACTAATGCACTTCTGGAAGGGATCTCATGAAGCAGAAACCATGAAGCCAAGAACAGATGGGAACCAAACTTTCACCCGCTGCTGCATTTTGAAATTAGAAATCATTTCTGAATAAGAACTCAAATGAACAAAGGGAGTGCAGAAGCAGAAACACTCAGGATATGGTACTTCCAGTCCTCACTTTGGAACATTCAAGTCTTCTCAGAAATGCAGTTACTTTCTGTGATTATCTGCCTTAAAAAAAAAAAATAAAAGTGTGTAATGGTGAGAAAATAATTACAGTGGAGTTAATGTGATGTGCTCAGTGAATGCTTCTGTGTGTCGTTAAATATCCTTGAGGAAGTTCTGGATGTGTACCAATTGCAATTGTGTGTGTGTGTGGAGGGGGTGGTTTAGCTACAGCTCACTGGTACAGACAGCTCAAGGAGTGAGAGGAAGAAGAGTTTTCCACTGGGAAGCCAGGACCATCTACTCTGTCACACATTTTATTAGGCTCAGTCTAAGGAGAAAAAGATGAAAGGAAGTTCATCAGACACAGGACAGGAGGTAAAGGTGGGTGGAAGGACTGACAAGCAAACAGAGAAGCGATTCTGGAGATAAAATGAACAAGAAATAATGATGGCAAGAGGGCCGAGGGAAACAGCTGTGAGTTTGATGAATCTGTAGAAAGCAGGCAGGTGTGGTTTATTGTGTATTTTTTTACCATTTGGGAAACAACTCTTGTGGTCAGATTCATTCCTCTCCCACCTTGTGACTTTTTTTCCATGTAGATCACGAAGCAAAGTAAAAAGCATAATGTTCATGGCTTTGAATTCCACCCTACAGACCTGCAGTGAGCATGCTCAGCTAGCAGCGGCTCACACAGAAGATGCCCAACCACGAATTCCAGGGCTAGAAGTTGTCTTTGCACCAGTCCCTCCCCATATGCTGCTGGAGGGGCATGAAAGCACCCTGGAAGGGAGATCAAGCCCATGGACATGCCGAGGGCTGGAGCAGGGTGGAGGGTTCATCCTGCTGATGAGAATCGGACCATAAATTGCAGTTTCTAGTCTCTTAAGCAAAGAGCTGTTGAAGAGTGCTGGTTGTGCCCCCCCGTACAATGAATCCCTTGGGCAGCTTTGCACCCCCTGAGCTGGGGGTAGCCTGGGCTTCAGCACGGACCATACAACCACGCTGGCGTCTGCACCAACAGTGCTGAGCTGCTGCTAAAACCACAAACCCAGAGAAAACTGGGAGTGGAAGTGCTGGAGACTCTGGCACCGGTGGAAGATCACCGCCTGAGCGAGCAGGAGCCTGCTCCTTATGCAGACCCGGAGATGAAAAGGCCATTTCAGTACATCTCATATGCACTACAGGGGACTAAAGCTGCCCGGGCTTTAAGAGGAGATTTAGGGCTCATCTTCTGGCTTGTCATTGAATGATTTTAGACTAATACAGGGAAAATAACATTAAAGGAATCAAAGAGAATGTGGGTTAAGTAATCAGATAACACATCTAATGGAGATAAAAATGAAGGGGACTAAAAGGACTGGTTGTCTTTTTTTTTTTTTCCACCTTTCATCTATTCTTTATTAAAAATACAAAGATGAAAGACATGCAATATCTTTGAGAAATAAGTGTGGCTGAAGGGCAAAAGCCACGTGAATTACCCGGCATCTTCTCTAAGGAGAGAAGACTTCTGCGCAGAGCGACAGCCGTGCTTGCTCTGCCCCAGTCTTCTGAGCACTTGCCTGCACCTTGCAAATGTCCCTGTTAGAGGCAGCGAAAGAAGACCCTGATACAAGGCTCCTGCCTGCTTTTAACCCTTTTAAACAGGTTAAGAAAGACCAAGGTGCTTGGCCTTGGATCTGCCTGTACCTATAGCTTTTCAGAAAAACTAGGCAGAAGCCAGCATTATCCTTTTCTCTATCTCTGGTTTTTAATTCTACTTCTCAATTTATTTGAAGGACCTTTTGAAGTCCCTGGCAGCAGGTCCCTGGAGCAACTCCGTTCTGTTGCTTCAGATGATTTTGATCTTTCACAGACCGTGACCAAAACATCACTTCACTGAAAGGAAAGGAGATCCTGATGGCTGAGAGGCTCAGCTCTATCGCACTGTGGATCCACGCATTTGTTGTCCAAATATTTGTCTAATGATCTCACACTGCCACAAACTTCCCCCGACATCCAAATCTCTCAGTCTGCAACATCAGATATATGTTAAAGAGACCTCAGGGCCACAAGAAGTTACAGGATGAACTGTTTGCTGCTGCTTCTCTTTCAGAGGTAGAAATTGCAATGACATTTCTGATTAAAAAACTAAACTGAACAAAATGCACTGTGGTGGGTTGACCGTGGCTGCACACCAGGTGCCCACCAAGCCGCTCTATCACTCCTCTCCTCAACAGGACCTGGGGAGAAAATATGACAAAAAAAGCTCACAGGTCAAGATACGGAGAGGGAGATCATTTACAATTGGTAAATTTACAATCATGGGCAAAACAGATTCGACTTAGGGAAATTAGTTTAATTTATTGCCACTTAAAGAGTAGGGTACTGAGAAAAAAGAACAAATCTAAACCCACCATCCCCCCACCCCTCCCTTCTTCCTGGGCTCAACTTCATTCCCAGGGGGACGGGGAGTGGGGGTTATGGTCACTTCATCACACATTGTCTCTGCCGTTTCTTCCTCCTCAGGGGGAGGACTCAACACACTCTTCCCCTGCTCCACCATGGGGTCCCTCTCACAGCAGACAGTCCCCCACAAACTTCTCCAACGTGAGTCCTTCCCACAGACTGCAGTTCTTCACCTACTGCTCCAGCGTGGGTCCCTTCCACGGGGTACAGTCCTTCAGGAACAGATTTCTCCAGCGCTGGTGCCCCATGGGGTCACAAGTCCTACCAGTAAACCTGCTCTAGCGTGGGATCCTCTGTCCATGGGGCCACAGATCCTTCCAGGAGCCTGCTCCAGCATGGGCTCCCCATGGGGTCACAGCCTCCTTTGGAAATCCACCTGCTCCAGCGTGGGGTCCTCTGTCCATGGGGACACAGATCCTTCCAGGAGCCTGCTCCAGCATGGGCTCCCCATGGGGTCACAGCCTCCTTTGGAAATCCACCTGCTCCAGCGTGGGGTCTTCCAGGGGCTGCATGTGGATATCTGCTTTGCTGTGGACCTCCATGGGCTGCAGGGGAGCAGCCTGCCTCACCATGGTCTTCACCACGGGCTGCAGGGGAATCTCTGTGCTTGTGCCCAGGCACCTTCTCCCCCTCCTTCTTCACCGACCTGGGTGTCCCCACAATTGTTCCTCTCACATATTCTCTCTACAGCTGCTGTTGTGCAGTAGTTTTTTCCCCATCTTAAATATGTTATCACAGAGGGGCTACCACTGTTGCTGATGGGCTTGACTTTGGCCAGTGGCCAGCAGCCAGTGAGGGCGAGAAGGGGCAGGCATGAGAAGGGAGGGCTGAAAAAGTGAAGGAAAATGAGAGGCTTCAGCTCCATGCAAATAAGAAGGCAGCAGAGGGACATGCAGATGGGCAAAGGTGACCAAAGCCATGGGCCAGACTGGAGGAGGGCAGAGAACAGCAGCACATACCATGGCTAAAGACAACCAAGCAGATGGAAGGAGGATGCTCTGAGAGTATCGGCAGCGCTGAGCTGCTCAATTATCCTGTTATAAGCAATGGATAAATCACAATTGACTTAACAGAAGATGAATCAGGTCCCAAAGCCACAGGTTGTTTCTGCATGTCTCTAAATAAAACATGACCCAGATGCAATAGGTATTTTCCCCAGTGTTCTCACTGCTGTGCTTTTTCATAGCCTCCCTTTTCTTCCATTCCACCTAACTTCCATGCAGGGGAAGCTGTTCACATAAAAGTTGGTTTCTTTCAGGAATGTTTGAGAGCAAGAAAGGGAGGCAGTGGCTTTGCTCATGCTGCTGTGAGCATATCAGGTACCCAGGAATGGTTCTTTTCTCTACTTACTGTGCAGCATCATATCTTGTTTTGCCATTTTTTCTGGCCTCCTAAGAAACAAAAAAAAAATAGGAAGTTCAAGATAACTTGTAAGATCTTAAATTCTGGCTTGCAGGAACATCTCTAAATGCTGCATTCGAAAATCTAAAAAGTTAATGCATTTTTTGACTATGAGAAGCAAATAATGAATATTTGAGTGGGCTTAGCAGCAGGGGAAAAATACCTTTGATCTGGGATACTACCTACAATATGGGGAGATGCAAAATACTACCTGTTACTTTAATACACAGATTTGTTTGCTTTCTGCTCTGCATTGATTTTGTACCTGGTGAATTCACTGACTTCAATATAGTAGCTATTGATTTGTACTAGTGAAAGAGAGCAGAGAGTCGAGCCCCATCCGTTATAAACAAACAAGGCTCTTCTGGGGTTTGTAGCAAAGATTTTGCTTCAGCGCAATTCTAAATGAAACTACAAGCTCCAATTGAAATACAAGTTTTTTTCCTGACAGAAGAATTTCCTTACAGGGTGTGGCAGAGGCTGTTTAGCCACAGTGGTGCTTCCAGTGTCAATGGAACTGGAAAACCCCTTCCGAGCTGCAGAGGAGTTGTTTCATAGAATCATATAACGGTTAGAATTGGAAGGGACCTTAAAGATCACCTAATTCCAACCCCCTGCCGTGGGCAGGGGGACCTCCCACTAGACCAGGCTGCTCCAAGCCCCATCCAGCCTGGCCTTGAACACCTCCAGGGATGGGACATCCACAGCTTCCCTGGGAAACCTGTTCCAGTGCCTCACCACCCTCATAGGGAAAAATTTCTTCCTGATATCTAATCTAAATCTAAATCTAGATTTAAGGCAAGACACGTGGCTGCATCGTATGTTCCTTGTGGCTTTTGCAGTGAACAGAAGGTGAGGTCCAAGCAAGGCTCTTGAGCTCTGTTTTTTCCCTCAAGCCCACAAACTCTATCACCCTGTCCCTGCACCGCTGCCGAGTCTGCCTGGCCCCGTTCCTGCCTCCTGGGTGTCCTCCGCATCTCCAGTGCCCAACCTGGCAAGCACCACAGTAATTTCTGCAGTCGGGGGGAAGGCAGGTATGCACGCCTGGCCAGGAGCCGCCTGCACCCTGCTCTGCCCAACCAACACCAGCCCCTACCGTCTACCTTCAGACACTTCTTTAACCTAAAGTGAACTGCTTTACCCTCATTCGCTGCCAATCAGTCAGTAATTGGGTTTGTTGACAATCATAAAGGCAGAAACGCACATCTCCATGCAACAGCTACCATGTCTGATCGTTCCTTCCTCCTGGCTGCTTCTGGTTTTGGTTTGTCCTTGTGCAACATGGAGCTGGTAAAACATTCTCTAGGTAATAAAACCCGGGTCTGTCGGCATTAAAAACAAGGCGATAAACACCACTCGGTCTGGTAGAAGCGTGAGTCATTTGGAGGTTTGAGGTTGTGAGTGACCCAGCCAGTCTGTCCTCAGCTGACATCGCTTAATGAGCTTCTCAATCAACACCAAGCCCACGGCAGGGCTTGGGAGAGCCTCTTATCTTTCCATGATCCTTGGTTCACTCAAAAATGAGCAAGGTTTGTAGAACCTTGTCCCGTTGTGGGCCTCTGTGAGGATCTCTGTCTGGAGATGAGTTCTCCTAAAAAGCTGCAATACCCAAACTTATCCCCAGGTTAAATGCAAGATTACAGTGGGCCTCTTGGCTCTGTGGAGAGAAGGCTGAGCAGGCAACAGCTGCCTGGGTACTGCAGGCATCCCTCCGTGAGGGACCACTCCTGTTAAGATGAGGTTGCCTTTCTGTACCTCAGCGGCATGCAGGGGCAGACCTGAGCTACTGGAACGGCACTGAAGCTTCCAGGTGTAACACCAAAAATAAAACCTGGCTACGTCTTCATACAAACGCCTGCTGGCTGCTGTGTCAGCCCACGATTGCACCTCTCTAAGGCCCCATTGGCAGCGCCCTGCCAGGGAAACGTGGCAGGGAATGCATCATCCCAGCAAAACTGCTCTCCCAGCCATGTGGCTTCTTTCCACGGTGAAGGAAGGTTTTCCTGTGCCTGCATGAAATATAGCCCTGTCGAATCGTTGTGTTCGCACTAACTGGACTTTGCAGGTACAACACTCCACAGGCCCAGCCTAAGGTGAGTGTTGGGAGCAGGCGTAGCCTCAGTGTTAGTCAGCAGCAGGGATAGTTTTCTAAATTGTGCATGGACAAGGTAATTTATCGCATTGAAAGTGCCACACGGATAGCAGCAAATGAGTTGTCTTGTTCAGTGCCTAATGAAGAGGAGAAACTGTTTCCAAACAGAGCAGCCGTGAACATTTTTGGTCTCCAGAAAGCTCCAGAAAGTTGACGGTGGGATGTAAATATCACTGTAAATGATGAGTTTGTGCGTGGTTACTGCGGTGGGGGAGAACACACAGTTCCCACAAAACACAGTCTCAAGGTAATCCTGAAAGCAGAAGCTAAGCCCGAGGAATGATTTGGAGCCTTGCAGCAAGGGGGGAATGATGGACCTCGTCTCTCACCTGCCTCGTTGGTACAAAAGAACTCAATGGCCTGCACATCATCAAAGCTCAAGCTGCTGTTACAGAAAGGGCCCTTGTGTGGCTGCCCACAAGTACTGAGTTGTTATAGAGGTATTATAGAGATATAACAGGGTAGATAAGCAAATGGGGAAGAAGAAAATGGGTCTATCCTCAATGTAGGAGAGCTGAAATGTGGTTTACTAAGACATTGACTCAGCTACATCCAGGAACACAGCTCACAGCCTGAAACAGCACGCACTTGTGCTAGCCACTGACCAGGAGTTACCTTCTGCATGGAGGTGTGAAAAAACATTAGCCCATTTATGTCCCATGGTGCCGGCAGTCTTCTGATTGATTGGGTAGATTGAAGATGGATGAATATTTCATTACATAAATCGTTTATTTGAAGCATTTCTCTCCTGGTTTTTTTGCAGATTGGAGCGTGGCACAAAAGGTATCACACTGATTTGACGTTATTTCTCAGCTACTTCCTAACCGTAACTGTAGCTGCGACAACAATGCCGACAGCTTGTTTCCAGTGCTCGATGGCTGCAGTGCTGTTGGTGGGGAGCAGTTCTGGCTGGTTACTGACAGTCTCAGCCCAAACGGAAGCAGGGATGGAGTTTCACCCCAGCCAAGGTCAACGTGATGCCATAAGGAGCAGAGCAGAGGGATGAGGATAACAGAGTACCAGGTCCCCCACTGTCTGCAGGATGAAGAAGCCCTGTGACAGCTCCATCCTTTGGAGCAAGGTTTTTCAGGGTGTTGGTTATACCATGGCTAACCATCCTGGGATTGTAAACCCAAATATGTTGTTCATTGAGAGGACAGGCTGTAAAGCAGTTATAAAGCCCTCTTGCCATATGTCCACAGATCAGATTCATAGGTCACTGCCTGGAGATCTCAAGCCTAAAGCCAGTCCCCATCCACTGCCTCTCCTGTGCAGGTGGAAAACCATCCTCCTTGCCCTAATCCTTGAGTAGCAGTGAAGCCAGTCTTGTCATGGCCAAGTAGAAGTTGGGTTTCCCGCGGAAATCATTACACATACTCATTTAAGCCAACTATTTGCAAATATCTTCGTGTTTATTCTGAAATACTCCACAGTCACGCGCATTCCTGTGAGTTAAGTCACAGCCTGGAATACTCATGCAAAAAAAGGTAATAACACAACCTGGTTTATAACCACTCACATATGTTCAAGTCTTTGCCTCTGCAGCATTTTTGTAGCTTTAGAATTAAGATGGGAAGGGAATGAGCCAGGTGGAAATGGGAAAGAAAACCCATCCCCAAATTCATGTTGTCTCCCGACTTCTGGTCCTTCCTGTCCCTTTGCTCCCTTGTAAGACTGAAAAGCAATTAAATGTCCACTTAATTAACATTTCTTTGGCCTTTCTTTCTGAAAAGTACAATGATTTTTAAACTATGTGATACATGTTGAGTAAATGTACCACCATTTGTGTATCATCTCTTAGAGGTTATATATATTTGTAATGTCGAAATTGCACTGAAATAAAGGTCAGCATCCTCTCGGTGCCCGGTTTCCAAAGGCACACAGCAAAATCTTCAGCCCACCAGCACTTTGAACTTCCTTTTTGTACTTAATGTTATATCTTTTTTAGTCTAACAGAAGAAAAATCCACTTTTAAAACAAGATTTCAGTATTGACAGCACTCAGGCATGGCTTTGTTGAGCTAGCTTCTGCGTAGGAATATTCAGTGCATTTTTTCAAGGATTAGATAGATGGATTTTTTTTCCTCCCTTGCCTTAACAGTCTTGAAATCAATGGAATTACACAAGTGGAAGGCAAAACTTTAAGATAATACAGAATTTTTTGGCACCTTTATTACAAACAAAGATGTGCCAGCCACAAAGGACTTATTCTGAAATTTAGAGCCTTTGGGTTTGCTGAGTAGCAGTCTAAGCAATATTGACTCTTTTTACTTATATATGAAGATCATCTGCACTGCAAGGATAAAGAACAGAAGATAGGATGAGATCTAGTCTCCAAAATTACCCAAGTTGTTCTCAAAATGGTAGTTAGATTCTCACACTATGGAGTTACTCAGGGTGGGACTGAATTTTGACTGGTAAGAGCACATAAAGGATAAAATATCATCCTACACTTTGGGGAAAACAGTCTTAGATCAAGTGTAGATCTGAAGGAGATGAAAGCCCACCCAAACCTCAGTCTGTGGTAGCAATAAAACAGGGTCCAAATGTGTAATTTTCCACCAGGCAGCACTCCCAGGAGGGTCAGTGACAAGGCTGGGCTCCCTCCTCCCTACGTCACAACTCCTCTGCTCTCTTTAACAATGTTATTTACCCTTCTCTGTGAATATTTTTATGTGATTTCCCCCCATGTGCATTACTATCTATTTAGTGATGCTGAATTTCACTGGCTATTTCACTGCCACTGCCTGGGTACTCAGGGGAACGTGGTGAGGCATGCTCTGCAATGCCAGTGGTTTGGCATCAGCCACCACTGTCACTTCACTTTGTGTTCCCTTTTTCCCCAATCATTTATGCTATTTTGAACAGCACAAGGCCCAGCGCAGATCCCACAGATCCCTTGCACAAGATCCCACAAGTATTGTCCCTCTACTGTGAAAAACTGACCATTTCTTCCTGTCATTTCTTTCCCACTGCCAAGACAGTTATTACATCCAAGGACAGTATGTCCAGTACGATATTACGCCAGGGTCCAAGGTTATGCAGGTGACCAGAGCCCTTGCACACAACGTAACATCCACTTTTGCTGTGCTTACATGTAAAATCAAGGTCTATTGTGCTCGTGATATCGAGGTGGCACAAGATATATCCAGGCTCCTCAAACAGCCCTTTCCAGAGGAGCTTCTCTTTTGACTAGCGTACCTTCCTTAAAAACCTTAGGGGAGAAGTCCTGCCAAAAGCTTCCTGACATGCAGGTATCGTCCATTATCCATCTTGCCCTACGCTCTTTCACTTTTTTTGGAGAACTCAGACATATGCCTGCTACATAGCTTTCCTCTAAAAATATGAACGTTCCCAGGAACCTAACTCAGCACCAATCAATCCTTCCGTGGGACAGATGTGTTTTCTAGTAATAATTGTAATTATCTCTAAAAGCTCTTGGAAGTTTGACTGTTGTTTACCAGGAATAAATAGCAATAGAAGAAGAGCTATTTCAAGTTATAAAGCCAGGCTGCTGCTGCTGTGCTCCTAGAACAAGCTCTCTTCTGCAAGGATCTTTTAGTGATTGCAGCTCCCAAAAAGATTACTAAGGATATTTCTACAAGACACAGGAAAGAAGAAGGACTGCAGGTATAGAAGTATAATCTAGCCTTGGAATAGTGGGGCAAATGATAATGAATCACCACTAAATAGCTCACCGCTATTTAGATTTTGTTACTTGAATAGAGAAATTACTATCTAACACACTGACATTCATGATGGTCTTGGGGAATACGCTACCAATGCACCCATAAATTACTCCCAGAGCAAGTTACCCATCAACACCATAACTATTTTTCTCCCTCTCACTTGGGCACATGCACACGAATGTGGTCCGACACCTCCACCCTCTCACCAACCAACCTGTAACAGATAAATACAGAAATAGGGGTTCCACTGCACAGTGGAAAGTCCATCTAAACCCCCATCCTTAGAAGAAATTTGCACAAAGCTTTCATTAATTCAAATAAATAAAAGGGTCTTCTTCAGAGGAGCTGTAGGTATGACATGGCAGGTCTTTCCATGTAGACCTTCAGCATGTATGAAATCTCAGAGCAGCTCAGGTTTATAGACAAAAAGAGTTATTAACGCTCCAGGCTCAGAAAAAATGTGTTGAAGAAAGCCAGCCTTTGTTTTATCCAAGTCATTCATTTCCACAGTCATTAGGATTCCAAGGGCAAAATAAGAGTAAACTTTGTTAACCTATGGCTGTGCTGGTCCTGTGAGGGATCCGGCACAGAGAGGGCTCATCATCAAACCGAGCCCTGTTCCTATGCAAAGGACACAGGGAGCACCCCTAAACCCTAAATCCCAAACCCAGCCTTCACTTTCTTCCTTATATTACCTGGTTTTCAATATTCCCTCCACACAGCACTGTCAGCTCTCCCAGACAGCATCGTACCAAGTGCTTTATACACACAAAGAGGAATGAGGAAAAGAAATGTCATCTTGGGTTAAAAAAAACCCCAAACCCAGTAACAAAGCAGTTATTAAGAACAATTAAAATAAATTATCACGTGAGTAGACATTGTTAAGACCCACAATATAAAAATCTACAGTCTAACCCAGGTCATGCCAAAGTCAATGGAACTCCTTTCATTGCTGTGTATTGGACCCAAAGCTCCTGTTTCTGGCTTGGTTCTTCCGCCTTTACGTCAATGGTAAAATTTTCATTAAACTCTGGTGGGAGCTCAATTGGGCTGTAGCCACTGCTGTAAATACTTTCTCCTATAGATTCCAGAAAAAAAAAGAAAAAAAAAGACTTAAAGCCTTTTTGTGCAAGTCTTATGGATGTCTGAAAAATATAATCACTGTTTACAATCTCCTGCAATTGGTGGCAGAAGGAAAATAAATGCAAGTCTGCAAACAGCATCCTCCTCTACTGCTCTGCCACTTGGACTGACTCCATTTCCAGAAAGAGGGGGAGAAAACAGAAGAGAAACCGGGGACTCCAGGCCGGGGCTGTGCAGTGTCTGGAGCTTGGCTGCGCTTAAAAATTTACCTCGGTTTGTTGTGCAAAACTTCCTCCTACTCCCCAATTATTTTTCATTTCATTCCCCAGCTGCACGCAACTGTGGTAATCCCTTCTGTGAGGAGAATAATGAAAGATGCGAATTTTAAAAATACAGTCCTCATGACATGACTTCGTTTAAAAACTCACTTCAATTAATTGCCCTTTGGCTTGGCAAAGCTGTGCAGATTAGTGCCTTTCCTGCCAGAGACAGACTCATTTAGGACATTTAGGAAATGTCATGATGTCAGATTGAGGGGTATTAAGGGGAGATTTGGATGTTACTATGAATTTGCACATTTCTTGGCTTGCAGGCACCTTGCAGACACTTTCTGATGGCTGCAGGAAGAATTTTTCCGGTGAGAAGTAAACACGAAGGTGTTGGCCTCTCTGGGAGGTGGAAAGCAGTTAACTTCGGAGCTAATTACAGGGAGGCTGATGGAGGCTGACAGATGTATTGTCCTGACGAAGGACCTGCCGCTGTTCTGCTGCAAGAGAGGGAGTAAAGCCTCTCTCCTTCTCTCCACAGGTCCGTGACACCGGGGAGCAAGAAGACAAGGATGTCAGGACTTCTAATTATACACCAGGAACCTGCGAAATCAGAGCATTAAAAGTGTTAGTTAAAAATAAAGCCCCGAGGCGATGAAGTCAAGCAGCACGAGAAGGAAGAGTGCAGTGGTGGGAGTGAGGGGTTGGAGAGGAGGTCTTCTGCTCATCCTCTTGCTGATGGGGTCTGGTGGGGCTCCTCGCCAGGGATTCGCAAAGCATGCGTACAGCTCTACATCTGCTAAAGCCTTGCCTGCATTTTAGTTTGAGGTGTGTTTCCAGAAGCAGTTTTAAACTCAGTCTAAAGCCCCTTCTGCTGAAAATATTGCCAGTGTGATCCAGCCAGCCAGTCATCCTCCAGCCCAGAGGAAAGCTGCTTTCCTGTAAAAAGAGGACTGAACTGGTTAGCCTCACATTTTGAAGACCCGTGCTTAGCTCCCAACTCTGCCACCCACAGACCAAGGTAAGGCACACAGACACCCCTTGAGTTAAAGATTTATTGTAGATACACGTGATACCTTCTGTATAAAAGGGCACTTGTACGCATTGAGCTTTTGCCTGAAAATCAGCTGGCATGTTAATGGAAGTGACTTCAACCAACTTGAAGGATTGTTTACTGAAAATCTACCTGCATCCTCAATGCGGGATGATCCACTAAGGGGGATGCGGTTATGACAGATACAGAAAAGTTCCTCGTGCCTGGAGCAAGACTAGTGGATATCTCAATGCAAGGGGAAACGTCAACCAGGATCCAGCTGTTACTGCGGTACCAGCGCCGTGTACAGCAAGACCTAGGGGAGAACCTGCACCATGCTGAGACGCTTTGAAAAGCCGGGCTATAGCACACCCACCTGCATTTTGTGGTTTCCCTCATTCACCTTCAGATCCAAATTTTCAGTGATCTCGTGCCCTGTGAGGCACACACCATGTAAATTATTGAATATTAGTTGAACAGGAGCGTGCCCATCCAGAGGGATGACCTAACCAGCAAACAGCAGACTCCTTTTCATGTCTGGTTCAATATATAAAGCACTCCAACACCCAAAGGAGCTAACAGCAGTGGGAGGGACAGAGAAACTTTGCTAACCCAGGTGCTCAGTTCCTGGCCCTCAGGTGGGACCCCCTTTCCAGGACATCGCACAGGGATGCTCGGATGGACCCAGTGCTGCTCAAGAGATGGGCACATCAGATACCTCGCCATCACCACCGCCACAGACGTGAGGGCAAGGCAAGGTGTCTGATGGCGTTTTGAGCCCACTCTAGACCAGCCCTAAACCCCAAAACCGGACAATTAATAAGCTCGCGGGGCTGTTGCTTTCCACCTGGCATGGCTGATCACCTTGCAAGCTGGTGGTATCACAAAGGTTAAAACTTGACCACCTGCTTGCAGGAAAGGCACTTTTATTAGAGCAGCACATCCCGAAATGAAAAAGTGCTGCCATCGTATATCTGGCTCCTGGTTTTATCAGTGCCCACAGCTCCAAGCCAAAATGAAGTATTAGGAGGTAAATTGCCTCCATACATTTCTCACAGGCACTTAGGAAGAGAAAGCAATTTTAGGGAGGACCACAAGGAATTCCTCTCCCTCGATGGGGGAATTCTATTATCTCTCCTTGTGCTCTAGCATAGCCCGTCAATATTAAAGCAAATAAATAAGAGAGATAGGGAGAGAAAACCAGACAGAAGCACTCAGGACACTGAAATGGCACAGGAGCGCAGCTCTCTGCCTTGGCCCTGCAGCTCACGGCACCTTTTACCTCTGTCGTGGTTTAACCCCAGCCAGCAGCTAGAAGAGTTGCAACTAGAGGAGAAAAAGGAGGAAAAGCAGCCATGGGTTGAGATAAAGACAGTTTAATAGAACAGTGACAGAAGATAATAGTAATAATATAATAGGGAAAGAATATACGAAATGAAGTGATGCAATACAATTGCTCTCATCACACAGTGATCAGTTGCCCTGCCCGTCCTGAGCAGCTATTGTGGATTCCTGCCCCCTTGGCCAACCCCCATTTATATACGGACCATGAGTCTATGGTATGGAATATTCCTTTGGCCAGCTTGTCCCGTCTGTGCTCCCTCTCAGCTTCTGTTGGAAACTGAAAAAGTCCTTGACTCAGTATAAGCATTACTTAGCAACAACTAAACTAATATGTGTTACCAACATTGTTCTCATACTAAACCCAAGGCACAGCAGCTGCTAGGAAGAAAATTAACTGTATCCCAGCTGAAACCAGGACGGCCTCTGCAGCAGCGTGGCTGTTGCCCACATGGAGACAACAGCACAACTCCTCCTCTCTGCTTGTTGTTAGGCTCTCCAAAGAGATCTCCCCTTTTTTTTCTTTTTTCTTTTTTTTTTTTTTTGAGGGATTTGCCACAGTTTAGCATCATTCAAGGGTACAAATGCAGCCTGAGGTGCACAGACATGCCAGTATATGACCCCCTGAAGAAATGCATGAGCAGCTACTGATAGTCTCACCATCTTTGGTTTCGCAGTTGTTATACTTCATCCATCTACTTATACTCATCACTTGAAGGATCACATAATTTTTCCAATGAGCCTCCAGAGGCAACGTAAAAAGGCACCAAAGAGCCCAGCAAGTTAGGATGAAAGGAGAGGAAAAAAACCTTCTAATTGATTCTGAGTGCCTAAACTCTACAGGCTGGACAGCTGGAAGCTTGCAGAGTAGGAGCTCCTGGAAGAAGAATATTTCCACCCAGAGCACCGAGTGCTGCCTTCGGCATTTCTGTGCCATGAAGTGAGCTGAGATACATCGATTGTGGGAAAACGATGCAGTGTGCACATCAGCCAGCACCCATCACTTTACGGAGGGGCACTGACAGGGCATTAGCCGGGGAACTGCACAAAACTGTGCAACTGTTCAAAACCAGCAACTTGAAATGCCAAGAGGCAGCAATAATAGGCTCTGTGTGTCTGTGGAAGAACAAGCCAGTGGCAAGGGCAATGCTGCAGGGCGATGCACGCCTGCAGGCAGTGCAGCCTCCCCCTTTGGAGGGCTTCATCAACAGCTGCCAGGGTTTTATAGAGAGATGATCCATTTTCAGGACAGTGGGAAGGGTCTGGAAGACCCTTCCAGCCTTATGATCCACATCTCACTATCTCACACGGCCCTGATATGTGCTCCGCCTCTCTGTTCCTTCCAGGGAGGGAATCACTCTTACCCACAGCAGAAGGGCTTTGAGGATGTCAAATCAAGACCATTTTGAAAGGACTCAGACACTGCTCTGTTGAGAGGTTCTGGTAGCACTGCGTAGGTGATACGCATCTCCCGCATTGCTTTTGCTTATTTTAAGGGATTGAAGTCATTCTAGACATTTGTTGCCAAACTCTGCCCACATCCTACATCCGTACACAGTCAAGAGTAACCACCAGGCTTCAGGCAAATGAAATACAGCACAAGATCATGCTCTGACCATGCAGGAGAAGGGAGTTGCTCCAGCAACCTCAGAACCATGAGAGGAGCCGCCGGAGCGAGCAGGGTGAAATAGGGCCTCGTAATAAAATTGTCATTATGCATGGAAGGACAGTGAATGAGAAATTATAATAGAAATTGTCTATTCTTATGAGAAAAAGGGATGGATGGTGGTGAGCAAAGAAAGGCATTTCAAAGGAAGGAAAATAATACCTTGTGGAAATTGCATGAGGCTGCTGTTTGCTTAGAGGTAGCAGAGGCTGAGACCTGACAGTTTCATCAGAGAAATTGTTTAGGAAATGACTACAGGAACATACTTCATTGTTCAAATGTCAGACTGCTCGTATCTAGAGAGGAGAGCGTGCATTTATCAGCAGCAGCAGTACACGCCCCACAAAGAATAGCGGCGAAACCAAAAATTTTATCATAAATCTGCTGTGACTCAGATATCCCTGGTGCTCTGGCTGAAGGTACTACACAGGAGAGGAAGATTCATATTACATTTCCAAGAGCAGAGGAGTGATGGGTAAATACTGAGCATGATACAAGCCCTGACAGAAGAGAAAACAAAGCTTTTCCCAACCATTAGGTGAAAAAAAGGCTGTGCCTGACCTCAGTGCAACAATAAACAAGAGAGATGCATCTGGAATAACTGACAGATATTGAACTGGGGCAGCCACGAAGAGACAGGAGGATTCAATCTAAGAGGTCAGGGGAGTACCGCTAAAGTAGTTTATTTTGTGGACAACAATAGATTAAGACAGATTTGCAAGAAAAAAAAAATCCTACTGAAAGCAATTATTCTTTAAAGGAACAACTACCATTTTTTAGGTAGAAACCAAACACCTCTGAGGGAATAGGAGGAGGATATGTGCTGTGTCAAGAATAAACATGTTTGTTGTGGTGTATCTAGAGAAAAGCGGAATAGGAACACTTCTCTGGTGGGGGTGAATCCCACACAGGGTTTGTTGGAACAATTTTGGTGCAAGAAAAGATTTCTTGCATGACACGCCTTTCGGTTCAATCCTCTTGTTCTTTAATATTTTTGTCTAAAGGCCACATGTTGATCACAAGACTCTTGTTCACACCATAAGATACTGAAGTTGAAGCACAAAACTGGAGTGTCAGAGGTGAGGTGCAGGTCTTAGAGTTTGAGACTTTTCGTTCTGCCTTTGGATCCGTGTAAGTGATGAACAAACCCATCTGTGTTTTGTTTTATCAAACCTGCTGCATCCGGACTAAACTGCTTTGGATATTTGTGAATCAAATCTTAGGAAGGCAATCTAGGTCAATAACTAGGATGACAAATTTAGGCTACTAGATATAAGAATTAACTGTGAAAAACTGCAAAAGCACTAGGCATCCAAGAAATAAAATGACCCATGAAATCCTGTGTAGATAAATGTAAAGTGATGCAAATGGAAAAATAATTCTAATTTTGCTTATATAATGGTGGATGTGAGTTACTGCCAACCAAAAGAAAAATCTTCGGTTTATAATACATGGTTATATGAAAACATCGGCTTGGTGCAAAAGGTACATTGGGAATGGTTAGAAAAGGAACAGAGAACACAAAGAAAACATGCTACAATCAAACACAGATCTGAACCTCTAGCTGGAAATTAACATCACATAAAATTAATATTATAGAAATAGAAGAATTACAGAAAAGGGTGATGGGATGGTCAAATATGTAGTAAGGTTTCTGCATAAAGGATTTATGAATAGACAAGGAGTCTTCAGCCAGGGAGAGAAATGACTGAGAGAATCTATGGCAGTTGCCTCAAAAATAATGAGCAATATTCATTAAGGTCATCTGCCCTGGTCCAGCAGCTACACGAGCCACAAGCAACTGGAGTCTAGGACCGCATCCAGGGGAAGCCTTACTGCATCTCTGCTTCTTTCACCCTTCCTGAGTTGTTCACAGTTGGCCTCTGTTGGAGACAGGTTGCGGGGCTGGGTGGTCTAGTCTGACTTCGCTTCTCTCCCATTTTTTGGATACTTAGCCCATGAATACAGCTATTCATATCCCACACAACATAAGGTAGCATCAGGACTTCTTATCTGCCCTAATCTCTCCTACAGAAACCATACAGCTTCTCTCCCTCCTATTTGTTAGGACCAAGAGTCTGTCAGGGCTCACAAATATATGCATTTTTATATTGTTTCCTGGTGGAAGTTATTGGCCCAGGTGTCATAATGTGAACCAATTCCAGCAAATGCACATGTCACAGCACATTGCAAGCCACCTGTCTCCTTGCTCCTTCTCATATGCTACCCCCCAGCTTCCTTAAGAAGATGCATTCACACTGGGAAACACTGACATACCCCAAGCAATTCTGTAATATATACGTATATACATGCTACAGAATGACTGGCTGGACCCATGCAGCTCAGCACTGTCCTCTTGTTTAACCCAGAAGCTACAGTAATGCGAGCTGTTCTGCTTGCAGATGGTCATTTTGTCGGCATCCTGAAAACCAAGGCACGAGAAGAACTGGAGTTTACAGTTCAGCCTGCGATGAGAAGGCAGCCAGTTTCCCTCTGCTATTCTCAGAACCTACTTGCATATTCTACACTCTCTCTGATTATTTATCAGCCTTTTTTACATGCGTGCAGATATTCAATCATCCCTTGGCTCTTCAAGCTTCTAGGTCAACGGGAAAAAAGTCAATGAGTCAACAAATGGATTAAATTTATGCACCCTACAGATTAAGAATAGAGTACAGCAGGTCCTGAGCAGGAATAAAGATTCAGAGAAGGAAAATGACAGCAAAGCACTTGAGATGCGTACATCTTTGTATTTATGGTCATCCAAGATGCAGTCAGGTAAGTTATTTCTGAATAGGACTGTGTCAGCTGGTGAAAACTGCTCCGTGCAGTTCCTGGTAAACTGATAATATGGTGACATGATTCACTTTAGAAAATCTCTCATGCACAAAACCCAGTACACTGTGGCCTCTGTTGCCTCAACGCAGGCACCATTTGCAGCGCCCTCAGTGTCCTGCCTGACCTCCCATCTGGAAGGGCACAGGATTCCTGTGCTATATCTGCCACGCCATGGAGCCATTGGTCTCCATGGGAAAGCTTCAGACGAACAAGTGATTTCAAAGCAACAGCACTTAGGCCACTGAACCAAGCCACAGGCTTCACATTTCCCTGCAAAATGGCCAGGCATGGCTAATGTCAATTTTCAAAGAAACTAGGCACGGAATACGTGAAAGTCAAGGCTTACATGGCAATGAATGGTGACGCTAGAAAGGGCTCTCAGCCTTCCCATCCCACCTTCCCTTCCTTACGTACCACCATCATCCCACACCATGCACGCCTCAGCAGCTGCTTTGGGTCTGAGTATGCAGCAGCTGTGATGAGGACACTCTAGAAGGTTGTAAGGACCCTGTAATCCTGTGTCTTCGGGTTCAAAGCAAAACTTAATTAGTGGCCTGTTTACTTGAAAAAGGACGATGCACCCAAGGATTCTCCTCGTAATTGTAAACAAAGAATTATTAAAAGATTCTCAAAGATTGGAGGTAGTAATTGAAGAAGATGAGTGATCTTCACAAACCACAGCACGGCTGCTTTCCAGATCAGTCTTGCGAAGTTCCTTGGCTGGGATGTTCCCGTGACTACAGATTATCATCCCTAAGGCTAAAGATGTAACAGGATTCCCACGCATCTCTCTCTAAGGCAGCTGTACCTTGCCATGCACGGGGTGCACAGCCGCTACATGGCAGACTTGGAGGTACTTGGAGCCATGTGGAGGGGAAGACGGCAAACTTGCAACCAGTGTCTGGATATGGAGTGAAAAAAGGGTGTAAACAGACCTGTCAAAGCGAACACAGTGGGAACGGGGTGCCTTTCCCATGCCCTTCCTGGAGATCCAACTGGCTAAACGTAAAATTCCCTACGAGTAAAATGGAGATGAAGTTTTTCTTAGGGAGAAAAGAGCTGTGAGCAGCAGCCAGGTATGTGCAGTTCCAGGAAATTGTTCATTGAGGACAGCCAAGTTAACAAGAAAGACTATTTCTAAGACACTGAAAAACTCCTGTGCTCCTTCTTGAATGGAATTTGACGTGTCCTTAGTCTGCTTAGTGCAAGCTAATCCCTCGGCTCATTTGTAAAGAAAATAGTGATATAAATGGATAGGGCTCTCAAGATAGCTGCTAACAATCATGTTCCAAGCCAATTTTCTGGTTCACTAATACTCTGAAGCAAATCAGCATTTTTCTAAATGATCCCTATATAATACTGGATTTTTCTGGACCTGAAATATTTACTTAGTAATAGTTATGCTGGTCACACAACCTGCCACTTACTTATACTTATCAATTAAAATATGTTTTGCGGAAATATTTCTGCCAGCTGCAGCTCCCGAAACTGAGTGACCTTGTCCCAGGCTTAAAGTTTCCCTGGCGTCCGAAGATGAAGGTGCCTGCGTGCAAGGTGAAGGGCAGCGGGATGGAAGACGTGTGCCGGGGTGGATGCTGTCGCAGCAGGTAGTAGAGGGGCAGCAGACCAGCCGCGAGCTGGGCAGGTAGAGGTTTCACCGAGCCCCTGGTATTACAGACAAATTGCAGGGCTTGAGCTGGTTTATCCCAGAATCAAGACTGGGATCTGCAGGTGGCTCTGGAGAAGACATGCAGGTGATGTTCCTGCCTTTCAGGGCACATCAGGCATGGGGCTACCAGAAACTGAGCTTCTATTAAGCCTCACCACAGAGAACTTACTATTGTATTACCGTCCCCGGAAATCTTTGTAAAAACTGGTGTTAAATCCACTAGCTCTCAGTTTTATGATAAAGAGACATATTTAAGGAGGGAACTACACCTTTGGTGGCAGTTCGGCTGTTTCACCCTTGGCTTCCCCTCGAGGTCCTGGATGAGTATCACCCAGTCCTGAGTCTTACTCTTCATTTCACAGATTCCTTCCATAAGCTTTTCTACCAACACTTCAGTTTGGGATGAAGCCTCTGATGACTCCCAAGTAAAGGAGCTCCCCAAGATACATTAAGATGAACATAGATGAAAAAAATGAATCCAGATTTTCTGCAATGGCCTTATCTAAGTTCCCCCTCTATACTTCAGTCTTCTATGGGATTTACCATTCGTGGGTAGGCCTCCTGTCCCAAAGCAATTTAAAAAATGTTATCATATGTTATTTTGATGCCTTTTGCATGCTGTTCTTCCAACACTTTTTATCCTGTCTTGGTTCATTTTTAAACAAGCTGTCATGTGTAGAGCGCTGGGACTTCAAGGTCCTTGTGGGACCCTCAGCATAAGTGATCTCTAAACATACACCTGCTATTGTTTCCAAAAGAATCGCCAGGAGAGCAAGGCTGAGCCACAAAGACTACAGAAACAGGAGGCAGTTTCCAAAAAAAAAATAAAAAAAGGGAAAAAAGGGCAAGTTAGAGATATGGGACCTCTGCTTTTTCTGAGATGTTGATAATTTTTAGCTGAATTTGTGTTTTGAACAGCTTAATGTTTGTTCAGTATCTCCATATCAAAAAGTATTTAACCCATTTTTACACTCAGTGCAGGACTATTGCTTATCTGGGGTCTTTCTGAAGGCAATGACTCCATTAAACAGCACCTTTTGCTGTTATTGAAATACCAGGTGCTTGGCACTGCAAAAGGGTCAGGGGTTCAGGGAAAATATTGATGGCTACCTCTTAAGAGCTTCATGAGGAGGAAAATTATGTGGGCTGTGATAATACCACAGGAATCAGACAGGAATGGGTTCAGAAACATCTGTAATGAGCAAGTTGTATAAAGAATATTGAAATTTAGAGCTAACCTCATTTAAGAAAAATCTTACTGAAGATAAGTGAAGCATTTGCTATTTATATCTTTCCATTTACAGTAGAATTCATAATTTCCATAGAATCTGTTCAACAGCTTAATTTCCTTTTTTTCACTTTCAGTCCCATTCACATTTAAACGAGAAGTATTCCCAGAAACTGAAATCAAAGAAAGCCTGTATAACTCCTTGCAAGTGGCATCCTTCAAAAGGTTCTTTCCACTACATCCACTTTAAGAAAATCCTTCTCAAGGATTTCTGAGAAATAGAATCACAGAATGGTTTGGGTTGGAAGGGACCTTAAAGATCATCTAATTCCAACCCCCTGCCCTGGGCAGGGACACCTCCCACCAGACNCTCTCAATCCATTCTCTGTCCAGCTGGTATTTGTGCTTGGGATTGCCTTGACCAACACACAGGACCTGCACTTGGCCTGGTTGAACTTCATGAGGTTTGCACAGGCCCACCTCTCAAGCCTTCCAGGTCCCTCTGGATGGCATCTCTTCCCTCCAGCATGCACAGCTTGGTGTCATTGGCAAACTTGCTGAGGGTGCACTCAGTCCCACCATCCTTATCACCAACAAAGATATTAAACAGCACTGGTCCTAGTACTGCACCCTGAGGCGCTCTACTTGTCACTGGTTTCTACTTGAACATCGAGCTGTTGACCACAGCACTTTAAGTGTGGCCATCCAGCCAATTCCTTGTCCACCGACTGGTCCATCCATCCAATCCATGTCTTTCCAGTTTAGATTCCATGGAAGATTCACAAATCCCTTAAGCCCCCAAAATAACTGATTTAATTTATGCATTTTTAATATTTATTAGTATGTTTTACACACTGGAACAGAGACATATCAAGTAGATATATCTCAAATCATTGCTTTGCCAGCAAGCTACACTGAATGCAGAGAAAGTTCAGCAACACTACAGCCTTTCTTAATTTGTGGTTACAGCTAGACCAAGTCAAATATTGGATCTCCAGTTACATGAAACCATTGTATTTTCTGATATTTTTTTCTTTTTATTTATAAAGCAGATAAATCTTCAAAATTTCCATCTAGGTAGAAATTACTAAACAAAATTAATTTAAAAAAAAACACACACAGAAAAAGAAAGAAAAAAAAAAAAGAGAGACCAAGGAATGCCAAACCATTTTTGGCATTTTGAACGGAAGAAACAACTTTGAGCCTAGCACTCCCCAGTCTGCCCTGTAAAACACAGTGGCTAAAAGTCCTGTGCATCCCACTTTGCAGAGACATTAAAGAGGCTTCCCGTATCATGACGCTTCTTCCTCCAGTATCATAGCAACCTTGTTTTCAGATCAGTTTAATAAACTAATCTATCTCGAAAGCATTTGGCACTGCTCCGCTGGGAATGCTGTGTGAACGTTACAGTTCTAATAATTAGAGACTTCCGATTAATTTCTGGGTTAAATGTATTTGTCGTCATTTTATGTCCATTTGTTCTCCTGCCAACATTGCCCACAGCTGAAGGCTGGGAACCCTGAGAGCTCCAGGACGCCGGGGGAGCAGCACTGCTGGTGTTTTTCTCACCTGCATTTCAGCCAATGCACATCAAAGTCAACATATGCCATCAGAAACTTCCCAGTTAGCTGCAGCTGTAATCATCTGCTGATCCACCGATAATGCAAACAAAAGGTTTTCATATCTGGGAGATTTTCAGGGGGTATTCAGCTGAACAAATGCACAGAAGAATTCAGTTGTCTTGATGTATCTACTGCCATTTCAGGCTTCTCTGAGGTCTGGACGCTACAGATAGATGTGGCATAGGAGCTGAAAGGGTCTCACCACTCTCTGGAAGCCAGGCAGGGTATGCTAGGGCACCCCCAAAACCTTTAGACAACTCTCTTGGGGACCCAAACCCCACCTGGGTGTCCACCATAGTGTAAGCTGGAGACCTCTCTAGGATCTGTCAGCTCAATTTCCATTGACTACAATGGGAGCTCACCCATGGTGCCCACAAAGAAATATGGACAAGTAGACACCTGAATATAGGTGCCTTAATTTCTCACCTGCATCACAACTGTTCTTTCAATATTAACTGGACATCTTTATTGTAAATTTTCTGGACTCCCTTATCAACAGCTCACCACAAATTTGGGACACCATTAGAGAGTTAAGCATATTAGCAGAAGAATGAGGCTAGACAAAATGTAAATCATAGACACTCATTTTCTTCTTGGTTTTCTCTAAGGGCACAAGAGTATCCCTAAATTTATTGTGGGCATACGGGGGTTTTTTTCATCCTAGATTTCCAGTGTCAGAATATGAGAATTCAAGTTTTTATAGCTGGATTTTATGCTCTCCCAAGGTGAAAGCATAAAAATTATAAGAAGTGTATTGGAAAACCTCATCTGACCTAGTTACAATTATCTTTAGAAGGCATCAGTTAGAAAAGATGACATTGTAAGGAAGATTTTGTCCGCTAGAAGTGAGATTTCTTTCGGCGTTAGGCTACTGTTACCTGAGGCTCTTGCAGTAAAGTCAGACGATGTCTCAAACACGGCAGAAAAGTCAGGGAACACACTGTAACGGAGAAGAGAAGGAAGAGTGCAGCCAGCATTGATAAGATGGAAACTTAAATAACACATTGGACATTGGACAGCTCTAGATATAGGTCAATAAAAGAGGCTTGGAGGAAAAGCTGCACAACAGATGCTTGTCGTCAACCCTGTTTTTAGTCAGGTAGTGCTGATGTTATCCATGGGCCAGAAGAAGGAGGAGGATGGAAAAAGCAAGATCATGACAGAGTCGCACTGACCCTAAACTCCAGGAATTTCACACCCAGCAGCCAGAAGGACCCATTCCCCTTCTTGAGTCCCTCTGGCACCTCTGGGCAGCAACAAGCATTTTAAGCTAATCTGTCTATCCCGGAATGGCATCATACGACTGAAGAATGACAACTTTAAAAGGCAGGGAAGAAAGGGAAGGAGTAAAATGCTCTTATGTCTGACCTCAAAAACATGTAAGATTTAAGATCAGATTTTGAAGAGAAGTATAATGGAGATAAATGATATAATGAGTAGTATGGGCTTATCGAAGTTACCTCAGGAACATAATTGACTTTAGAGATGCAGAGAGTGCAGTAGGGCTCATCCATGCTGGCTTGAAGAAAGCATTTGATTAAACACCATCTGGGAGATTTAGCTCAGATGGGGAGGGTGGAAGCTAAATGAACTGCAAACTGAGTGTGCTGCGGGCTGAAGGGGAGATGGAAACACACACTGCTGCAAAAGTAAGGATCAGGCTGGAGGGAAATTATTAATGGAGTTACTCTAGAAACAGTCTTGAGACCAGTGTTTTTATTAATTTCTTGGGCATAGGAAATGCCTGACAAAATCTGCTAAGTATACAATTTAGAGACATTTTCAATATGGAATTGGAGAGAGCATTCACACAAAAAAAAGAGAGGAAAAGGGCTCAGCTGGATCAGCCTGGAAAAACAGAGGCTACTGGAACAGATCCCTATAAATAAATGCGCAAGGGGTAAATAGATGGGAAGGAGGAAAGGTGTTTCACTGGCAAGGTAATGCTGGCAGGAGAATGAACTAGCACATGAGTTATTACATGTTGGAGCACAGAAGAAAGTTTCTGACTGCACAGTAAGAGGAATACTGTGGAGAAACCTACCTGTTTGCAAGAGAGACCTTAACCACTTCATGGCAAGAATAACATGCCTTTGCTTATGGCCAAAATAATGAACTCAAAGGCATTAGCAGGTCCTTTCTGGCCCTTTATTCTTGAAAAGGGATCCTCACTGCATGTCCATCTTCTGCAGTTGCAACGAGGCACCATGTTTCCTTTTAGTTCTTGCCCTAAACTCCTGCACAGAAAGACAGAGAATAGCTGAAGTTTTAAATTATAACTTTCCTCAGTGGATTTTTCTTTGGCTTCCTCTTAAAGCAGAGTCCCCATAGCAGTCCGGAGCCAGGGATTTTCCCCAGCAGTTCAGTCCTGGGCAGTGTAGCGGCACTCACAGCTCCCACCAGCCTTACTGCACGGATAGTTCAGCATTTTACCAAGACCAGCTGCCATCTACACTGGCCTTCCCAACAGCACTCAGATTTTTGCACCCAAAATTGCCTGAGGCATGGGGGCTGTTGCCTTCATGCCAAGATGAGCAGCTGTTGCCTCCTTCCCAGCAGGAAAACCGAGGCAAGAGGGTGTTCAGGGGGATGCACTGCAGTGCCAGAAGAAAGCAGAAGGAACAACGTCATTATCATGCCTACAGAGGCCAGTGTGACCCCAAGAGACTGTGACAGTAATTGTGTTTTATAGTAATTCAATAACCGTTTGTGCCAGGAGGATGAGTTACTCTGACTGGCCTTATTTACTAAGTTCACAAAAATAAGAGGATTTTCATAGCTGGCACAGAGAGGCTGCTTTGGCTGCCTGTCTTTTAATAAAGGGAAAAATCAGAAGTTGCTCTAAGTGGCCGATGAACCAAATCCTGTGATGTGTTGAACACTCTCCAGCCTCAGAGAGGCAGCGGGTGCTCTGTGGAGCTCACAGAGCTGGGAGATGCTGAGCTGGGGCTGAGCACGCCAGGGCCAGGGAGACGTGGTGGCCAGGGAGCAAAGGAGCACCAGGAGCAAAGGCAGGAGATGCGGGAGTCTGCTGCTGTCTCCAGAGCAGCTCTGCTGCCTGCAGGGCATCTCCACCATCGATGTACTCCCACATGGAAATTGCATTACTGTCCACTTGTGGTCCAGCAACTCTGTCCTCGCCTCCCCAAAAGTGTAAAAATAGGGAGATGGGTGAAAACCTCCATTCCTGGCCACACGTCTTTCCTTCTCTGCGTCGGGAGGCACAGCAGCCCCCGGCACCGTGCTCAGAAACACAACTGCTCTGGAGAAATATGCACAGAAGGCAGAAATACATTAGCCACGGTGTGATTAGCTGGGGGTGGGACACACACGAGGTGATAAAGCTGTTTGCAGTGGAACTGGGAGGAATCCAGCATGCTTTTGGCATAAGTGGAACTTGAGAGGGAATGGGATGAGAAAGCACAAACACTGTCTAAAACTCTGCCCAAACTCACTGAGGATGGAGAAAGTTCTTGGAAAAACATCTTGGAAACAGCATCTCTGTTTGGCTTGAAGACTCAAAGGTGAGAATTATGTTTCTTACAAAATAGCTCTTGATTTTTGAGTAGTAACAGGTGGGACAAATCCTGGGAAACTCATGGGTCCTGTCCTGGCTGGGCACTGCACCAAGGCACACACAGTGCATGGCTCCCTCTGCCAGAGCCAGCCCTGAAAATGTCTCTTCTTCAGACTTCTTTTGTGGACACCCATCAAGCACAAGGTGTGCAGAGCCACCTGATGCCCCAGTGGCCTTGGGGGTCCCAGAGCTGGACACCAGGCACTGTGGTCCCAGGATCTCAAGCTTCAGTCGTGCTTGAAGCTCCTTCCTGGGCAAGCCTGGCCAGCTCTGGGCTACTTCACCTCCTCCTCCGGCTCCTTGGCAAGCAGCTTGTCTGCTGCTGGTGAGCCAAGAGGTGCTCAGGAGAGTCCAAGTCTGCACAACGTCATCCCCAGTTTTTCTTTTTTGCCTGGAAAGGAGAACTGTCCCTTCCCTGGGCAATGAGGTCTTACTAGAGGGCAGTGCCCTCCAGGGGCACTACTGTTTGGGGGGGGATTTAACCCCCAGGATCTGCCAAGAGTCCCTTCTTCTCGTCTCAGCAAGAAGAAGAAAGCAAAGTTACAAGAAGTCTATGGAAGCACCAGGAGCCAACAATGGCCCTCGAGAGAAGTACACAAATGCTTCATCTGCAAGACTTTCCTTCCTTGGGGAAAAAAACCCCAAAACAAATAAAAACATACCAAAAAAATCACACTTAGGATCATTTATAACATTCATTACCCAGACTTGCTGAAAGCCACTGAAACGAATCAAAATTCTGCATCTCATGCCGTAAACTGGGCAGGGATGTATTAAACAAGAGAAAAATACACACACTCTCTTTGGATGTGCTGACACATACCCCCTGTCACGTATAATTAAGGCTCCCATTCTTCTTCTTTCCTACCACTAGTTCTATATATTAAGTTCCATTCTAATTTAATTACCCTTATTGCAGCATTTCTTCATTCAAACCAAATAGCTCCTAGGAATGGTGCTTTCAGGGGAACACAGTGGGCTTTTTTTTCTTTGGCACTGGTAATTGGCATTTGCAGTAAGCATGGGGCAATCCCAATTCCCAGTGCCTTGGGGAAGATAATGAAGTTTGTACAGTTCTGAGAAATAAGAAGGGAACTGGAGGTTTAAAACAACCTTAACAAAACAAAACAGGAAACTTATGTTAGTTTCTGTAACAGGCAGCAAACGGGAGGCTCACAGACAAGCTAAACCCTCATAAAGAAATTAATTCCCCGTGTTAATGTTATTTATGTACCACACAGCATCCTCTGAAGGCTCCATCCAAGCCTAGGACCCCTGTGTTTTACTACTGTCCAAATAGGTTACAGTAAATCATCCACACCACCTAGGATCCACAGCAAGAGCTGTAAGAAAATTTCCCTTAGGACTAATTTTTCTGATGGAAATGGAATTGCCTGCAAAATCACCTGTTTTAGCCCAGCTCTGATTATTTCAGATGGGGGAATGGGAGAAGACAGCTCATGTCCTGTGCCTGGGTCCTGGTAGATACCTGCTCTCCCACTGCCTGGGAATTTCCTCTGGTTTGTATTTTAGGGCTCTGTGCATTCCCCTGGAGATCCTGAATGTGTTTTCCATGCAAGGACGGTGTACGATGCCTCTGAAACCTGTTGGAGCTGCTGTAGCCTACAAGGAGTCTGTCCACATACATCCAAAAACCCCCATGTGCAGAGCTCCTGGTACTACGTGAACATAAACATTTATTTCTCCTGAGAAAGGCCTTTTTCTTACCGGAGTGGCACATCATGGAGCACATGTCCCCTTCTCAAGCAAAGGAACTAAGTCAGGATTGCACAGATGACAACAAAAGCAAGAATCATCTAGCTGACAGGTCAGCCTTGCTTTTTTTTTTTCTTCTGCAGGAATAAAAATTTTTGCAGATTCTGTATATGCCGTTAACTTTTGATCTGAAGAGGTACATGGACAAGGTAATGGTGAGAAAAATGGCTAAAGGACAGTGTTTTCAGGAGACTCAAGCCCAAGAGCCTTTTCTTTTCAATTCTAAGATTTACAGCCACTAATTATTTTGTGTTTTTCCTTTTTAGACATCCATGCAGGCTGCTTGCTGAAAGTTGGTGTTGGCTACTTCTTGTCAAAAAAACTTGTTTCAAAAGCTTATTTTTTTTGCAACCGGAAATTAAGGCACACGGATCTCCAAGTGCTTTTGGAAACTGAGTATCTTGTATAGTTGAAGAACAAAGATGCCTCAATATGTCCCACAAAGTCCATTCTCTCCTTCCCGTGTCTTTTTCAAAAGCAGGTGTGGTGAATGCTCTGTACTTAGTGCAACTTCGTCAGTGTCTTTCGTACTTTGTGTTAACCGAGGAAGCTGGGTGAGAGAGCCGATGCCACTGCCCTTTGTGCACCTCCCATCCGGGCCAGTCGGATTTGAGATTGGATTATACAAACACCTTCCGGAGAGACGACTGGAGCTGAGATCCCCACTTCAGCTGCTTTTACCTACCGAAATAACCTCAAAAAGCAACAATCCCTGCAGGAAGCAGCAAAACGTCATTCCTCGAGCTCTGTCCCTGAGTGTTGCTTGAATCCCCCAGGTTAGCATCACCCAGCCGTGAACTTCATCAGCACGCTGCCAAGCTGGCATTTAGAGTACAGTAGCACAACCCAGTATTGATATTTCCTTGAATATTATGCAACCCCTTGACAATGTAATCCGTCATGAGAGTGAAAGCAGATAATTTCTTGGGAGCATGTTGAATTCCTGTGTTTAGTTTCCTTTCTGGTGAAGCCCACTTGCTGGTCCCATTGTATTGCTGCCTGTACTTTGAATTGCCATTTATGAATTGTTCTGTGCACAACTAACTCTAGCGTAAATGGCTTCAACAGTAGCGATATACAGTCAAATGCACATAATTGCTTTTACAAAAGGAAAAGAAATCACATCAAGGAACATAAACCTCAGTCCCTGTGTACTGCAGTTTAAAACAGATTATGCCCTATGGCTGATAATGTACTTCAGTTATAATCATTATGAGACTACTAAATAAGAAGCTAATTACTGTTCTAACAAGGCATTCATTAGTAATCTGGACAGAGATCATATAGATGGTATATAACAGCTGGAAGTGGCAAAGAAAAGCAGCAAAGTGACGGGATGAAGGCACAGGTATAATAAGCAGACCTGCAGCCCTTTTCAAAGCCCTGGCTTTAATTAGGAAGAACAGCAACCTGCCACCAGCAATACACGCTCCACCTTGCTGGGTTTCTGACGAGTGCTGTGCTTCATCCAGCCTTTAACGCGGGGGGAAACGGAACAGCACAGCTCCAGAGAAGCCACCGCTGGGGCCAGCGCAACCTGAGCTCTGCCCTCCGGTCCAGGCACGCTCCAGCTCCTGGCTTTTAGTGCAAGCGCAGCACAAAGGCATCACATCATGCTAGGAAATTAGCACCGCAGGTATATAGGACAGGCCACCTGAGAATGTTTTAAGGTAAGCAGCGCTAGCATTTGTTCAGGTAACACCAGGCTGAGGTCTAAACTTTCCTGAGCAAAAAGTGGTGCGTGAATGGCAGATGAGTCACTGCCCTGTGGAGCTACGTCCTTCACACCACATGGTTCGGCTGAAAAACTGATTGGTTCCCGCTGCTAAGAGATTTCAAGCTGATCTTGCAAGCAGCAGGTCTACAAACCATTCTGCAACCCAATAGCAAGCTCCGGCCCTAAGGGTCTGGGCCCCACCGTCACGGAGCAACACTACAAATTGAGGTGAAGGTGGCAAACGGTTTGGTGGGAGATGCCCTCTGCATCCCTGCATGCATCCAGGGAGCTTGACAAAAGTTCTCTCATCAGGGTTTTTTCTGGTGCTCCTACCCATGTCAGGAGCATAAGGATTTGCCCTGGGAGCTCTGTGGGAGAAAACTCCCCTCTCTGGGGATAGCTGTGTTAGCTCGCTGCAGAAAGCTCGCTGGCAGGCAGGTGCTGCTTTTAAACTGCCCTCAAATAGACAGGAGAAATCTTCATCTGCACTGGCACGTGGGTGATCATGGAGATGACACCCTGAGATCGCATGGAAGTCATCGTCAGTCACACAAGGAAGGCTGAAAGTGGACAGAAAATGTGTCTAGCGGGGCCGATGGAGACGAATTAATGGAAAGGCCTCCCCTTGGCCAGGAGAACTGCCCATCCTGTCTTTGCCTTGGCTGGCAACATCCCCTGCCAAACTGCTGTGGCCAACACCCAGAGCACCATGTACTCGTGGTGACCAGCTCAAGGGAGGTTTGCAGTGATGCAGCCAGCTCTTTGTGATATCCCACCAAGTGCGGGATGCCTGTCCCAGATCATCCCAAAGGCTGGCACAAGGCTTGCTTGCTCATGCTCTTGACACAAACTCAGGTAGGACCCAGCTCCCCCCCGGCTTGGTGAAGATGTGAGTATGGCTTGGAGGAACTGATGTTCCCTGCTAATAGCTGGAGATAGCAGAGGACTATCTAGCATGTGTTTCCTGATCTCGGTAATGCCTGTCTGCTTGAAGGTCCTGCCTCTCTCCCCATGATCGTGCAATGGGCATCAGGCTGCCATGCCAGCACTGAAACCCATGTCCCTGGAGATAATGGCCAGGGCCCTTGACTTCGGTTGGGAACAGAGGGGTTTTCCAGCAGAAGATGGGAAGGTAAATAAGTGCACGGGTCACCAATACCCTTTTCTTTGTAGGAGAGAGAAGGAACAGAATATTGTTGTCCTGCGTCCTTGCAGTATGGCAGTGAAGGGATCATTCCACCATCCCTCCGTGGGCACTTCTGAAGATGAAGGGAGCAGTTTTCCCTCCAGGAAGATTTCCTTTTGGCATCCCTAGAGCAGGGCTGAGCATCACAGTGGCATTGTGCTCCCCTCGCCATTCCCACCGAGTAGCTGTAAGCACCCTGTTACAGGGAGAAGGGGCTGGAAGGCAGTGTCCACCCCACACAAGCCCACCTGCATGGGGTGTCTCCAAAAGGAGAGCTCATTAAGGCAACACAGCAGAGGGACCTTCTCCCACCTCCACATTGCAAAGGGAAAAAAAGTTGGTAAATGTGTTTATAAACTGAATATATTTTATAATGCACAGTCCAACAGCTGCAGCTATTGTTAAACTGGCTGAACTCAGACCAGTAACTCTACTGGGGCATGTTCAGGGTGAATTACACACAAATTTGGGACAGACTTGCAAGATGTTGGAAAAATGATGGAAAAAAAGGGAAGGGCAAAAGAGATGGTGCCAATCACCAGCTGCTCGTCAGTTCTCAAGCTGGGAATAAGACCTGTAACGAAGGCACCGAGGCAATCTTCCAGTCTGATTAAAGAGGGAAAGGTCTCCTGTTCTTTTTGCAGTAGTTGGCACACCAACACATCAGAGCAAATGCCAAACACTTACTCTTGGTCTTTTTTTTTTTTTTTTTCACATTTAGCAGTTTCGCGTTGCCTTACAGGCTGCTTTACTTAGACTGGAAAACGCTGGGAAAGGAAGGGAAAGCATGGCTTTCAGAGAATCATAGAATCGCCTAGGTTGGAAGGGACCTTTCAGATCATCTAGTCCAACCATCACCCTAACTCTGACAAAAAACATCACTAAACCTTATCTCTAAGCACTGTCTCTGCCCGTCTTTTAAATACCTCCAGGGATGGTGCCTCAACCACTTCCCTGGGCAGCCTGTTCCAATGCTTAAAAACCCTTTCAGTGTAAACATTTTTCCTGGTATCCAGTCTAAACCTCCTCTGGTGCAACTTGAGGCCATTTCCTCTTTTCCTATCGCCTGTTCTCTGGGAGAAGAGACCAACTCCCACCTCTCTACACCCTCTGGAATGAACCTGGCGTGATGGAAAAAGTGAAATTCATCTAAGAACCAAAGACTTTGCTGTTTGACCTGTGAAGGTGTGGCAGGAGGTTGTCGGTCAGATGTATTCCCAAAGGGAAACAGCCCAACACAGTGTCTCTGCCCATCTGAGAGGGCAGTGGGTTTTGCCAAGGGCAGGTGATTTCAGCCTCCCCTTTTTTTTTCAATTTGCCAGTATTATGCAAAGGGTTTGTTTTCTGTGTCTTTTGGAAGCCAGGGAACTGTTTATTTGTGTAGGCAGAATAAAATAGCACACAAATGCTGATTTTTTTTAAGCAGTGTTTTACAAATATCTTTCATTGACGACATCGCACACATTGTCTTGTTAAAACACTGTCCTGTGGACCTTACCAGCGAGCGCTGATACACAGGCACTAAATCTTCGCCACTGACGAATTACACGTTTGCAGGAAGAGGTTTCTGACACAAACCAAAGAATTCGATTGCATTTATTGCCTCTATGGATTTGCGTTTTTTTTTTTTCATTTTCTGCAGTGATTGGTCCCTAAGGGAGGAATTCATCTTTCCTTATTCTAGGGGACTGATTCCATGTCCAGCACGCCAATAGTGCACTTGAGATGCCCACAATGGACTGGCCAAGCCCCGCAGACCCCACAGCAGACCCAGACCTCCGGGGCTGGCAGCGGTGGGAGACCCCAGTGCAGACCCGGCCAGCCTGGTGTCCTCTCCATGCGGCTGGTCTCTCTTTCCCTGGCTCGCTCACTCAGCCGAACGCAGCACGGTGCAGTGCAGCATCTAATGCGCTCCTTGACCCACCAGCATTCAGAGAGCGATGGAGGGGCAGACGGGGCTGTACAAGGATCTCATAACAACCTCCTTTTAAAAATAAGGTCCATGTATTAAATCTGTTCTCCCAGACCCTTTTTTATGGTTTTATTGGGTTAATCCTTCCCTCTAAGCAAAGAGCTGCAGGAGCTTTGCAGAGGTGGGAATGACTGTGATTAACTACTGTTGCATGCAAACCCCACTCCTTTCTCCTGGTTTCAGCTCTTCAGGAAGAACTAGGAGGGCATGGGAAAGTGCAGAGGGTGGAAGCCCAGAGATGCAGTGCGGAGGATGCTCTGCTGGGCTCCAGTATGGCCTCTCCTGCCTCAGTTTCCCCAGTGGTGTGACTCAGAGTTCAGCATCCCCCTTGTCACTCTTCTCAGGTCAGATCTGATATTTGCGGAGTCACCTGGGAGAGGAGATGAAGGATTACACAGCAGCGCAGATAAATCGTTATTAAATGAGAGCTAATGAATGATCACGTAAATCACAAACTGGAGCAATTAGCCACTTTGCTGCTGCCAGAGGGTATTTTCCCTGCTGCCACAGTTGCCTCTAGGTGGCTGATTTTTAAATTACTTTCCCCATCGCTTCAAGACATTGCCTTGGGACCCAATCAAGCCTTTTCCTTTTTTTTTTTCCCCCAACAATGCCTAAGTGCTCTTTCACATCCAAGAGCTGGGCTCCTGCTGCAGCTCAGGTGGGGCTGAAGCCCTCACTCTGGATGCAGTTTATTCCTGATGAAAAGCCGATTTGCTTGAAGGGAGGATAAATGGTGGGTAGTTACCAAGCACACCCACTCCCACATGAGGAGCTACAAGACCGGTAGCTACAGCACACACCAGGTCGTAGGTGCATGGGCAACTGTTGGCTTTGTCCGTGCAGGAAAATATGCCTCATTTCTTATTTCTTGCAGCAGAGCCCACACCAAAGCAACAGCGCGACTTGCTACCAAGATTTAGAATCATAGAATGGTTTAGATTGGAAAAGATCTTTAAGATCGTCAAGTCCAACTGTTAACCTAGCACTGCCAAGTCCAACATTAAACCATGTCCCTAAATGCCACATCTACACTTCTCTTAAACACCTCCGGGGATGGCGACTCAACCACTTCCCTGGGCAGCCTGTTCCAATGCCTAACAACCCTTCCAGTGAAGAAATTTCTCCTAATATCCAACCTAAACCTCCTCTGGTGGACCTTGAGACTGTTCCATCTTGTCCTCCAGGTACCCTGTAACGTGCCAGGACAAGAGTCAGTATCTCTGTCCAGGTTTCTATTATTATCCCTGGATACTGAGGTTGGAAGAAACTGAGATAGGACAGGCAAAAGAGTCTCCGAAGTCCTTCAAGAAGCAGCAACAGGGTCCCTGGAGTTATGCAGTGAGTTGGGCTCACACAGCTACCACCAATGACTGCTTCAAAATACTAAAAATATCCAGGCAAGGAACCCAGTTTGTCAGGAGATAGGCTTGAAGAAGTCATAGGGTTAAAAAAAAAAAGATTCCTGTGTATCCTGGATTTTCAGAAGAGCCCCATTTTCATATGTTTTTTGTGGGTATGGGGATTTCTGTACCCAGACAATCCCAGCCTCAGGGACTGAGGTGGTGTCTAACACCCAGAGGCACAAATCACAGTCACCAGCGCTGGCAGCTCTGGACCTTTTGCCTGAATATTTTTGTTTCATCCACTTTGGGCATATAAGAGCTCGGTGCATGTCCCAGCTGGCAAGCAAGTGCGGCAGAAGAGATTTAGGCAAGTAGCTTTTTTCCATGGCAAAGCTGGCAAATGGCAGCTGGAGGGTAGAAAATGTTCTTTGCTGCTGCGTCCCTCCTGAAGTCACGTCTCATAAACTTCTTTATGGCTCGTGTAATTATTTCACTCACCCATAATTAATGTCCTTTTGCTCCCTGCAAGCTGGGTAAGACGGCTTTTACCACCCACTGCAGTGTGTCCATGGTTCACTCTGCAGAACCGCTGCTCCGGCTGGGAAGGGCTGCCAGCAGCTCCCACCAGCAAACCGAGCATCACTGGGGGGATCTCAGACATGAACCAGGGGCAACCATCTCACTTCAGCCCATTTTTCTTGACTGACTGCACTTTTTTAAGCACTTACCTCGTCTCGTGATCGGCATGAGTTCTGAGACCTTGCTGTGCTCAGAGATCTCCTGGTATGAAGGTTTGCTCCAGGGGTGGACAAGGGCAGAATCTGGCCGAGCGCTGCCGGAGCTGTAGCCAGCCCTGACATTTTTTTCCTTAGGTTATAGCCAGTTCAGCTGGGCACATCCAGCTCTGTTTGCATTTCATCGACACAAAAAAGTGACTTCATCGCCATGGAGACAGCTATGATTTGCATCTTAATTAAGCAATGACAGATGCCCTCCTGATAAAGGCAATCTTTAGCTATGCATCCCCATTGACTTCAAGTTCCAGCATTCTCATTTATTATTAGGTACTTCCAAAATCAAAATTTTACCAGGCGATTGGCAGGGAGTTACATCTTAATGCTTTTGCTGTCCTGATGTGAATAAATATTTCTTGCTGCTGAGACAGTCAAATACTCCGGGCTGAGGCAGAGGAGGACTGGCAGAATACTGTCTGTTTCCACACAGGATAAACCCCACCGCCTAAAATGGGGAGATTTGGGGGGAGCATATAGCGATCAGCAAGACAATGGCCATGGACATGTGTAAGGTGCTGATAGTGTAACACCAAGCTACCCAAAAATGTCTCCAAAGGCTGAAGAGTCGAGCACTCACAGGGCAGGCAATGCCCATGCTGGATTTCCAGGCCTTGCCCAGGTCGTTGGACACTGAAATCTTCTTTCCATCTCCTCTGTGCTGAAGGGACTTTGCAGAAATGGTGTTTTCATTCTGGCCTGTGCACGTGGTAGCAAACAGGGTGCAAGGAGTCAGTTGCAAGGGTGGAAGGAGCAAATAGCATGCAAGGAGCTGGTTGGGACACCCTGCAGGGAGAAGGGGAGCGGCAACGAGTGCGATGGAGCTAACCCGGTCACAGTGCGTGTCCCAGGCATTTGGCACAGCCCGTGCCATTGCACAACCCCTCCTCCCAATGCAAACGGCTCCCGTGCTCAGGGATGTGTCCACAGCCCTCTCATCTGTGTCTCAGGGCGTCACTGCCCTTGGTGGATCCAACACCACGGCACTTACCACCTTCAGCAGCTCTATCATCCTCCAGCTGTGCACAGGGCACTGGGGCAGAGAGAGACACCCTGTAACTGCCAGCAGTACCCACTAATTTGGGGTGCCCAAGGAGTAAGGATGGGAAATCCAGTGGACCTGGCAAAAACATGATCCAAACCTGTTCTTGTTCAATGACCACATACTGGTCTCGGAGAGTGCGTCGTTCAGGTGCTAAACCAGACAGATCAGATCCTTAGAAATTAGGCTTGTGGTTCATCTCCTGGTGTATAGCGTCAACCAAAGACACGAAGGAACACACAGACCTTCAAAACAGGGAGGAACTTGGCCACAAGGAGGGCGGAGGTGGGTGCCTGCCCTTTAGGTAAGGATGAACTTCTCTTTGAGAGGTGTAAAGGTGAGCACCAGAGCTTCCAGAGCCTGGCGCCTTTGGGGTTTTATCCCACAGCTGATTTGCTGGCCTTAGAAAAAGCGTGAGTTTAAATCAAAGCTCTTCACACTTCAGTGGGTTTTATTCATATTTCATTCACATTCACAAGGGCTTTTTGCCATGTGAATTTGCTGGCACTTGATATGGTCTGAGTACACGTTGCACCCTCTCTTTGGTGAAGGTCCACAATGTATCTTCCTCCTCTGTCTGGCCACCTATTTTCTCCAAATTCAGGCAAAAATCACTTATCTTTGCAGCTTCTTCTCACCTGCAGAATTTGCTGAAAGCTGGCCAGAGGCTGGGGAGGACTGGTGAAAGGATAGGCAGGAAGCGGACTGACGCCTGTGCGTGTTGTAGGAAACAAATAGAGGTCAGTTGTCACAAATTATTTATGGGATTTCAGTCCAAATGGTTATGCCTCTGCAGGTGTATTTTGGAAATATTGCATGGAGTGCTCTGTCCTACAAAAGACTGTGGCTCCTACATCAGAGGTATGGATTAGGCCAAGCAGATAACAGACCCGGGAAGGGATGTAACCACAGCTGATAACAGAAAACCTCCATTTACCCACAGAGCTGTTTCGCTGCAGCTCATTCTCTGCCTTTATGGCAGAAAGTAGAGAGGATGTTTCTCGTTCCCCCAAGTAAAACCGGAGTTAGCAGTCAGGTCAGGTGCCTCCCGGGAAGATCATTTAGCCCCCTGCGCTCCTTAGAGCTTTATGGCATGCTGAGCATCTCCCACGCTTGAAGGGCAGTAGACCCATGCCCGAGTACACCAAAAAGTTAATTGGAAAGAGCAGCCGTGAAAAAGGCCTGACCTTTTCCTGAATCACAGCCCAATGCTGAGTAGCAGAGGTCATCCAATTAATGGGGAAAATGATGCCGGAAGAGAACTTTCCGCCTTGAAGGAGTGATGTTGAGACTTGTTAGCGGGGCCCCGTCACAGCATGTGAGGCGAGATGGTCTTCGCAATGAGAAAGCAGATATTCCATTCTGGACATGGATGGTTGTCACCAACACCGAGATGGCTCCTGGAGCTCCAGCAGCATTGGCAGAGATTGGACAGGGTCCCCAGAGCCCGCTAAAATGGTGCTCCTCATTCCTGAGGCTTTCACTATCAGTAAAGTTGAACTTTGATCCGAGGGAAACATCCAGGTAGGATAAAGTGTTTATATCTAGCAATTGCCTATGCTAACACAAAGAGAGAAGAGCGTTACTGTATCTCATGCTCTTAGCATGTGCAAGCCCTAACAGGTTTCCTGGTCTCCACGGGCATTCAATTTAAAACAAAATTCCTCCCTGGACGCTCCTTAAAATATTCCCAAAGTTGTTCTCCAGGCTCCAGCAGACTGAATCAACGGGACTCCTTCATGCTGATTCAATGGTCCGTGTCACTAAAACACATCCATTGGGATGTTTCTCATTTCACTGGCTAACAAAGATTTTCCTCATCTGTTTTCTGACGAAGGAAAGCAAACAATCACCGCTCAGTATCACGGGATATCAGCCAACAGTGGAAGTGGCTTACACAGACAAACTCAACTCCTTTGTGCTTCAAAATGTTGAGAATTCATGTCTTGAACAAGGTGCTGTGAATATTTTTACAAGGGGTGTATTAAAATTGGGATACTGATCCTTCCTCCACGTAATTTTTCTGTATATAGCATAAACGTTTATAACCAGCCTGATCCCCAGACCTGTGACTCTCTGTCTTTGGGTGTGATGAGATATCCCATACTCAGATCGTTCTCCACACTGTACTCCCCAGACAGTCTTAAAAAGCCATGAGAAGTGCAAGGGAGAACCACACTTTACCTTTTTCACCTTCTACAGTTCCATACAAGTGGCAAAGCTAAGGCTAACACAAGAAAATCAGTCAGGATGGATCTAGTTACATTTTATCTCAATCCAAAGAGCCTTTTCCTTGGTCAGAGGTTCAAAAGAAAGCAGTTGGGGAATTAATAAAGTCAGAAAAGTGAGTGGACCTGTTAACTTGTCAGTAATTTCCCCACCAGCTATTACCAGCCACTCCAGTCACATAGAAAACAAGAAACCTGGTGTGGGATCCTCCACAATTCATTGGTGCTGACTGATGGCACTTAAGAGGAGCACCAGAAAAAAGAGAAGTATTAGATGGTGTAAGAGGCGGAAACAAATGCTGACAAGTAGATGGATGGCTGTTCAGGGCTCCATGGGAAAACCAAGCAGCTGGAATCTCAGATCACAGCCGGCTTTTAAAGAGCAGAAAAGTAATTCAGATAATACTTCCTAGAGTGCTTTCTCCAAAGAGGTCTGCTATTCTCTCACCAATTTTATTTATTGTGGCCATAAAGAGAACAACCAATACATGTGGAAATAAAAAGCAAACAGGGACTACCGGAGCAGCATATTAGAGACACACCAGATTTACTACAGTACCTGTTGAGCAAGCTTGAAATCTCTTTAAAAAAAAAAAAATCTAATTTTCTCATTGATTACAGCTATTTACTTCAAGATGAAACATAAGGAGGTGTTACTAAGAGATTTACTCCCTTTGGCAAGAATTATACCTGTTTCTCTAACAGAAGGATATGAGCCCTGTGTGATGAGGGGGAGTCTGTCTCCTGGTTTAATGCAGGAGAGATATGTGTAACTAAGCGCTGTAATTAAAACCGACATTTTTTGCTTGACTGCTAACAGTGACCACCAGGATGAAAAATGACATTAGTTCCACCAGGGGCAAAGACGCCGCTCGCTGTAAGAGATTAGGGGAGAGCATTACGGTGGTAATGAACTGACGTACAAGCTCTCGCCCAGGGATGCTGGACTGCTCCTGTGATCCGCGGGGCCACTTCCAGCACGATGACTGGCACCGGCACTGGCGGAGAGGAGAGGTGCCAGCTTTCATGAGAGCTGTTATTTGCAAATATACTCCATGGCTGAGATGTAGTGAGAAAAACGCTGTACTGGGTGAAGGCACAGTGCCGAGAGCTTCAAGGCATGAAGACGGGTGTTGTGACAGTGAGAGGGTGATGGGTAGGGTTGGTTGCTCGGTTTAAAGAGGAAAAACAGATCAGTGATTCAAATGTTGATGGACTGGCATGGAGACTCCACTACCAGACATTCCTGAGGCTGTGGTCTTATTCTGCGTCTTCCTTGTTCGTTGTAGACCTAGGGACAGGCCAACTGCAGGACAGCTGGATTTTTCAGGAGCACCTTTTGGCACTCATCTGGCATCACAAGTTCCCAAGGGCTGCACAATCTTCACTCAGGCCAGGATCCTGGGGCCAAGGAGGTGATGTGGCACTGGAGAGGAGCACAGTGGATGGGGACCTCTGGAGATGTGGGAACCTCAAAGAAGGTGATGCTGAGATGTGACAGCTGCTCTGGGTACCTGGGACATTCACACAGAGTTTCCTATCCATCAGTCTACACTCATCTCTAGGGAGGAGTCCTGACAGGGGGGAAGGGGAGAGACTTCATCTGACCTTGTTACCCTGCGTGCTGCCCAGGGGCACCCCCAGCCTGCTCAGCAGCTCCTCTTGGTGTCCAAACAAGGAGCCGGAGACACCATCCTTGGCAGCCACATCGGTGCTCATTTGCAGAGGAATTAAAAAAAAAGATGTAGCAATTTCACAATGCCACGACATCAATCAGAATTCATAAGTAGCTTCCCGAAATCATCACATATGGTAACTACACTGCATCTTGCCGGTAATTAGATGTCAATGTTTAAGAAAGTGTGTCTGATTTGGCATCTCTGGCTTTCTGCTTTTGTTTCTGCTCTTGTTGCCTCTTGAAGTGGAAATTTAGGTAATTTATTCTGTCCAACAGCAGCATAAAAGCTTGGGTGCAAGCACCGCATTTGTGTCTGAAAGGAGGCTCACGTGGTCCCAGTCCAACACCACCGATTGAACAACCAGGTCAATAGTACCTTTGCTCTAACTCTGCGTGAAATTTGTGAGTCCTTCCTATCACTTGATATATAATTATGTGCTTTTCTTTTCCTCTGAAATGAAACACAGGATTTAAATTATGCTCGCGTATGGTCAGCTCTGCGACTTGCACCGAAGGAACTGGTGTGGGCAACCCCACGAGGAGTAAAACAGCATGAACGCAGTCAGCAACAGCCCCTGGCTTGTAAAAATCACATTTTACTATCTAAAAAATAAGACAGAAGTGTTTTAGAATAAATGCTCAGCAGCAGATTGATCAAACCAACTTTAATTAGAGACATGAGGTTATTTACATTGGCTTTTGCTTTTCTAATTTAGCTTTAATTTTCATGCTTGAGAGTAACCAAGCAAACCAAAACTCATGTGGCTTCGTGGAAACTTGGGCTGTTAATGAAAGCATCTCTCACCCTGTGAGCGAAATAGCAAAGGAGATGGCTAGGAAACAGCAATCCCGCTGATGACACTTTTTGAAATGTCGCATGTTTGTTGACATGATCAGGTGTCCCTTGCTCTGTGAAGCAGTGTCGGATCCTCGCTCCAGCGTGGTGATCTCCTGTCCAGACATGACCTCTTCCTGGAGGGGCTCCAAGCTAGTCCCAGAGCAAGTGAGCCAATGTGTCCCCAGATCCTGTGTCGCCTCCCGAGATTTCTCACAGCCCCCGCACTCCCTGCCCACAGCCTGTGCACCCAGCAGCGAAGGTGGCCTCTGCCCCCATGCACCCAAACGGAGCTCTGCACTGAAGGGAGGGCCAGCGCCTCCATCCAGACCTCATGTGTGTTTCACGTTTGGATTTGACCTAATTTCTTATAGAAGCACAGTTTGCAAACCTCCCAAAGCATCTGCACTTGGCTTCCGGTGGTGCTTCATGAGAATTGTCTCTACATTACAGAAAAATTGTCTCATCCCTCTAAACCAAGCACCTCCTCCTGTACTAGTACCTCCTCTACCATTTGGAAAGGACATTGCAATACAGAAACATGCATAGGAATATGCCATTTGGAAGAGAGGATACCTCTTTTGGCAGTATGCTAAAACTGGAACAGAATAAGGGTGGGAATGGGTGAGTTCTTGGGTTTTCCTGGCAGGACCAGCAGCTTGGGTTCCTTGCCTTACCCGTGTGGATAGAAGATAATCCTTTTCAAGCATTTTCTTTCTTCCTTTCTTTCTGGCCACTCTTTCTCCGTTCACCCCAATGACGTAGAAGGTACATCACAGAGGAAAGATGGGCAAAGCTCACTGCTGGCTCTGCACTCCTGCACCCTACCTCTGCCCACCGCTCCCTGGGAGACTGCTCTGCCTGGGGTTAGCCCATCACCCACCAAAACACCCTCAGCTCTCGGGGTCAGGGGGTGCTGAGGACACTGAAGCTGGGTGGGCTCAGGTGCCACTGACAAGGTCGGTGTGTGGCAGCTACAGTAGTCCAGCAGATCAAGTCAAAACACGGCAAGGGGTGTTCCTCACCTTCCCACGGGTGGCCTTGGCCCCTGTGTGTTTCCTCTCCACCTCACAGGAGAGGGCAGGCCCCCCCTTAGATGGCGAACGGTGTTTGTTGTGGTGGCAATAGCCTTCACTCACCACTAATGCCTTGTGTGATTGATTATGCATTTGTGCTGGAAATTAATCAACTCCAGCAGCTGTTTATTCCTACATATCTTGCACAGTAACAGAAACCCTGCCTTAATCCTTCCTGGTGAACTGAGCTTGCCACCGCCGTGCTCCTCAGGATTCCTCCGGGTGCCTGCACTGCCATCGGCGCATTCGTCTGCTCCGTCTCCAGCTGGACAGTGGGTGAAAAAGGGCGATAAAACCGGGAGAGAGGATGGCTTAAAGGTCAAATGGCAAAGCTACGTGTATTGATAGGGGACTGAACAGCGAGGCATCCAGTTGGAGCGATGTCTGTGCTCTTGCGAGGTGGGAGAGAAAGAAATTCCGATGAATGAAATGTGAGCAAGATGTCAAAACAATTAGTGGGAGAAAAGGAACGTACCCATACAGAAATGCAGGGCTGGGGCAGATGGACAAAAGCGATGGATTTCAGGGGAGTCAGGTGCTTTTCAGCCGCTAATAGACAGCCCAAGCACACCCCTCCATGGCACACCTCACCCATCCGGCACACCTGAGCACCTCCCTGGGAATACAACAGACTTGCTCTGGAAATAAAATCGGTAGTTTCAGAAATGGTAAAAACCCCCACATTCAGACAGCAGCTCTATCCCAGCTCTAACGCTGATACATTTCCTCCCCGTCCTCTATGTTGGGTAGGGTTCAGGTGCCCCATGGAAGCTCCTAAACCCAAGATACCTCTTGCTAGCCCAGTCTCCCTTGCAGCTTGTGGAGAGAGGTGAGCACCTGCCGTAGCCTGGGATAGTGTCCGAGTGTTCACACAAGTTTCCCTCTGGAAGCACCTCCTCCTTTCTGCTGGCCGTACAGGGAAATGAGAGTCGCTGTCTGAGATCACCACGTCTCAGCCTCTTCCTCCAGGTCTTCTCAGAAATCCCTGCTTGGACATGGAAGATCCAACCGCTGGTCCAAGACAGGATCCTGACCAAGCAGAGGTGGTGTCACCCCACAAGGACAGTCCCTTATGGATGGGGTGGGAATCCAGCTTAGGAAGCCACAGCTACCCTACTCTTTCCCTTTCTTTCTTCAGCTGCTTCATCTTCTTACTCACCTCAAATGCTCTTAAGTTTTAGTCTGACCATGCTGTAAGTGGAGGGGTGGGGGAGAAAAACTCCAGCAATCAGCAAGGCATTTAATTATTTTTTCATATTTCTCCTGCTGTAAGTGGAGGGGTACACAAGACCAAATTAACATCAGGACAGACGCTACCTGTGATTTCAGTTTCAAGCAGAAGCAGTGATAAGAACTAGATGAGAATAAGTAAATAAAGCTTCATTTGATCAAATACCCGCCAGCGAGGCACACTTCTTCTGAGCACAGCTCTTGTGGCATCTGCATGAAGGACGGCCCTCCTTGTGCTGCCTATCACAGCCTGGTGTGCACACCTAAGCCTCTTACTTCAAGCGATAAAGCTTGATTAATAAATCATTGCAGACCAAATGGTTGGTAAGCACTTAAACATTACAGTATTTATCAGCTGGGCTGCAAAAATGGAATTAGAAATGAGCTTACACAGTAAGATTAGTGCAAGTGACTCTCTCTGCAGCAGGAGGGAGGGGAAGGGCTTCCAGCCCAAGAGCACAGCTGCACAGGAGAAGGGTGAAACGTGACCTCTAGGAAAGGATCATAAAGTCTGAAGGAGACCAAAAACAACACTGTCCTCTCAGAAACCTAGAACAAGCATAAATATCACTCCTGAAACCCTGTAGCACCCAGCTCGAGTGATGAACTGTGTGAAACAGGAGGTATGATAATGTGGTGATTTTAATTTTGGAAAGAAGGAATCATTTTGAAGGAGATATTTCATGTTGAGTGTCCTGGTTTCAGATGGAACAGAGTTAGTTTTCCTGCTGTCTTTTGGATTTAGTATGAGAACAATGTTGGTAACACATATTGGTTTAGTTGTTGCTAAGTAATGCTTATATTGAGTCAAGGACTTTTTCAGTTTCCCACAGAAGCTGAGAGGGAGCACAGACAGGACAAGCTGGCCAAAGGAATATTCCATACCATAGACTCATGCTCCGTATATAAATGGGGGTTGGCCAGGGGGGCAGGAATCCACAATGGCTGCTCAAGACGGGCTGGGCAGCCCATCACCAGCTGGTGAAAGCAATTGTATTGCATCACTTTATTTTGTATATTCTTTATCCTTACCAAGGAATGAAAGCAGAGGAGGTGAGCAGTGACAATGAAGACCCAGCCAGGACATGCACCTCTTCGCTGTCTGCTCTATCAGCCACCCAAGTGGCTGACCCCTGTCTGGGAATCGCTGGCAGGGAGGTGACATTCAATCAGTGGCAAGGAGGTGGCATTCAGCCTCGTCCATAAATACTTCCATAGCCATCAATGGAGATGACTTGGCATGTGGTTCAAGTGGACACAACCTTCTGGCTCCAAGGAAGGAGAGAGGACAAATGGCTTTTTACAAGATCCAAACCAAACAAACTCAGGTTAGTTTTCCTTTTGTAAGAAAGAGGATGTTTATTGCTTTGATCTCTCTAATGCTTTGAGCCTGGAGGGCAAACTGGAAAAACTATATCTACTGTACACAATAAAGATGATTGAGAGAAATTCCAGCTGATATAAAGCAAGACAGGAAGGCAGAAATGCAATGCTACATCAGCACGAACATGGCAGAAGTGAGCAGAGTGGGACTAATAAACTGGAGACAGGGAAACAAAGCCTTATTAGCTATGTTACTTGTAGCCAGAAAAAGTCTCTGTCAATGAAATAAAAAGCACTCACTTTTCCTTGCTTCAAGCATTACCCATAAAAGGCTGCACCTATACTGCCTCTAGTTCTGTTATCAAGTCTATATGCTCATTTATTATTCATTTCTCACACAAACACACACGCTATTCCATTATCTTTCTGTTCCTAAGGATGAAAAATATATGTAATCAACTCCTGAATTTCAAATTCCTAAATATATGTAATCAGCTTCTGGAAGCAGGGACAGCTATCCTGGGAAGAGTACAGGGATGCTGCCCGGTTGTGTAGGGATGGGGTCAGGAAGGCCAAGGTGCAGCTGGAGCTGAACTTGGCAAGGGGTCTAAAGGAAAATAAGAAGGGTTTCTACAGTTATGTCAGCCAGAAAAGGAAGGTGAAAGAAAGTGTTCCCCCACACACAGTGAGCAAGATTGGCAAACTGGTAACAATGGACGAGGAGAAAGCTGAGGTACTCTACCTCAACAATTTCTTTTGCCTCAGTCTTCACTGGCAACGTCTCTCCCCACACCCCTAGAGTGGACAGACTGCAAGGCAGGGACTGGGGGAGAAAAGTGCCTCCCACTGTAAGAGAAGATCAGGTTCATGACCAACTGAGGAACCTGAACATACAGAAGTCTATGGGACCTGACAAGATGCATCCCAGAGTCCTGAGGGAATGGGCTGATGTAGTGTTCAAGCCACTCTCCATGACATTTGAAAAGTCATGGCAGTCAGGTGAAGTCCCCAGTGCCAAAAAAGGGAAACATTGCACCCGTTTTTCAAAAAGGTAGAAAGGAGGACCCTGGGAACTATTGACCTGGCAGTCTCACCTCTGTGCCTGGGATGATCATGGAACAGATCCTCCCAGAAGCTATGCTAAGGCACCTGGAGGACAGGGAAGTGATTTGAGACAGGCCAGCGTGGCTTCACCAGGGGCAAGTCCTGCCTGACCAACCTAGTGGCTGTCTATGATGGAGAGACTGCATCAGTGGACAAGGGAAGAGGACAAGGGAAGAGGTACAGATGTTGTTTGTCTGGACTTGTCTAAGGCCTGTGACACAGTCCCCCACAACGTCTTTCTCTCTAAACTGGAGAGACGTGGATTTGATGGGTGGGCTGTTCAGTGGATGAGGAATTGCACCCAGAGGGTAGTGGTCAATGGATCAATGCCCAGATGGAGATTGGTGACAAGTAGTGTCCCCCAGGGGTCCATACTGGGACCAGTACTGTTCAGCCTGTAGGAAAGAAGGCTCCAGGGAGACCCTATAGTGACCTTTCAGTACCTAAAGGGGGTCTACAGGAAAGGTGGGGTCTGTTTAACAGCACCTGTTGTGATAGGACAAGGGGTAATGGCTTTTAATTAAAAGGGGAAAAATTTAGACTAGATATAACAAAGACATTTTTTACAATAAGGCTGGTGAAACACTGGCCCAGGTTGCCCAGAGAGGTGGTAGATGCCCTGTCCCTGGAAACATTCCAGGTCGGGTTGGATGGGGCTCTGAGCAACCAGATCTAGTTAAAGATGTCCCTGCTTACTGTGGGGTGGTTGAACTAGATGACCTTTAAAGATCCCTTCCAACCCAACACATCCTATGATTCTATGATTCTAAGTAGAAGAAAATGTTTTGGAATCAATTTTTTTAAGACTTCCTTCTGTTCAGGGTCTGATGAACACCTGGCAATCAAACCACCAATGTTTGCAAAGACCTGACTCATGACATAAGAGGAAAATGCAAAAATCATAATAGTTCATTGCAAGAACTTCCAGCTTTCCCAGGGGAGGTGGCCACCTCTCCCTGCCTCTCCATCTCACATCCCATTCCCAGGGAAGACAAGGAGGAGCAAGCCAACCAGGACACAGAGGAGATCAGAGCCTGCTTTTGTGGGGCTCCCTGAAGTCAGCTCATCCGGCCCCACAAGGACACCTCCCCGGGGACTTGAGCCCCTCTGAGATTTCTTGTGCAGCTTGCCAACAGGCAGATGAGCCCAAATACTCTTTCCCACTCCTGCTTCTTCAGCAGTTGCCTCCTTCCTCATATTCCCCCTCCTGCGGAATAACTACTATGCATGCTCTCTGCACGTGGAGACCGTTCTTTAGATACGGGCCTGGATGTGGCCTTTTGGCCCAAGGGCACGCTTGAGCCGGGGCACTGTGTTTATCCACGCAACGCACCCTCCTGCTTTTCAGGGCTGTGCTGTAACACACCATTAACCGTCCAGGTCCAACAATCCCCCAAATTCTTTTGCAAATGCCTCCGACTCACTTCCCTTATCTCCTTAACAGTCTCACAGTTATTTAATTTAGCTCCTTGGAGTTTCATTTTCATTTTAATTTCCCCAAGGTTTTCTTACTTTTTTTTTTTTTTTTCACTGCTTCTATTTCAACATTTGCAATCAGCCCTAATTGAAGTCCTTTCTGGGCCAAGCCCTGAGATGTGTAGCTAGTGAATGTTGGTCTAAATCACCCCTCTGCTTTTTTTAATTCTGCAGTTAAAGATATTGTACTATTTGAAGAGATTGTCTGAAGGCAGAAATTGCTGTTACCTGAACTCTCTGCTTGGATGGGGAGGCATCTCAACAGCAGAGGTTAAAGCACGAACAGAAACACGTGTGTTGTGTAGCTGCTGACCACAAGTTCATGAGGGGTCCTAGGCATATCTGTGTGGCCATTTGTGTTAAATTTTACAAGATCCCTGGCTGATTTTGCTGTGACGGAGCCTGAAAAAAAAACAGCAAGGGGTTATGACCCAAAGAGTGTGTTCAGTGACTCAGATCAGGAGTATCTTGTGGGTCCACAGGACAAACTACAAAAAGCTCGGTGGATCTGAGACATTTTCTCTCAGGAAATTATTTAGCCCCAGAGAACCAAGATAATTCTAAGGCAAAATATGATCTGTTATCTTTGAAGCGTTGTTTCTAATTTAATTTTAATGATGCTTATGAGAACTGTGACGCCCGTGCTTTATAATTGCAGCCTATTCTATCTCCAAGGCTTTAATGTCATTTTACGAAGGGTCTGTTGATTTCCTGTTATATCTATTGCGATGCAACTTCAGACTATTTGGTAGATATTCTGGAAATTACATATTATATTATAACTTCCATCCTCAGACATGGGTTATGTGGCAAAACCTACTTTATTAGCTCTGTCATAAAAAGCAACAGCTTTGTCTTCTGTAGCTGAGGCTGCGTTATGGATCTGAAAGTATTAGAGTCTGTTATGGAAGTGCATAAGGAAGTGTTATACCAATAAGGTATCCAAAATTATTGGAAAAATAGAGCTCTTCAGATGTTCTGACTTCGTCACAGTCATTGTCCCAGCAGTCATATTATCTGTATTTAATTTTAGACTGCTGGATTAATTCACTTTTTTTTTTTTTCCTGTGGGTTGCCAGACAATCTAAGATCTCTCTGCTCTTCCAATTTCTCTCTGTCTTGCTCTGCAAAGACATGCCCTTTAGGATCTAGAGGCACATTTTAAGAGATTATTTATTACTGTCCTCTGTTCCAGTAGTGTTTCTCTCTGGACAAGAGAACTCTCTCATTTTGGTTTTCGTCTCTCCAGCACCAGAAGCGTTCATTAAAAACAGATGGTTTGGGAGGCACTTCCAACAACTATTGCATCTCCTAATTTCAGGTGCTCCTCTCAACCTTAACCGATGATCGTTTTCCTTACCTGTGCATAGTAGTAAAGCTACAGAAGAACCAAAGCAGCATGTAAGAAGTTTGCATTCAAGCTCAGATCTGAGGGTTTTGTCAGCCAGATGTTCATCTTGAAATAAAATGGGAACAGATCTTCGATATCTGAAATGGTCGCCTCTCACTTGTCCCCTACAATATTCCTCCATGCAAAACCTTGGTGCCAGTGGGCTGGAAAGCAGCTCTGCAGAAAAGGACGCAGATGTCCTGGTGGACACCAAGTTGAAGAGTCAGCAGTATGTCCTTGCAGCCAAGAAGGTCTCTTGCATACTGGGTTGCAGTAGTGAGAGTGCCGCCAGCAGGTCCAGGCAGTGATTTTTCCATTGCACTCTTTTGCAGCTCTTGGGGTGCTCAGGGACCTGCCAAAAGAGAAGATGAAGCCAAGCTCTTCTCGGAGCTGCACAGGAATAGGACTAGACTCAGCAGACAAGCTGGAGTCTGGAAAATCCCAATTAAATGTAAGGAAAAAAAAGGGTTTCCATTGAAGGTGTGAAGGAGCCCAGAAGTACTGGGGAGTCTCCACCCTTGGAGACAAGCAAAGCTTCACTGTACAAGACAAACCACCTGATCTAGGTGTGTCCTGTGACTAGGAAACCTCAGAGGTCCTTTCCAGCTGAAATCTCTCCATGAACCAGTGATCCCACACCCTCCCTGTCTTCCCCGACCAAGCAAACCAGAATAACAAACAAGCCTGACTGACAAAACCAGTGAACATAAAGCAACTGTTGTGAGGTCGATAGAGTTACACTAGTATAAAAGAAACCTAACACCCCTCTGTACTGGAAATAAACTGACAAGCAGCTTTATGTCCATCAAACACCAGAAAAAACCCTCAGCGACTCCATTTCTCACTGCTCTGTTCACACCAACGTTTTAAGCTATTAGTGCTGTAATACATAAATAATGTTTTCTTATTTAGCAGTCTTATTAAACCCTGGAGACTGACTTAAGCTCCTAGTTTGTTACATTATTAAGCTTGTCATTCATTATTAGATCAGTCTCAGTTTATTGTAGCTTTGAGCTACAGACTATTAAATGCCAAAATCGGCATTTACATAACACAAAGACAGCACAGGCCAACAGAAAGTTGGAGGACTCAAAGTGTAAGCTGGCACTTCATCATTCATGTTTGCTGAAGAGGAAGAAGCTGGCTAGCAAGAATTACAGTGACAGAGGCTGGTTCTTCATGGCCTTCCTCCCATGAGGAAGGGCCATACCACAGCATCCACCTCCACGGTGATGGATGAGGTTGGATTTGTTGGCTGGGAGGACTCCAGGTCCCGGAGGAGCTAATGACCGCAGAGCAGCTGGGCTGTCCAAAGGGGAGCTGGAGCAGTTTCTCTCCTCTTGGCAGAAGTAGCTTCATCCCATTTTTCTTAGGGAGTTCCCTGTCTGGCTCTTGTCTGATCGTGTGTCGGATCCCAACCTTGCAATACGAAGCAAATTATGGCAACCAAGCCAAATTGAGGCAAACACGCCAAATTACATTTTTAAGGTGAAGCTTAGCCAGTCCTTCAATCCCGTCAGGGTGGTGGTATCTTCTGAAGAGCAGCCAGGAGGCATCCTTACCAACAGCCAGCGTTTATATTGTGCTTTGCAAAGCACAGCTCACCCCCTGGCAACGCTCAGATGTGCAAAGTCTGTGCGCTTCTTTTTTTCAACAGGAGTGAGTAAATGGGTTCTCGGGACAAATTCAGATCAGCCATGGTGCTCAGCACCTGTGGGACTTCCTTCCTGCTGCAGGAGGCAACCATGGCGTGCGCAAGGAGAGAGAGCAAAGCAGAGAAATACTGTTGTTGGAGGTGCTTGGAAGGAGGTCTTACACCACCTCTCTGCTGATGGACTTTTCCCCATTTTAAGAGGGTACTTGGTTTCCAGGCAAAGAACTGTTCAGTATTTGAGTTTTTCTTATATAACTTTGAGTTGCTATAAAAGGAAAAGCAGTTTCTGGCCATGTGTTGAAATACTGCTTTTCCAGGGTACACCCTCTTGTATTTTTAATTTCAGATCTTACTAGTTTCTTTCCCCCACCCCACCACAATTCTAAATTCTCCGATGTGTTTCTCAAAAGGTCCCTGTAAAAACTGAAATGCCCACTTTAAAAGAGCAGAGATCTACGTCACTCAGTATTTTTTTCTGCAGAACACACCTGTGATCAGCCATCCGCATTTCATTTCTGTGCCATGACAAGGGTCTCCTATTTGATGTTAATAGGGGATATTCTTCCATTCTTTTCCTAAACTGTTTTTCTTTACAGTTTATTGGGATCAAAGAGTAAACATCATAGCTTCTGATCAAACATGGACTGATTTTGTGGCTCTCATCTTCCCCTTTAATTATCTGGCCGTTAAGGGAACATGTGTAATGCGCTCCTGGAGGGGTTATCAGCTGCTTCGTCCTCCTGTTCAGTCCTTCTGGTCTTGTTATCATTTTTCTCTTTAATTCCTCTAATGAACTGAGAAAGAGAAAAAGTATGTGAATCCATTAATGTGTGAGGGAAGGTTTCACGTACTGTTTAGGAAGCCAAGGAAGTTCAAAAGCCGGGTAAGCATGTATGGCAGTGAATCGGCACGTGAATGAGCACATGAGCATCAAAAACGCCTTTTGGTGAGCCACTCAACCACGCATCCACAGTTACACTAGCTTTTCCTGGCAGAAGGTCCCAACAGTATCATGTTGGTTGCTGACGGCATTTGAAGGTCAAGATCCTGTTTATAAGCATCCCTTCATCTGTAGCTCAGGGGATTGGACTTGGGCCTTCATTCACGCTCCTCCTCCCTACTGTGGTACCGACAGTGATGAAATATTGGGTGGTCACATGTTTTTTATTGCTATTTTATCAACAGGTGGTATTGAAGGCTCCAGAATTTGTGTTCAGAAACTCTCTCATCAGCTCAGCATCGTCAGGTTAGCACTGAATCAGCCCCCCAGGATCTTATTTGGTGTCAGTCTTTATTCACAGATTGGTCTGGAGATCTACAAGGCTGCACCAGAAGAAGAAATGAACCAGGCTCCAATTTCCCCTTCACTAGGTACTGGGAGATTTGTGGATAGAACAAATTAATGATGTAAAGCTGAGATACTTTTGAGAAGAGAGACTTCAATTATAAATTGAAGCTGAGTCCATGTGGAGTTTCTCAAAACCAAAGCTACGTATGGAGAAACACCTTGAGTTTCAACAAGACAGTTGCTAAAGGGGTTTCTCGGGTTTAAAATCACATCCCAAGAACACCAGGCATTTTGCTAACACCCAAATGACCTATGTTCAAATCCATCGTGCATCTCAACACGTACGACAGCAGTGTTGCCATAGCTGTCAGCTTTGGAGGTTGCTGCTTTTTTTCATAGTTGAAGCGCAGTCTGTACCTGAGAGATTTTTTGTTTTTCACCATCTTTTTCACTTGGTCTAAACTTAATGTGCCTTGTTGTGAAGGGGTTTGAAAGACCTTGGTTTCACTCTGACAGAGAACAGCTCGACCCTGTTGTGAAACGTCATGCTCCTCTTCCAGCTTTCTCTGTCAAAACCAGGAGTCCTCAAAAACACCCATGAGCAGTTTATCGGCATAACTGCAGCTAAGGCAGATTGCTTGGTAATGAAGACACCACCCTCCATGCAACTCTCCGACAGAACACACTTTCCTCTTTGAATATTTCAGCCCACAGGAAATCGTCTCAACAAGTTATTCTGGGTATTGAACATCCCTTTGTGCATCTCCTCTTCAGTAGAAAGAAACCACAGAAAAAAATGTGATAGACCATCAGGCAAAGAGGAGTGTTTAGCAAATATATATATATACGAGCCCCCTAAATATATCTTGGATGCTGTCCTTACTTGGAGTAACTTTAATTTTGCTAATGAGGAGTTTAAACCTGTTTATGAATTTTTACTATAGGTGCCTTTAGCAACTCCTGCCACTAGAGCTGATTTAACAGCGTTTGAAGTCTATTTAGAGCTACGCTTAGAGTTTGAACATTCAAAATCTCAGTACATAAAAACTAGGAGAATTACAGAACTGTTAACTTTCAAATGCCCTCTCGTTTGGCAGTTTGACTGTAAGAAAGACAAAAAAGAAAAAAATCAGTGTTATTGCCATGGTAAATCAGTTGTGTGGCAGGGGAACAGCAGGTCCAGTCCACAAAACTTTCTTTGTTTCTTTTCTGAATTTTCCACATGATAAAATCTCTTTTAATTTTACAGCACTCTCCGTGTTCCTGGCTTGAAGCTGTTTATGTGCAAGGTCATACCCACTTCAACTCTCATTTCAAGGTGGGCATGCAATTATTTTTACCAACTTTCCCGATACCTTTCTACTAGGAAACCCCTTAGCCGAAAGCATGAAAATTTAAAAGATATGTAAAGAGAAGAAAAAATGCTAAAAGTATGTCTCAGATAATTAAACAACATTTCATTAATTTTCCCCACTGCCTCTCCAGACAGTGCTGATACATTGCTCAGGGCATCTTCCCCTTGCCTGTTCCTCTCAAGAGCACGACTTTTAGAAACTTCCTAATTTTAATCACGTCCTGCAACAAAGCTCTGAATAGAAAATTAGAAGCTACAAGAAGTAACTGCAAGAGACAATGTCACTGAAAAGTGACAGGCTTGAAAGACCTTGCTGTGAAATTCAGCAGACATTACAAGTGATGCCACCAAGCCCATGGAGTCCTTGCACGTCGGGCTCATGGTTACTAATGAAACTGGCCTGCAACGCATGGTTCAAAACCTTCATGTGCCTCCTTATGGGCTTTACAGAGCTAAATATGCACTGAGCTACTTCAGAACCCAACGCCAGCGATGGTGGGTACTCTGAGCCTCCCAGGCTGCCGCACATCACTTCCACAGGACCTAGTGTCACTGTGTCAGTGGGTTCCTACCTCAAGTGACTTCAGAGCAGCTGCTTTAGGACCTCCAGTTCCTCCAGCAGTCAATGTCAGAGCTGGTTGCTCCCAGAGAGAGCATACACTGGCAGTGTGGATATGTCCCCGTGTTTTCTCAAAGGGCCACATGTGTCTACGTGTGTCATGGTTATCTCTGCCTTTCCTTGAGGTGGTGAACACCGTGGGGCTGCAATGGTTGGTTTTCTCCATGACACCTCTCCAGCAATGAAAGGCAGAAGCCTATGTCTCCTGTTCCTGCATGATGCAGCAATTTGCATATGAAATGTTATCGTGGTTGTAAACCAGAACAAAGTCAGAGGACACTTCATATTGCAGGTTACCCTATGAGCCAAGCACTGGGAATTAGGCACACTGGTCTGTGGTGGAAAGATGTCAAGAACTATTTTTGTGAGGAGATCTTGCCTGTGCTGGTTGAAAGGCTAGAACCATCCTGGACCACCATGGCATGAGGGCAGAGGTGGAGGCAAAGGATGGAAGCTTGAAGCTGGAACTAGGTTTTCCATTGCTGTTGGTAGGTCCATCACTAGAGGGAGACCAAGATCTACCCTACGGTGGGTATTCATCTCACCTCTGATTGGAATATAGGAAAGACAGGCTTTGACAGCATTTTCCTGCTTATTTTCGAAAAAAATGTTTGGGGTGCAGCTTAGGCAGATAGTTTGATGTAATTACTACTGTGGTGCAGCACAGTCTGCATGGATGATGCATCATACCCTCAGGATTTTCTCCCTGTTTGATGTCGTAGACTTGGTTCAAACTTCCCAAGCACTTTCATTTGCCTGGTTTTATTATATGACTTAGAGGGAAGGATTTGGTCTGGTCTCAGGGGAGAAGTGTCTACAGCTGAAGTACATCCATTAGGCTTCCAATACCAGCTGGGGCTTTGCCACTGGGAAAACTGTGTTGTTGCTACACTTTCATGCTTTAAACAAGGTGGAATTCAAAATTTTATACTGTAGGTTTGGAGTTTTTCTCTGTTTCTCATGATGGTCAAGATGAGATTTGCTCTGGAGGTTAATCTTGCTTCTGTGCCGGTGTGTGACAGCTGGAGAAAGACTCTGCTGAAACACGCTGGCGGTGTGGGCCCTGGGGGGCACCTCTGCACCTCCAGCTGGTGCTCGGGGCCAGCCCTGGGGGACCCTGGAGAGGACCTCTCCCAGGGCTGTTCCCCTCTCATAACCCCAACCGTCACACCCAAAGAAGAGGTGGCCATGCAGCAAAAGTCCATTTTAACCGCAGCAGGATAACCGTACCTGTGCAACAGGTAACACAAGCTCTGTCCTTCATGAGCTACAAACGAGTGGGGAAGGATCTCAGACAAAATCTCATACCAGCTGGTCGGTTCCCTTTCCTAAGTGAGGTGCTATTTTGGTGCGAGAACAGATAGACAGACTGCCTAGTTTGAAACCTATATGTCTATTCTAACTTCCAAGATATTCTGGCGGTCAAAGTTTCTTACCAAAGTCTTCACGCTTCTTTGTCTAATTCCTGGCACACTTCTATTTTCTGGTCCCTTCCTGGAGTACGGGCATGAACTGAAATTTGTTTGCGGCTTGTGTTCGCTGGGTGCTCATGGCCTCTCCACCACCCCACTCCTCCAGGAGCAGCTGCTGCAGAAAGGCTTGCACTGCAACCTGATGAAGTTCATAAAACACTGCCAGTGTAAACACAATCAGATTTGCAGAATGGTGTGTGTCTGACAGCTATTGGGGACAGTGACAGCCACCACTCGTCATTTGGTGAAAGGGCAGAGCTCACGTCTCAGTCCAGCCCTGGTTCTTACGCAGCCGCTGGGATGTCTGTCCTGCTGGGATGCAGCCAAAGCCGCAAGGGATGGAGCCTGCTGGAGAGATGCCACCAAGCCGTGCTCCTCTTGTTGTAGGCAGGGGAAGCGGCAGAGGATGGTATGGGGCTGTGGAGGGAAAGCACTGCCTTGGCCCTCTCTTCACTTCACGGTGCCAGCCACTGGCAGAGAAAGTTACTGATTTATTAGCTTTTGCATCAGATTTCGGTGCTGCAGCTGGTCTCTGCTCCTGTGTTCCCTAAAGCCCATCCTCCCACGCGCTTGGCTCCCTGGCAGAGAGCTGCTGAATGTTTGTGTCCCTCACTTTTTCACACTTTGGCTGTTTTGTCTTTTTTTTTTCTCCTGGTGCTGCTGATGCTGCAATATGTTATCTGTCAGATGAGATTTACAGGCACATGAGTCTCCCTGACAGCTAGAGCATGCCCAAAGACTTCTGCACACACGCTGCACTGATGCAGTTGTCTCCTGCCTAATGTAACTGGGAAACCAACCCAACGCTGCCTTTTCTATTATCCCTACATAAAAATAAAGTACCAGTCTGTTAATCTCTGCAGTCCTTAGGAAACTCAAGCGAAACAAGTAGTGAAACAGTAGAGAATTAAGGGTTTAAAACAATATCAGGATTCCCGCACACAATTCCTTGCACAGTGTTTTTAAAATGCACCCTACAAATCACACTCTTGCTGAATCCTGGCAAAACCTAATCAGTAGTTAATCTTGTCACAAGATAACTTCATCAGCCAAAGCGACTTGTGCTGGATTCATTCAGCCACAGTATTAGTTCATCAAAACACAGCCTCATTGCAGGCTAACCTCCTCCCCAGCCCTAAAAGGAGTCATGGAGGCAATTAACCATCTATTTCCAGCTCCGGCGGGGTTGCAGAAATACCTCTCTGTCCATGAAAGATTCAATGTGACACCAACCTTCCTGTCCAGCCATCTACCTACCTCACCTGCACGCCCTGGGCTGAAGGGCCCCACTGGGAGAAGATTTAGATTGGATATCAGGAAACATTTTTACACTGAAAGGGTTATTAAACATTGGAACAGGCTGCCCAGGGAGGTGGTGGATTCCCCATCCCTGGAGGGGTTTCAGAAAAGGGTAGATGAGGTACTGAGGGGCATGGTGTAGAAGTGGTTTTTGCCAGGGCAGGTTAATGGTTGGACTTGATGATCTTAAAGGTGCCTTCCAACCTCAGCGACTCTATGATTCTATGATTCTAAGAGCAGCTAAGACGGGGAAGGCTTGTTTAAAATAGATGCTTCATTTTATTTGCTTCTTTCAGGTGTGCGCAGGGCACCTGAGCAGCCCTGCAGTCTTGTTGGGTGCTGCCAAATATGTTGGTCATCGCTGCTGATCTGTACTTTGCAAGTTACAGGTGCTCCTGAGGCATCACTTCAACATCGGCCACGTCTCCCAGCACTGCTCCTGGCCCCTCGGCTGGTCCCCGAGGGCTCTGATCTCCGTAGAGCTCCTCACAAGCCATGAAGAAAGCCAAGGCACATCCACACATGCCTTGCCACGGCAGAGCACAATGGAAATGACTGGCTTCTTTTAGGGCTACGGGGATCTTTTAGGACCCTCTCTTCAGGCCAAAGCCATGCCTACGGATCTGGAGGAAGCACAGGGTTTTCCTGGGTCTCAGCCAGAAACTCATCTGCTGAATCGGGGAGGGGCTCCTTTGCTCTGAAAAGCCCCTAAACCAAAGCACCGGGCATTGTATCAGGGGAGCATGAAAGAACAGACCTGAAAACTTGAGATATTTTTCAACAAATCAAAAGGCTTATGAAAGACCTGAGCGAATTTAAAACACCGCGAATAACAAGTCACGGAGACAGTTGGTGGGTCAGCCCGGCTGCTGCAGCCCACAGCGTGGCAGCTCGCCGCACAAAGTTTGTTTCTTGTCTCCATCTGCTGTCAGGTCAGGTAACCCACATCACAGACTGGCTTTTCTGGGTGTTTTGAGATGCCCAAGCAGCGTCACGCCGCTTGTTTCAGAAGGACACTTGCTAGCTCAGCATCAGTCTAGATCAAGCCGCTGGCACGGGCAGAAAAAACTCACATTGGAAATGTCATTCTGTGATTCTGTGTAATGTATTGCTTAAAATAAATGATAGTTTCTTTTATTATTGCTTACAGGAAATGAGTCAGGGGGTTCTCCACAGATTTTGCTTAGCAATAATTCCCGCAGAAGTACAACTCTGAGAGGCTTCAGCTGGGAATAGTCCTTTCAATTTAAGCTGGCATGTTGTTACTGCAGCAAAACTGCAGGAGCTGCTGATGGAGCAGTTCTGTACCGCTGTCAACCGAAACCAGAGCTCTGAACACGCTGCTCACTGCCTAGTTTGTAATAATCAAGCTTATACATAAAAGTTACTTCAATATTGCAGTGATATGCCAGAGAATGGCCCAAAAGGAAAAATTTTCATGTCTGTCTTGAAATAAAACTATACTCCACCAGCATCACTTACTGTAATTTTAAATCTACAAGGACACCACTGCATTATCTAGAGGGGTGAGAACGATGGCCAGAACTAGCACAGCAGCAACGCTGTTTGCTTGCTTCCCATGGATGCTTGAGAAGAAGCTGGTGAGTGCAACCAACTGTACTTGATTGTTATCCCAAAGAAATTAAGTCCTTTAACTATGTCTTGTTACCAGCAAACCATTCTGCAAGGTCTTCTCAGGAAGATTTGCTCATGTTCCGAGCCCCCTTCATCCTCAGCCTGGTCAACAAGTGCTATCTTTGCCCTGCTTTCGCATCATGGCTCTCTCAGCGCATCCACCTTACTGCTGTTGAAGGTGCTACTAGCACTCATCCCAACTCCTTTTGGGCCACGTTAAGTACAAACACTCAAGGAATCCCGCTCTGGTGTGATTACCTCTCTCTGTGGGTATCATGGATGGTTTACAAAGCCAGGGTAGGACTCAGGCTGCAGAGCAAGCCACTGAAGTTTACGTGTCAGTACTGCCTGAAGTGAGTGCAGTTTATGTGTCAGTAATGCCTTCTCTTTGATCACTCTCCTTGGCTCTGGAGAGCTTTTCAGTCCAGCCTGGAGCAAATAAACACCTAACATTTGTTCTGCTGACTTATTCCATGGAAGGAAATGGGAGCTGAGACACCTAACTCTCATGGAAACGCCTACGTGGTGACACCTCGGCATCGGTGTGTAATTTGGCAAGTTGAGTCCCTCCTTGGAGGGAGAAGCGGGGAGCTATGGGATTGCACCTGTTCCTATCAAGGAAGGAAGCAGACTAAGGGTCAGTTGCCAACATCCCGCAGGAGAGTATCTGACCTCAGAGCCCTGCAGAGCTCACAGTCACAATGGATAGCAGCCAAGGACACTGAGCATTAACATTTTCAGGACAGATGACTGTGGAATATGGGCTTGCGGACGGCACAGAGACCAACAAAAAATTCAGCTGGGATGGTAAAAAAGGAAGGACTTTGCTATAAGTGGCCACCAGTGCCACCCACCGTAAGAAAGTTCAGTGTTTCTGCATCGGTGGTTCCAGATCCTTGCCTGGCTGCAGTCTCATGTGTCTGCTGTCAAGTTATAAACTCCGATCAGAGGTTACAGAGCTTGAAGACGAAGTTTAATGACCAGACAGGCTGGTGAGGTGGAAGGCTGCAGCACTGTACGGAGGTCAGAAGCTCATCATCAAAAGCAACCACATGGCAAACAGGCCATGACAAACCCCAGCTTGCTAAAGACGTTGGTGTTCTGGGAAAGAGTCGGGGTGGAGCTGGTAGATGATGCCTGTGGGAAGGAATGTGAGGACTTGCACTTTTACTTGGAAGAAGTACAGGAATTGAAAGGCAACAGGGAAATAGAGGTGGATGTAGAAGAATATGATGTTTTGTCCTGCCCTTTGGGGAAGGTTGTGGTGTTATCAGTGGAAGATATGGCCATTGCAGCAGCATGGAGGCATGGGATGGGGAAGCAGAAGGGAGCACAGCATCTTCCTGGGTGCCTCTGAACAGTGGGCTGGCTGGGCTTCATCCCAGCATGGTGACCTACAGGCCCTCCTGGGGGAAATGCTGCCCTTCTGTACCACAACAGCAAATATTTCATGTCAAAGCCTTCATCCCCTTGTCTTCACTCATGGTGTCCGGAGCAAGTAATGTGCTGGGTCATGGCACTATTACTTAGTAACTCCAGCCGGCTTTGCAAATGAAGTGGCATGGAGGACACTTCTACAAAAGGAGAACAGTATTAGTAAGTAGGCTCTGACTCTCTGCTTTTACCTAGGCTTTTGCTAAAATTGTTTATTTTCTCTCAGAATCACAGAATCATAGAATCATAGGGTTGGAAAGGACCTCTGGAGATCATCTAGTCCAACCCCCTGCCAGAGCAGGGCCACCTTAGAGCAGGTTGCACAGGAACGCGTCCAGGCGGGTCTTGAATGTCTCCAGAGACGGAGACTCCACCACCTCCCTGGGCAGCCTGGGCCAGGGCTCTGCCACCCTCAAGGGAAAGAAGTTCCTCCTCATGTTTAGGTGGAACTTCCTATGGTCAAGTTTGTGCCCATTACCCCTTGTCCTGTCACTGGGCACTACCGAAAAGAGCCTGGTCCCATCCTCCTGACACCCACCCTTCAAGTATTTATAAGTGTTGATTAGGTCCCTCCTCAGATGCCTCTTTTCCAGGCTAAAGAGACTTAATTCCCTCAGTCTATCTTCGTAAGAGAGGTGTTCCAGTCCCCTAATCATCTTTGTAGCCCTTTGCTGCACCCTCTCCAGCAATTCCTTGTCCTCCTTGAGCTGGGGAGCCCAGAACTGGACCCAGCACTCCAGGTGGGGCCTCACCAAGGCAGAGTAGAGGGGGAGGATGACCTCCCTCCACCTGCTGGCCACACTCTTCTTGATGCACCCCAGGATGCCATTGGCCTTCTTGGCCACGAGGTCCCATCGCTGGCTCATGGTCATCCTGTTGTCCACCAGGACTCCCAGGTCCCTTTCCCCAGAGCTACTCTCCAGCAGGTCACCCCCAACCTGTCCTGGTGCAGGGAGTTATTCCTCCCCAGATACAGCACCCTACATCATCTCTGTGTCAGTTTTTTCTTAGTCTCAGACCCCACGTTGTTGGCAAATTCCACCAACCCTGTGTATTCTGCAGCAAGAACTACGAAAGTCCCTGTGTTTGACAGAGGCTCCCAGGTACTTTGATAATGATAAGAGTAAATAACAGTAAGATCATTTTATATGTGAACACACAGCTATCTATAAAACAGCAGTTATGGGCTCAAAAGAACAAAACACGTGAAATTAATGTCTTGTGGGTATCTGTTAATTAATTTAGTTTAGTATCTTGTTGGTAAGACCAAGCAAGCCACAGAGTCAGGGTTTCAAAAAAAGAGGAACTACCCTAAATGATTTTAGCTCTACCAATATTTACGTCATCACTTCAAACTGAAAAATTAACCTTTGATGTACAAAGTTTACTCATACAGATACTCCGCCTTCCCTGGCTCAGTCCAGGGGAAGGAACTGCTCTCTGCTCCTTGTTTTGGGAGATGAGAGCCTGTGCATCAAGAACAGCTATGGAGGCTGTGCTACGGGACGTGACAGCCCTCTTGCAGCCTTGAGTCTGAGTGTGAGAAGGCATCAATTTACCACCAGTGAGCGAACAGCTGGTTGACCTGTCTCCACGAGGCAAGGAGAGCTACAGCCCAAAATCATGAGGTTTAGCAAAACTGACACCTTATGAAGTCATTCCAGCAGTGCCAAAGCGCACATTGCATCAAGCCAGTGATCTTCATTTCGGCAACCTAAAGGTCATCAGAAGCACTACATGCACTTCAGCTACTTAACCCTCTCCACATAGAGGACGGTCCCCTTCTCTGGCCTCCAGCACCTGACGCAAAGCCCACAGGACTCAAGGCACAGTCTGCAGCCCTGAGCATCACCCTGAAGGTGAGCATGTTTGGCCTTCAAGAGCCGAACAGGTTGTCCCTTCCCATAAAACACAACAGGCTACAGTGGGGCAACACTCCACATAATATAAATGCTTGGAGCACTTCATCAAAGGGCTGGAATAGAAAGTAAATGAGGCTTCTCCATACTCAGCTCCGCTCACCAAACAGCAAGGTGTTGCACAACTGCTGCTTCCTCTTTCCAGCCACGTTTCAAAAGAAATCGGATACTGCTGATTTTGTAAAGAGCCTCATCCTCTTGGAGTTAGATGTTCCCCAAGGCTAAGGGATGCTCAGGGAGCACTGCGAGGCAGTTCCTTGTGAAGGAACTTGTCTCAATCCCAGCATCAGGATTGCAGAAGACACCAGGCAAGAGGGAAGGCAGAGGTCTGTATGAGCGGCACATGACGGAAGAACAACCCTTCCCATGCAAGAACTGGGACCGGTGGAACGAAACAAATAGACAGCAGGTTACAAGGAGTTTATGACTTACGCAGCAAGTCATTAAGCTGTGGTTGGCCACAGGATGTGGCAGGCATCAGAAGTTTCCAAGGCCAGGCTGGACGGGGCTTTGAGCAGCCTGGTCTGGTGGGAGGTGTCCCTGCCCAGGGCAGGGGGTGGAACTGGATGATCTTTAAGGCCCCTTCCAACATAAACCATTCTGTGATTCTAAGCAGACACGAGCATGGCAGAAGATGGGGACATCTGACACAAAGAAACCCCTTCTGGCTTAGGAAGGTCCCGAATCACAGACCACTGCAAAGTGGGGAGTGTCTGGGGGCTGTATCACTGGGAGTATCTCTGCCTGACACAGTTGTTATTCTATTCTCACCTTAGGGCAGTCATACTTTAAGTGATAAAGAACTTTACAAGTTCCCAAAACACTATTCACCTGCTGTGCAGGGCAGATAGAGTCACAATTTTGAACTCAGACACCTTAGTTCTTTCTGTGTCTCAACTGGAACACTTACACGACCGATTCAATGAGGACTTCACCAATTCTCTTAGGCTTTTGGGAACCTGCCTTTTCCAGGATCCACTCTCTTGTTTTGTCAACATGGTATAAATTCTTTAATTCTAAAATTACAAGTTTCCTTTTACTGCTTAAAACATCTTTTTTGTTATGTTCAAGCTATTGAGTGATTAAGGTCGTGCTATATAAATTATACGTCTGCCCTATCACCATGCAAACAGTCACTGTGTCATCTGGGTATTTTTCACCTATCACTTATATTTTCTTCTCAGTTTATGATAGCTCTATGAACCCTATGATAAATATATAGGTACGACTTGGGCAGAGGTATAATGCCAAAAGAAAAAATTGGCTGATAATTACTAACTAAAAATATTAACTTACTTTTTGAGATTAGCCAGATAATTTTTAATCTATTTAATGTGCTGTACCATTTTTTATGCAGAGTTTTAAAAACAATTAGAGCATACCATGTCATGATAAACAGTTTAAAAAGCGTTAATTACAGTGCAGTCAATTGACCTCTATCAGCTAAACTTGTTAGCTCACCAAAGAACACTATCAAAGTAATTTAAGAAAGAACTATTCTCTATGAAATAATCTTGATTGTTGCCAGTATTTTCCAGCTCATAAATTCAAAAGATCATCTAATTTTCAGGAGAGATGTGAAGGGTGGCTGCTGCAGACGAAATCATGGAGGAACACAACAGCAGCAGGACTCACAATAGCATACAGAGGTGTCCGGACTTCTTGGCAAGCTGTATCTATTTCTGCAAAATCTGCTTTATAGAAATACAGATAAATAAGGTAAAACTAAATGCATAAAGCTTGGAAGACAGCTATCGGGGCAAATCTAAAGGACGGGTGGTTGTATCCTGTAAAACTGCAACTCTGACAAGAGTGTATATAACTTGCAAAGAATAGCTAGCTCCACGTTATATTGCCTTAAACAAAGTGGAAAAAAAAAAAGACCCACAAAAGGCTGGAAAAATACGAGACCAGAAAAGTTATTTTTACCTGTATACAGGTACCATTGTTGGGGTTAGCTAGGGAAACTAAAATACTGAACGTGGTTCTCTCTGGCAACATTTTTGAATGGATGTTTAATGACAGGAGAGGTTTCAGTAAGAAACCACAGAAAGATGTGAGAAGTGAAAAAGGTGTCTAACTAGTACATGAATGGAGAAGCTCCATCTGTCTGACTTTATCGAAAAGATCAAAAACTGGTTTGATCACAGAGCATAAATACCTTTAAAGGAAGGAAATCCTTAGAAGATCCCGAAAGTTACAGCCAGACAATTACCAATCAATTACAGAACACAATTTTTGCGTGGAGAAGGTGATTACTCACCAAGGAAAACTAATTAAGGAAGGATTCATACCTTAGTGGTTTTCTGAGGAGTGAGAAGCAATGCCACCATTTCCTGCAGTCAATGTGAAAACCACCATGCGGATTCAAGTCCAGAAATTGATTTCTTCTACCCTTTAACTATTCTGAATCTAAGACCCATCTGTGCCTCCTCTCTTGAAAGCGATGGAGGAATGACATCCTGATTTTCTAGGCACAGCTGACCCCACCAAAGCAAATCGGCCTTTTCTGACACCCTCTTATAAAGCAGCCGTATTTTGCAGCAGCCGACTGCAGAGCGATGCCGACACTGGGTTGCTGCAGGCAATGCTGCAGAAGCCGTGCAAGGCCTCTGGAGATGCTTACCAGGAATCTGGAGGCTCTGTGAGATGCTTACCAGGAATCCAGGCAGGATTCTCCCTGCAGCCTGCAATAAGATTCAGCAACAACTTCTCCACAGCAGAAAAAACTCAACTCTGTAGGCTCAACAAACCAGGGCTGTGTTTTGTAATGCTATTTTGGATCCTGCCAAGCAGCCCCAGTGAGCCCCAGTGTAACTGGACCCGTGCACAACAAGAGAAATCAGTGACGTACCTTCAAGTGAGGGGCACGGCTGATGGTTTTATTAGTTCCACTGAGCTGTAATCCCCCACCACGTTCTTCCCCTTGTACCTAGGAATTCACATCTCATTCTGCCTTTTTTCCATAACAAATCCTATTATTATTTGGGGGACAAAGCAAAAATATAGCATGCTTTTGGAGATGCCTACACTGTATCTTCGCAGCTGTCAAATCCACTGTCTGCAAAGCAGGTGTTATTTTTACCACATGCACTCAGGGAAACAGCTTACCCTAGCTACGGTTTTCAAGAACGCAGCCATAATATTTCAAATATGTGTACTATCATCATGACAAGTCTGTCAGTCAGTCTGTCTTGGGAGCAGCTTTATTTTTCCTGCATTAGCTGTACTGTGATCAGACCTAAGAGCCTCAACGTGGCAGACGCTGCGTAAAAAAAAGCAGTGAAAACGCAAGCTCCTGCCAAGGCTCCTTGCATTCGTTGCAGATCCTTTGGAAAAGCTGCTGGAGAAGAGGAGCTCTCACAAAAAGTCTGTTGCGGTGGCTAGAGAGGCTTCATCGCTGTGGTACCCACTGCCTAAGATCTTCTTCAACGGATAAGTGAGGGAAGAAAGGGTTTTTTGCATGGATGGGATGGGATGTGCATGCAGGGGTAGGAAACGTGTAGGGATAAAATATCAGCCTCCCTGGAAAAGTCACCTATGTCCATGCAAAGAAAACACAAGCTGCTACTAAACAAAAATGCTCATATTTTACACCTATTTATTCACGTGACAAGTCAAAGCTTGACACGGGGGAGAGCAAGACCCATTTCCCATTGGAGTGTGACCTGAGGGGCTGCAGCCACCAGGGGTTTCCTCCCCTCCACAATGCCATGAGGGAAAACATCCAGCCTGCAAACTGATGGAAAACTAGAAAGGAAGTCTTTAGCTATCTTCCAGCCTGGCCCTCGTTTATCAAGTGCCCATATGACACTGCAAAAGGGAAGACTTAGCAAAGATTAATAGATTTCTTTTCCATGCAGGCCCTTTTAATGAAAGATGCTTCTTGAAAATCGCTAAAAAATAGGTTATGATTTGTTTCAAATTTCGGGAGATTGGTCCAGAATTCAAATGCACAATAAGCCTGTTGCTAGTGTGAGCTCTTCCCACCTCTTCCCTGTTAAGTGTAGGATTAATTCTGCTCATTATTCTCCATTAATTCTGCTCATCTTCTGCATTTGTATCTGGAACTAGTAATCCTTGTTGCCCCACTATAAGCCCAGTAGAGCCGTTCATCATTTACAGCACCGTAACCAGCCAGGCAATGATGGAAAAGCCGTACAGCCTTATTTCATAGCATGAATATATTTGTATTGCCATGAGGAAAAGCTGTGGTCATGCTACATGGTCTCCATGTGGGACCAGGGCAACACTGGGAGCGCACTGAACGCTGGCTGTATGGAGCAGGACACTGCTCATGGCTGATCTCGCAGCCCTGACAGCACTCGGATTAGTGCAGAGCAGAACTCAGTGACGGACCTCAGCGGCCCTTGTCATTCTCGAGAGTACGAACCGTAACCCTGCTCAACCCCCCGCGCACACAGCGACCCGGCGATAGGGAGAGCTGACTGCCCTTGGCAATGCCAAGCACTGGCCTCAAGCTCGCAATGGAGGCTGTCGGCTGTGTCAGACAACTCTCTCCAGGATGCCCGAAGGGACAGGGGAGCGCTGTTGTCCCTACAGCAAACCACTTTTTTATCCCGTTAAACTCCCCCGCCGAGGCATCATCTCGCCAGACAGAGCAGCTGTGCTGGGGAGACATCACAGGCGGCTCTAAAGGGTACATAACAGCAAACGCTGCACTGATGAGCCGAGCTTGGATGTCTTCAGGGGGAAAAGAGCATCTTTGCTCCTTGCAGGTAGAGCACGTGCTGTGTTACACTGTGAGCTGCCAGTTACAAATGACGATGTTCACTGGCACGGACCCGTGGGGCTGATAAAAACGGCATCATCGAAGCCTGATGCATCACACAAGCAGAACGGTGATCCGGCTTGCCTTTTCACTTTTGGGACACACAGCCAAGCCAAACTCATAGGACCCACAACCAAACCACACAGTTTGGCTCCCACCAGGCCAAACTCCTTCCGTTCATTTCTCCTCGCTCCAAGTAGATGAACATTAAATCCAGACGCAAATGCCATCACCGCAAAATTATATTTTCATCTATGCAGAAGCAAAACCATGTTAGCGCAGGAATTCCCGGTCTCCTATCAGAGAGTCACACATTCCTTAAAGCCTGTGGTGGAGAATTTCTCCTTGTCCTCATGGCCGCACTCATGCAACCTGCAGCCCAGATGGGCTCCAGCCCCAGGCAGCAGCTCCGAGCTGGTGGCCTTTGCTGCCCAAGTGGTGACTGGTGTCCGCGCTCCCCCCCTTTGCCTTTGCTCTCCAGCGCCGCCCAGGATGGTCTCCAGGTTTCCATGATGTGGGGGCTGGGGTTGTCTCTGCTGTTGCCTCAGTTATTTTGGGGAATTAGGGTTATGCCCTTCACGTTGTAGACACATGTGCGTGGAGAAGACAAGAGTGTTATTAGTACACACGTGGGGCTCAGTGGACACCAGCAGGGCTCCAGAGATGTAAGGAAGTGTAACAACTGCATTTCTGAACATTTTCTTTCCTTAGCGTTAACCCTCTTTTTATTCAATAGTGTCAAATTCACAGTGGCCTGTATTGGTGAGGAGGTCCTATATTGCCTTTTAAGTGTTCCCTGTTTGGTTTTTTTCCCTCTTTCATAGATTTTACATCCCTCTCTCTCTCCTTTGCCATGTCCCCCAACAGTGCCTGGCTTTAAGCAAGACCTGGACTAATCCTTGAGCGGGATTCCATGCTGAGCAGCCAATCTAGGAAGCCCCTTGCAGCGCGTCCCATGGCAGCTGTGCAGTTGGACAGGGTTGAACCTTCCTGCCCACAAGGAGACGGGGCTGTTTACTTCCCCAATGTTCCTTTGCTAACATCTCCAACTAACCTCCTCCCTTCACAGAATCATAGAATCATAGGGTTGGAAGGGACCTCTAGAGATCATCTAGTCCAACCCCCCTGCCAGAGCAGGGCCACCTTAGAGCAGGTTACACAGGAACGCGTCCAGGCGGGTTTTGAAGGTCTCCAGAGACGGAGACTCCACCACCCTTCTTTTTAATGTCACTGCACCTCCTTCCAGATTAAAAAAATAATAATAAACCCTGGCAGTAGGTGGTTATTACCAACTCATTAGTCCATTGAACCTACAGATCGCCCTCTCCTACTTCTTGACAAGGTCCCTCTGCCTGGTGGCCACTTCTGGACAAAGAATACAACAACGCGTAACCAAAAGAAATGAAGAGCTAAGGCACCTTTGCAAATGAGCCACGGCGAGGACAGAGGGAGGAGGCTGCAAAGAATAATAAGATGTTTTTATCCTTTCTGCAGAGATCTAGTTTGCCACATAACAATACAAACCGTCGATAGCTTTATCTACCTTTTGCAGCTGGCAGGCAGAGTGTGTGTAGCAACATTACCCCCTACAGTTCAACACCAGGCTCCCACCTTCTTTAAGTCTTCAGTACAGCTCTGGGGTTTGCTTATCTTAAGCCACTGAGAAAACGTCTTTTACTTTGAATCTATTAGACCTGTGCATGTGTGGAAAACACTTGGAGGAAGCGAAAGGAACCGGGAAGTCGGCAGCCTGTAAAGAGTAATTGCTGCAAAGAAATCGTGCAAAAAACACAATGCGTTAAGTTAGCATAAGTAACTTTCCATTTTGCACTTTCTCCTTATTTACAGCTTTTTTGGACACAGGTTTTCACCTGACCAAGAAAAATGGTGATTTTTTTCCATCTTCCCTAATGTTTTCATCTCCTATTTGAGAAGGACATGAAATGTCTTACAAGATGGAAAAATTACTTGAGATTTCAGATTTGGCAACTCTATTGGGAAAAAAAATAAAGGTACATTCTTACACAAAAAGTTGTCTTACACAATTTTTTTCTTAGGCAAAATGTTTAAAAGATAACTATATTTACCATAGTGTTGCTGGCTGCCTGGGTGGATGTTCCACGGGCTCCTCCGAGTCTCCAGGATCCTGTTCCTGCGGCCCTCGCAGGGCTTAGGGTACTCCAGTCTGGCCTCGGTGGCTGTCCCCTTGTACTATTTTCTTTTTATTTCATTTTCTTATACATGAAATGAAGAAGAAGAAAGACAATAGAGCTTTTATTTTAAAATGTCATAAAGCCTCTTGAAATACAAAGCACCTTTAAAGGGGGCTGTAAATAAATTTGGGGGTTAAATGTCCATGGGTTTTAAATTTCAGGCAACACTTCAGGGAGCAGTGCCTTAAAATGCAGCTGGTGCAGCACAGGCACCTGACTGTGTGAAAGCTGAAATTGCCTTTTTGGAGCTTGTTTGCACTCCTGCATAGAATGACAGTGAAGTAACGATAGCCGAGACACATGCAGTTACCTTTGCATTTCTCATGGTTTAACACTTAACAGCTGTAAAATGCCTGAGTTTATTTATTATCTGAGAAAAATAACAGGGGATTTTGAAAGGTTCGCTGCTCAGGCACAAGTCTGGGAGTGACACAAAGGTGCGGAGGAAGAGGACGACGCTGAGCCACCAGTCCCCATTCCCAAAAGCCCACCCTCGTGCTCCAGTGATGCGCAGCAGAGCGCATCCCTGCCCTGCCCACATGGAAACCTGCACCCGCAAAGCCACTTTCCTTCCCATCCCGAGCAGGCAAAGGACTTCATCACCTCACCCGTGGGGAAGGAGAGGGGAAGCCACCTCCGCATGAACACATATAGTGGGTTGTACCATCATCAGAGAGGAGCCAGTGTTGCGTTTTGCAGCACATCATGCAAATTGCAGCTCATACAAATAGCAGGAGAGCGATTTCCTCAGCCAAATGTGACAACTTCATCTATATCTCACATAAAAGCAGCGGTACAGAAAATTACTAAAACAGAAACCCTGACATCCTAATCACAAATCTGAATGGATTTTGGCTTAAGGGTAATAAATTTAGCACTCATCGGTCTGTGGCTTTGACTGCCACCGTTAAAATCACATTTAAGAAACCAGAAGAATTCAGTTTCCAGAATCATTCCTTGTGTTCTGCCCCTGTTATCATACTTAGATTTTATCAGTATAGACCAGATGACATGTGTGAGCATTTCCTTGCTGGGAGAGCAAAGCTACAGGCAAAGCCTCTGCAGACACAGCTTTTAATGGATCTTGTTAGATCGCTGCAACCCTCTGCTCGGGGCTATCTGATTTTTGCTTTAAAAGTACCTTATCTTAACTTAGCAGTGAGGAATCAATTTTGACTGCAGGTTGCTTTCAGCCACGGGGTCAAACTCTGCGGTATTTTGTTTGGAAGGAAGGGTATATACTTTGTCCAAAATAGGAATTTATCTTCTACAAGATGCTGCCTGTGGGGGCTCACGGGGCAGATAACAGCAGTCAGGCCTTTGGTGTGCCAACACCAGGGCATAAACCACATGCACATTCCCCAGCTTTTCCCCCGCAAATTCAGGGAATAGATCAGAATTCAGTAAGTTGTTCAAACTCATTTTCTCTTCCTTTAGAGAACCCCTGACAGCAATGACCAGTTGCAATCAGTTAATCTGATCGCGCAGTCGCAAGAGGTCCCTCAGTTCTCCATCACGCTTTTAATGTCCTCGGAGGGTGGAGCTCGAAGGAGACGCGCAGAGTTAAGACCTCTATAGGCACATCTGTGCATTCACAATTAATCCTTTAAGAACAGCTCAGGGCCAAGGGAGCCAAACGCTGTATCAGAAACCAGGATTTCCAGTCCCGGCACCGGCTCTACGGCTCAGGCTGCAACTATCCCACTGCCTGACTTGGGATAAGCATCAAGATACTCAGATCCCAGGAACAGCAAAAAGAAACCTGTGAACACTTTCAAATTGAGCTTGGGTGTTTTTTCCTAAATTTGTTGTTATTGTTGTCACTGTTTACATTTCTTTTTCCACCTAAATTGCCATGATTCTGATTTTTGTCGTGATGAAATGAAGGTTGAAATGCCAACATCCCCCAGGGCTGACACCGAGCTCTCCAACCGGCTGTTGCTGGATACCTGCACTGGGCTCTTCTGGCATGGCACTGAGCACCAGCACTCAGAGATGGGAAGATTTAGCTCCAGATGGGGTGATAACCTCCCAAAAGACCAGAGGGGAGCAAGTGGTTCCTCTGTGTGCAGCTGATCCTCAAGTTACGCCAGTTTCCAGCCCACTTGCTTCCCTCTGCAGAGGGTGTAAGCACGGGGTAGAGCGATGGTTTCTGAGCGGTGATAAAGCACCACGAACACCTAAGAGACGTGCTACATATCAGCACTAACATTAATGCTAAAAAATGATGTCTCAGGGCGGCAATGACAGCGAGAAATGTGCCTTGCCACGTACCCTCACCAAAGGAATTTGAAACTCTGTGTTTTAAAGAAAGCAAAACCTCAAAGCTCTTAACTCCTGTGCGGCTTCACAACAAGACCTGCATAAAAAGAGCAATCAGAGCTCTCATCAAAACCAATTTCATATGCTAAAGCGATGCCAAGTAATTACTGTAAGACACTGCAGTACAACTGCCTCGAGTTCCTGTGTGATCAGCATATTTTAAGAGGAGTTTTGCAGTGCAGTTCCTGGATGTTGCAATCACACGAGAGCGCTGGGGAACCACAGCAGACTGCCCACCACTGCTGTGCTCCACCACCACCTTCTCAAGGTGGGAGCTCACATTAGGGCTACCAAGATGATAAGGGGACTGGAGCACCTCTCTTATGAAGAAAGGCTGAGGGAATTGGGTCTCTTTAGTCTGGAAAAGAGGCGTCTGAGGGGGGACCTTATCAACACTTATAAATACTTGAAGGGTGGGTGTCAGGAGGATGGGGCCAGGCTCTTTTCAGTGGTGCCCAGGGACAGGACAAGAGGTAACGGGCACAAACTTGAGCATAGGAAGTTCCACCTAAACATGAGGAGGAACTTCTTTACCTTGAGGGTGGCAGAGCCCTGGCACAGGCTGCCCAGGGAGGTGGTGGAGTCTCCGTCTCTGGAGACATCCCAAACCCGCCTGGACGCGTTCCTGTGTAACCTGCTCTAAGGTGGCCCTGCTCTGGCAGGGGGTGGGACTAGATGATCTCCAGAGGTCCCTTCCAACCCTATGATTCTCTGATTCTATGATTAGCAGCAGCCTCTGCGATCCTTCAGGATCTGTTCCCTGCCTATTCCCACTCTGCCTGACAACAAGGACCGCTCAGTGGGAGTTTTTCTGTGGGATATGGGCAAATAGGGTCATGTCCTTCTCCTGCTCTTGCTGGGGTGGGCACTGCAACCAAGGAACTGCCAAAATCCAGTGCTGCAGTTGAGTGGCCATAACTGGTTTCAGTGGAGCCTGAAGGCATGTGCTCAAATGCACAGCTAACAAAATGTAGGGCTGTAGACCCCTTTGAGAGACCCTAGGTTATCCAAGACATTTTCCTAGACCTTTTTGATGGGAGCCTACGGGAGACCTTCAGCTTTCTGGGTCAGCATCTGGAAGCCAGGCAAGATACCTCAGGACATCTCAAATGGCACTGAATGTGCAGGTTTAAGTGTCTGAATCCTTCCCAAAGGATGGGATTCAGCTTGAAGATTAAGACACTTAAGTCAAAGAGTCTTTATTGCAGGTGTTGAGGTGAGCAAGGTGTCTAGTTCCCACCACAGTCAGAAGAGGCCAGAAGCTTAATTCAACTGCCCAAATACAGGAATCTGGTGTACTCTGAAATGCTGTAGGGTATCCCATTTGGACTCCAGCTGACACTCCAGAAGCTCAAGACTCTCCCAAACGTTACATGTGGATGTCTCAGATATCTTAGGATATTTTGGATGGCAATAGATGTCTACACGTGGACACAGAATTGGGCCTTGGATCCCCATCATCTGTAATGGCAACTCAGCATTTTCCTCACGGGCACATACATACCGACACGTAGACACCAAGGTACGTGTGTCTTAATCTGTGACCTAAATCCCATCCATAGCTATTTTCTTGTTCTATAGACCACAAGAAATTCACCTTCACTGCTCCTGTAACCGCTTGTGATATTATTTCCCCGTACGGTACTTACAAGCATATGACAGGCTGGATCCCAGCCTGGTGGAGATTTCACATTGATGTTAATAGGATCAGGAACATGGCCTACGCAAAGATCAAATATAAGCCTCTTACTTCAGCACCTAGAGGCAAAATGGCATTAGGCACTTTAGAAATGCAGATAAATTCTATACTGGTACAATGAAGTCAAGAAAACAATAGAAAAAAAGATAGTTTTGTTGCCTGTTGTTCTGAATTTATAGGAGACATTGCACAGATCACCAGAAAATATTAACAATTAATCACGTCTAAAATATGTGCTTAGAATTTTTCCAGAATCTATCTAAACACAAGAACAAAAGGCTTTTCTTCCTCAAAACAAACATAAAATGCTATCTAGTGTTGGCTCTTTGCTACTGCAGTCTCGCGTAACTATTTCCGAATTAAACAAAATGAGCTGTGAAGCACGAAGGCGCGCAGGGCAGCATGGACGGCAGCACCCGGGATACGCCACCCTTGCCCTGTTTCAACGTCTATTCTCAATTCTCAATTTCAAAGACCATACAGAGCTCACACTTGCTGGATTCCCAGCTTGCAGAAGAAAACTGGAGCAGGGAAGAAAGACTGGAAAGAGAAGATGTGCAATGAAAGGTTCTGCTGCTGACCCAAGTACCAGCTTAGCTGTGCTCTCTCTTTAGGTTTAACACAGCACAAGATTCTCTCTAGCTGGAAAATAGATATTGTTTTTAATATATTTTGACTGTGTGCGCAGTAACATTGAATTACATAAATTTTTAATATTAAACATTTAAAATATTTATTTAACAATAAATACCTGGCTTTAAAACTCAAGGGAAGGAATGGCAACGGACTGAAGATCCCCGGGGTTTCAGGTCAATCCTTAAATTTATCTTATTTGTTAGTTTTTAAATAAACCACAACTCTTGCAAGTAAGTATTTTTGGTTTACATTCTGATGGCTGAGTTAGTTAAAGATCAGATCCTGCCTCCACAGCCACTCTTGCAGGAGAACTCCTATACAACACTGCTTTTCCACCAGCAGCTTTTCTGTCCATCAGCCAGGCACTGTGACACCTCGGCACGTACAAAAACATCTTCTTTAAATTGCCCTCAGACTTGCCTAAGATGGATCAAAACATCACAGCTTCCCCCGTCTGATGTGTCTCAGAAATGTCACTTTTATCCTCAGCAGGTGACGTCCCAACTAACAGTTTTCATGTCCTTCCAGGAGGGAGCGGAGGGAGGGAAGGGGGAATGGAGACGGCGGCAGCCATTAGCATGACTGCTCACATGCTGATTTTGCTTTCCCAGGCCAAATTTTCCATTGCTGACTCTATGAGACACATCATATACCTCTGCTTGTGGAACATACAGCTGCCACCACGCTGCCTGTGAGGAGTCCACACAAGGGCTCGCAAGATTTGGGGTTCTTGGAATAGAGGCCATCAGCTCAACCTTTGGCCATAACATTTTTTTCTATACATTTTTAATGGTTCCCATGGAAGCGTATTTGATTTTCAGTCAGACCACTGCAAGTAAAGGCTCAGAAACATTTTTCTTCTGAAATCCACAGTTTTCTTCCTGATGTAAAGGCAGAACGAACTCTGCGTGCCAGACATTGGTCGTGTTCCTATTGTCAGACTGGAAAATGATGATATACTTGGGAAATGATTAGACACCTGGAAAACGATTATCACAAGAATATGATCAACTAATCAAAAATGTGTTCTCATAAGATTTTAACTGCAGTCTTGTATAAGCTCGCTGTGCCAAACCTGTTCTGTTTTCAGCACTGCACAGCCCTTGATCCGGCAGACTCCTACTGACATCCCTGGAAGTTTTGTCTGGGTTAATCACAGCACTTAGAGTGGAAATCTAAAACTTTTCACTTCCCAGCATCCCTCCAAGGCTGTCCCTGGGGACGGCAAGCGCAGGACACCCTTTGCACCCCGGCTCCCCGGCTCTGACTGGAGATGCTGATCCCGCTGATGGGACTGCACACTACACAGTTACGTTTCCTACATGCCATCCCCAAAATTTTCCAAAAGTCAATTCGCAACATGCCAATAAATTCCCAGTGACTCACAGAGTAGGAAAGAAGCCGTCACATCCCGGCAGGAGCAGCAGCACAGCACTGCCATGTGCTGGGCAACAGAAGCAGAGGCCAGCAGGGACCCCCAGAACATCACGTCACTCCAGAGCCATTCAGCTACATTCACACTTCTCACCAGCCCCAGATTTTAGTTGCACAAAAATGCTTCATTCCTCAGAAAACACAAAAGTCTGCTGAGTAGGGAAAAGACGAGACCTCTGGGGCCAGGACCTACCCCAGAAATTGATAGGTGAAAGACAACCGGTTGATCCAAGCAGAAAAAATGTCCCATCTACAACTGCAGGGGAGAAATCTTTGACATTTTTGGAGAAGCCCAAAGGGTTTGGGGAGAGGCCCTGGCCAAGAGGAGGGGACACCGACACAGGCGGCAGTAGCCTGCCAGGGCACACGCCGGCCAGCCTTGGCGTGCTAGCAGCAAACGGTGTCCAACATCTCACACTGCAGAGAATTCATTCTTCGCCACAACCTGGTATTCTGCAAGCGCTGAGCGCTGACGCCACACCACGCACAGCAGGCAAGGACCGGGCTGTGGCCGTGACACCGGCACAGGAGCATAAGGGAAAGAAGGAAGGTTTAACTGGGACAACCAGGATATATTTTATTCCTGTTTCCAACCAGTAAAGAGGCAGCTGCCAGTTCTCATAATGCAATTTCATTGCTACTTGTTCCAGCTGCCGGGGTCATGCGGTTATGGATAAATGTCAGGGACCGCTGCAAAAATGGGCTCCAAGACTTTGCCCCTGCAGGGAACAATCTTTGAAAATGTAACCCCGAAAGGCTGGAAAACGACAAGCAAATAAAAATTGTTGTGCAAGCCATAACAGTCATCATCTTTTTTTCATGTCGGTCTCCAAAGGTGAGATCCATGACACTTTAACAGAGGTTGGCACTATGAGACAAGAAGCCACGAGGGCTGCGAGGGCTGTCTGGGAAAGAACAGAAGCAGATTACAAACCCCCCGTGCTGGGACCCCATTTTACAGCTCTGGTTGAAGGCATGCTCCAGTGTCAGATATAGAGACATATCACAACGAATGGTTATTATCTAATAGAAATACATGCGATACTCACCCCTGAGTGAAGAACCAGAAGGGTGTAGTAACACTTCAAAGGGTCCTTCACTGCAACTGCGTGTTTCAGGCTCTTGGAAGTTGAAGCAAAGGCAACAAACTGTCTTGTCACACGGAGGGGATGCGATCTCCCACTGAGGCACAAGGCTCCCTGGGGTGAATATGGGAAAGCAAATATCCTGAGCAGTAACAATGCCAGCTTCACAGCCCAGGCGCAGGCATCACTTCCATATGTGTGAACCGATCCCCTGGCCCGCGATTCTGAGCCTGTATAGCACAGAAAGGCATCACTGAAAGAGTGTTTTTGAGCTACAGGCTTGCACATCATCTAAGAGGAAGGAGGCATCGAAATGAGCATCTGTGGGGGATGACAAGGTCTTTCAGATTTTTCCCTCATACGTTCCCAGCCTCTCCTTGCTCCTACCTCCTCCCTGCCGGCCCTTCACCTGGCTAGATCTCCCAGCGCCCAACATCATTCCCCAGATCTCAGTCCCACTTTCTAATGGTCTTTGCCAGCCCGTGCTGCCTTCCCCATGACCCAGCAACCCTTCAGCTCCAGGTCCTTCTCCCAGTCTCCCCCCTGTCAGTGCAGTCCCAGTTTCTGGTGGGGCAGTGCAGCACGTGGACGCTCATTTTGGTCCCAGAGGTAGAGATGCTTTGCAAAGAGAAAGCACCTGGGGTGCACCCAGCTCAGGCAAGTACTGATTTTTTTAATTCCACTGAGCTTTTACAGAGCCTGTACATTGCACAGACTGCTGATGGTGCAGAGACAGGTTTTACCCGTTCAATGCAGCCCTATTCCATCTACACCAGGACTTTTCCAGCTTAGAATAGGTTAGTTAAATGTATCATGTCCTTAATCAGTGTAGGTAAGGTGGCAATCATGAATCAAAGTGACCTGGGAAGAGCTTCTACATTGCTCATCAGCAAGCTGAAGCTCCCCTGACAATATCCCTTCATCCTTTCCGTGCTTTTGTGCTTTTTCTCCCTTCATTTACTGTTCCTCTCCTCCTCTTTTACTCCTGAGAAATCCCCAAGGTCTGGCAGCATACCTGCAGTTCCTGAGAGCTTTGCTCTCAGCAGCCGAGCTTTGCTTTTCCTGCATTTCTGCCACCAGGGAAACTCGTCCCATTTGAGTAAAACTGAAAGACTGAGGCTGAATTATTGACACATGAAATTTTAAAGGAACAACCTCAAGTGCCTGTGGGAAGTGCCCTGAGCTCAAGAGCAAGAGCTCTATTTTGAGAGATGTTTTCAAACGCCTTTAAACCCTCCCTTGATAACAAGAAGGTTAAAAACCCTAAAACACCTTCCTGCAGAGGTAACACAACCTGAGGGCGGTTCATATGACCTCGAGACCAGAGCATTGTTCCCAGCTCCCATCACTCTGGAGGATTAAGGTCATCTTCACCTGGGCCTTGGTCACCTCACTCACAGCATCTCAAAGGAAAAGAGGAGAAAGAAGGCACTGGGTCTGAAACAGCTATTCCTCATTCCAGGCTTTCGCTGCACGATGGTGCCGAGCATCCTGACACCTCAGTCTCACACGTCACTTGCTTTCTGCTAATTTCAGAGCGTTTTAGCACCCTTGCCCCTTAGGAAGCCCCGTCTTCTGGTTTTTGGCTATATAGCTGGGGTTTTAAAGCTTGTTGCTGATACACTGCATTGGAGCAGAACTGAAAAATGAAACGTGTTGTGGAAGAACATGTGCTACAAGGGCAGGGTCCTGCATGGTAGGGGCAGGGACCATTTTATCTCCTCATTGCCTACCAGATCGGTAATGGTCCAGAGGCAGAAACCAGCCTGGTGGCTGCTCATAGCTCACATCCCGCTGCTCTTTGGGCACAGATTTTTAAACGGAAAAATCCTGCAAATAACAAAACCTTGGGAAGGCAGCTATTTACTGAGAGAGAATGAGTCACTGTGTTTACTCTGCAGACTGCGATGTGAAAGACAAGAAGCCACAAAAGGTCACAGAGGAGTTGTCTCCTTGCCACTTATTTTGTCTGTTCCTCTGACAAAGGCAAAGCCATCTGCGGTACAAGCAATGAAGCAGTGATGACCAAAAGATTTCAAAAGGACACATGAAGAGTGCCAAATGCTCTTGATAAAAAAGCAAGTGAACAAGAGGAGTCTTACAGCTCTTTGTGTAACCTTTACTCCGCTGTTAAGTGCACCAGTTTATAGTAATTATGGAAAAGCCACTGATTGTATTATAAATGTAATGGCATTAGCAGGACTGTCACTGTGTTTGCAGCAACAGTTGCGAAATTAATTTTTTTCTTCATTAAGGAGATCCTTATTTGCATGATTAAAATGTCAGCCCAGATAAATGCATGTGCTGGAGAATGAATCACTGAGCAAAAATGCCACCTGCCAAGCCCGGAGAATAGGACAAATAAACAAGCAGCGAGGAGCAGCTCAAAACTTGATCCAGCTCCCAGTGGGAGCCGTTCCATCATCCTCGGGAGCTGCAACAGGCTCCAAGCGAGCGCCAAGGCGAGGAGGTTCAGCCGAGCAACAGCCCAAATGCTTGGGATTTTTGCTTTGGCCACGCTCAACCATTTTGGAAGGGAAATCTACAGCCTAATAAAAACAGTGTCTCCGTTGTGGTTTAGAGGGTACAAAAACCTACCGCCATGAAAGAGGGTAAAATACATGCAATCCAAACTTACTCCTTTGCTACTATTACTATTTTATATTTTTTATACTATTACTATTTTATATTTTATACCATTACTATTTTATATATACTATATTACTATTACTTACTACTTTGCTACTATTTGGTAATCAAAAGCCCAGCCATGACCCCTCTAATGTGGCTGAAGCTCATCAACTCTGCCTGCTACTACGAATAAAGAGTATTTCTTATTTACTTTCAAGCTCCACTCAAATACTTGCTAAAGCACACAAATCCACACCAAAAAAACCATGCCTTTGTCTGAAGTTCCAGGTTTGGAGGCTGACTTACAGCTGTCCCCAGAAGTGCTGGATCCCAAATGACGAAACTGAGAATACCAGAGTGAAGAGCACTAAGCTGTTTTCCTTTTTGCCCAAGTCAGGAAGGAAATCCCAAGTCAGAAAGAAAGATAATATGGTGTCAAGGTGATGGCAGATTTTATCTGTTTTAGATAGGTCCCGATCCCGCAAGAGTATTTTCACTGATAATTAAAGAAAGAGAGGAAAAAAAAAAAGGATAGAAAAAATACTATTTTAAACTTTAAAGTACATAGAGACTCTTGTTATCTGTTTTTCATGCCATATTTCATGATTTGGGTGTTTTTCCATTTTAGGAAATTTAGTGAAGCGAGCAATTTTGGTATTTCCTGCAAACTCCAAGGAAATGTGTTTGCTATTCAAAATGTTGGATTTTGACACAGTGAAAAATTCTAATTTGATTTTATATTTTGTTTTGTATGACTTTAAAACATTATGAGGCGAAAGGGAGAGCCATCTAGAAAAAGAGAACACTTCACTCTGGAAAGGTGAAAACAAAAGACTTCAGAAGGTGGTGCAAGGCTGTGTCCTTGAGGAACCACAGGGGCAGTCCCAAAGAAAATGTCTTAAGCCAGTGTGTTTCGGTGAGATCCTATTTGATAATTAGCACTTTATTAGCAGGAGTCAGACAACTCCTGCCCAGCTCAGCATCACGCCATCCCACCTCTCCTGGGGAGCAGAGCTGTCCTGCTCCCAGGCAGGCGGGTCCACAGGGATGGAGGGCTCCTGGGTGGCAGTTTACTCTGCTCCGTGACTCAGTGGCAGGACAGGCAGGACAGGCAGCTGCCAGCTCAAGCCAAGCTGCCAGTTTATCACAGCTGAACCGAAGAAGAGGCACAAGCAAGCTGGAAAGCTGCATTAACACACAGCCCCCCCGCCCACCCCTGCCCCAACCTTCTCATCTTCCTGAGCAGATCAACGCCGCCGGCATAAAATCTTTCTTCTGACCTTCAGCGGAGCAGAATATTCTCATCAATACTCGTCTATATTGTGTTATGCTCCAAAAGTATTTTAGCACAGAGGCTTTTTTCTTTTTCCAAGACGCCAGTGAATCAAGTCTCTGTATGTTAGAAAAATGCCGAGGTTATTTCTAATGTAGCTACCTTCAGTCTAGTATGAACCACGCCAGACAAGTCATCCAAATCAGGTATCTCTTAAGATTTCAAAAATAAACTGTCTGGTTTTGTAAAAGTTGGGAAAACAATGGCAATTTCCGTTTCTGAATGCCAATTTGCATGTACCGATTTGTTTATAAAAAGGTGTATTTCGGACCACCATCATGAAGCACCGCGGGTGGGATGGAATAAAAATAAGGCAGAAGTCTTTAACAGGGGGATACAGACCACAGTATATAGCTCAGATCTTCCAGCAGATGTTTTAATGCAGGTGTGGCCAGCGCACTGAAGGATTTGGTCACTGAACTGAGGGTGAAGCCCCTTTTTCAAAGGGGATCGCTTGTAGCTGTTGCCCAGGTGGACATGGCGCTCTTCCCTTCCATCCCACCTTCCAACCACAGGGCTCAAAGTCTGTGTCCCTCTGCACATAAGCCATATATAAACCTTCTAGGAAAGGTGCTCTATAAGAAGAAAATGCAGAAGACACAGCAGAACTGCTGCAAATGGCTCGGCAGCACAGCAAGAGCGTGCCAGGATGCAGCACTGTCCTGCACCACACAAAGCCCAGGCTGCAGGGACCGAGAGGGCCAAACAATGGTCAAGGATGATGCCCTACGTGCAGGTTGTCACAAGGATGAACAAACAATAGCTGGACTGGGAGGAGTCAAGCATTTTGCTGGCCACGTAGCTCAGTCTTGCAGGCAACGAGATGATTCAGGGTCAGAACCAAGATAATGGTTCTTTATTTCCAAGATAACGGAGAGATTCCTGTTGGCCTCATCAGGCTTTTATAAACCTTGGCTTGTAGAAAGAGGAGCGAACAGAAAACACAAAGCAGTTGTAAAACCAAGATTAACATGACTTTATCCAAGGCCTTTATCCTGCATAACGTCTCCTGTCACCCTTGCTTTCCATGACAACCGGGTGGCGAAAGCTTTCATAAACGCAGCTCCCGCTGACTGGTTGCCCAGGGGCTGCACAGAGCAACCACGGCCCAACTCAGCACCCTTATGGGTCATGGAGAGTCTTTCCTGTGACTTTAAGAAGCCTTTAGACGGCTCTTTGTGCTTAGGCAGGTGTAGTAGAGGCAAAGCAAGGAAAGGAAGGGTAAGGGGGAAAACAGCAGTTCTTTTCACCAGACCTGGCGGGTTTATATTGAATTGCATGTATGTGCAGTTGACGGTGCACCCTGCAGCCCTGCTCCCCTGTCATCCAGACCGGGTCCAGGCTGCACGGCAGCAGAGCTCCCAGTGCTGCACCGAGGGCCTCTCCCATGGGACCTAGGGCATGGGGTTGGCATGGGGTCGGCATGGGGTCGGCATGGGGAGGGAGAGAAGGTGGGACAGAAGGTGCATGTCCAGGTCTCATCTCCTGATGGAGTCACCACATCAGCAAGGAGCTGGGAAAAGCCTCTTTGGCCTGAGTGTTTGATATAGAACAAATCCCCACCTCACACAAGGGCAAAGCAGGGATCTGGATCAGTTACAGAATCACAGAACCACAGAATGGTTTGGATTGGAAGGGACCTTAAAG
>VXBO01010772.1:875-28892 GCA_013400135.1 Rhinoptilus africanus | reverse complement strand
CTACCCTTTTCTTAAACACCTCCAGGGATGGGGAATCCACCACCTCCCTGGGCAGCCTATTCCAATGTTTAATAACCCTTTCAGTGTAAAAATGTTTCCTGATATCCAATCTAAACCTGCCCTGACATAACTTGAACCTGTTTCCTCTTGTCCTATCCCTTGTCACCAGGGAGAAGAGGTCAGCCCCCATCTCTCTACACCCTCCTTTCAGGGAGTTGTAGTGGGTGATGAGGATGCCCTGGTGAGCACTTCCACCGGCTCCTTCAGTACCCTTGGGTGGATCCCATCCGGCCCCATAGATTTGTGCACCTCCAGGTGCTGACGCAGGTCCCTCACCACTTCCCTTTGGATTACAGGGGCTTCATTCTGCTCCCCATCCCTGTCTTCTAGCTCAGGGGTTTGGGTGCTCAGGGAACAACTGGTCCTACTGCTGAAGACTGAGGCAAAGACGGCATTAAGTACCTCAGCCTTTTCCTCATCCTTGGTCACTATGTTACCAGCCCCATCTACAAGAGGACAGAGATTATCCTTAGTCCTCTTTTCATTGCTAATATATTTATAGAAACTTTTTTTGTTGTCCTTGACGACAGAAGCCAGGTTTAGTTCTAGCTGGGCTAGAACTAACTAACTGCTTGTGATGCAGCCCAGGACGCAGCTGGCTTTCTGGGCTGCAAGTGCGCATTGCCTGCTCAGGTTGAGTTTCTCGTCCACCCAAGTCCTTCTCCTCAAGGTCTTGGCTGCGGAGCTAAACAGACTCTTCCATGAGGCCTCCAGGGACTTCGGGGAGCTGCTGCCTCACCGCAAACACTAACTCTATGTTGCCTCTGCGATGCAGTGGCTCTCACCGAGTTTTTGCTGGGGTTTCAACCAAAGCTCTGCAGTGGTGCTGTCAGAGCTAAAGTGGAAAATACAAGAACAAGCCTGTCTTGCAACATGGCCTGAAGTGCTGAACACAAGGTGCTTTGCCTCCTCTCTTCTGTCGTCTCCTGCAATACCACGGCTTTGCACTCCGAATTCCTGCTGGGTTCAGATCTCAGCTACTGCTTCACACTCTGCTTCAAGTCGTGCTGCTGCTGAACAGGCTGCAGCTGCAGCCAAGATCTCACTGCATGGTAAAGAGAAGCTTCTTCCTCTGCAGGAAATAAAACCAGCTCCAGATGTGGACTTCAGCAGTGCTGGACTTGGGTGTTACTCAACATCAGCACAGGGCCTCTAAGAGACTCTACCCTTGACCTACCAAAGTGAGCTTCTCTCAGCAAAATCAGATTGCAAAACTCACCACAGCGTACAAGAGGAAAAGTTCCCGAGTCCAATGAGAGCCCATTGGCAATATGAGCTCCACACAAGGCTTGCTCTCCCTTCCCAAAGACACTCCCAGCAGAATTTGATTCCTGGCCTCGCATCTTGACTCTGGTGTGCCCTGCCAATGACAGCATCTGAATCCTCTGACGCATGCCCCGTGGCTTCACTTGGCACCCAGATCACAGGCATGCCTGCTGGAGACAGACATGAGCTCATCCTCCTCTTCTGCATTCACCATGAGTTTCTGAGAGCTGCAGACCAGTTTACATCATGTTCCACGAAGATGCCTCTCACGAACATCCAGGTAACTGGCAGGTGTCCCCAGCCCAGATCCAAGTCTGCAGGATCCTGGATGTACCTTTAACCACCAGCAGTTACTTTAGCTCTGAATGTTATTTTCAACAGAGTGTTTCAGTACGTCAGTTTTGATATTATCTCCTACTGCTGTCATGCAAAGACGCAGGAAAGCCAACAAATCCTGATTACTTATTGGTTTTCAGGCAGGTTCAAATCAATTTGTATGACAGTACGTTGGACGTATATTTAATTCTTGCATCCTTCCCGACACCAGGGAGATGGAGGGGTTTTTATTATTATTGTGGCATTTATGCCGAAAAGTTTTGTGGCCACTGTGCAAAGGAAAGAAGAAAGATGGAGTGATATGCAGAAAGTTAGGGGATGAAAAAGAAAGTAACAATGTAGAATAGAAAACAACTGATTGAACTGTAAAACATAAGATATCATGCAGGAGAAAGGCATAATTAAAACACTCTTAATTTAAAAGTTATTACCACTGCCAGCCCTGGGTCTCTGATGGGCTCACGCTGTAAGATTATCTGCAAAGCCCCAGTGAAGTTAGGAAGAATTCATAAAGCAGTAACAGCATCTCTCCCAGTGGTATCTCTGCTGCCTGGGCTTCCTGGGAATCCCCTGCTTCATCTGCATCCCTTATTTCTCTGGGTTACCAGGCAATGCCTTTTCTGCATTTTAAACTGTGAACTTCACAGTCACAGACTTCTTCCTCTGCTGTTGCCACAATACGAGGCACATGAGCATGTTCTCTAAAACTAGCTGTGTTAGGGGAAAAAAAATACTGTAGTAAGATAAAAGCTTTCCTTGACCTTGTTGTGTCGTTGGATCAACATCTAATTGCTAAATACTGCACGTTTCCCTAAAGACAAAACAAATATGAAGACAAGCCACTGGATTGTGAAGGCTGGCAAAGCTATCTACCATCTGCAGAAATTCAGCTGGGCCTCCAGCAGACAACAATGGCAGACAATACCTTTATTTTCCTCGGTTTTCTCTCCGCTAACACAGTGGACAATCTTCTCCACTTAGAACTTGGGTCCCCATTAGTCTGACTGAGAAAATGTTTTCCTGGGACCCTGCTATTGTGAAATGCTGGAACTGATCTTTTCTGTCTATTTGTGGTAAAAGTCAACATCATCTTGAAATTCCAGGCCAGAATAATTGCCTCTGGTCCAAAACCGATCCACCTGCTACTTCAACTAGAAAAAGTGCTGGCAAAGCTTGCACTGCAAGCACACACAGTTCTAAAGGTCAGGCATAGGTTGGCTGGCTATTTTTTTTTTGTAAAATCTCTTGATTTTGGACTCTTTAAATGCATCTCAGAGTGCAATGCAAGGCCATCTGTTGCCTTGTCCACGTGTGAGCAATGCAAGGTACAGGAGGAAGGAGGTCTTACAGGAATGACTTTTTGCTTTTGCATTTTAAGAACAAACCAGTAGCACTTTCTGTGCCTCGTGTCAGGGTCAATTCAGGCAGTTCTGCTCTGGAAATAAATGTCACAGCCAGAAGCATGGCCATGTGGCCCAGGGACCTCGCTGGGGACTCGGCACAGCACTGCGCTGTCTGCTTCTCATGGGCAGAGATGTCTCTCTGTTTCCTCCCGCCCCCCTTTTTTTTTTATTACTGTGGATTTCAGGGGTTTTAGACCACTTAGATCATTCTGCTTAGGTACAAAAGAAAATCACTGTCAAAAGATTACATTGGCCCTTGAGTTCCCAGATTGCTGCCTTCTCCATAAGTAAATGAATGGCTTCATCTCATCCCCGCAGACGATGCTGCTATAATATGATGCTCATTTAGCTGGCTGCAGCTCCTGGCAGCCCTAGTCATGGAGCAGAGCTCACTGAGGCTCACCGTATTACACCAAGGGTAGCTACTTTCAAAGTGACTTGCTTTTCTTTTTTAATTTATGCCTCTAATTTGCTGTCTAAATGAAAGCTTCTCCCATGAGTATTTCTTTTCTACAGTCAAAGGCCAGTGTTTGGGGGCAATTGTTTCCAAACCAAGTGGCTAAAGTTGGGTTGATACTGTTATAATTAATGTGAGTTTGTATTATGCAGACTTGATTCCCTTTGTGTCTTCCTCTAGACTGTGGAAGATAATAGTAATGGAGAATATGTTGCTGTATTATCTCCTAAAATTTCAGTTTCCTGTTTTGGAAATTCGTATATCTCATGTATTCCCTTTTGGTAAACGTCTGTGCTCCGGGGAACTGCTCCCTTGCCCATGTGCTAATGAGTACTTCCTATCATTAGACCCACGAATCATTACTGTCTAATCATAACTGGTTACAAAGCAATTAACAGGGAAAAAAAGCTCTTAAGAAGAATGCTGATGGTGTTCGGGAGCAGGTCCCGCTTTCCAGCTGCCACCTGACATGGGACTTATAGAGGAAAACATCCAAAGCCTGCCCTGCTCCCACGCCTGTCTCCCAGCCTGGGCAAGGCACGGGGGCTCACCTTAGCCCCCACGCACGCACGATGGTCAATGCACATCATGGTGACTAACCACACGCTGGGCAGAATTGCCCATGCTCGTCCCATTATTTCCCCACCTCTATTTCCTCTGCTCAGAGACATATGACCATATTTAGGTTGTTTGCTCCTATTGCTGGAGAACTGTGATGAGACACCTTTGGGTCCTTTGGGCTGCAAGCACGTCCGTGTGGGACCCAGCTGGGAAAGGGCAGCCACCAGTGCCAGAGGCACTTACCCCTGATTCCCTTAAACCAAAGGAGCTCAGGAATACAGTGAGGGGATGCAATGGCACAGTTCATCTTCCTCCAAAGTAAAATCTAAATCTGGACAGCTGTGCTCAAAAGGGAGCCAAAGGTGGGTCAGCACTAGGTCTCTAGTGCAGACACCGAACGTTAGCTGAGATTTTATCCTCACTTTCAGGTTTCAAAGTTGTTTGGAGGATAATGGCAGAACTGAGGATTTTATTCTTTTTTGTTTTCTTGCATCTCTGACTGAGACAGTGCTTTAGTGGTAAAGCTGACACTACACCCAGGAAAGAAAATCATTAAACAAGTTAGCTAAACTCTATATCCCAGAGATGAAGGGAATAAGCAGTCCCCGTGAGGCCTCACCCTACTGTTGAGTAATTTATATCAGTTGTGCATTTATTCTTACTCCTCCTCCTTCAAATTCAGGTGTTTGTTTACACTTATCTGATTGATAAGGCACAAAGACAACTAGAACGATACTTGTGTTAGGGTCCCAGTTCACTGCTGATCTGCACCAGCACCAGTGGGAGCAGGTTGTGGTTCAGACCAGGAGCAATGCTCAGGTCTCCTCTGGGCAGAAACCATCAGCTGTGGGTTAAGTACAGGCAGGGAAACAGGATTTCAAGTGACTTGCTCTAGGTCAGAAAAAAAGTTTATGAGAGAATTTGGGCTGAAACCTGGAGTAGCTCAGTTCTGCACGTACACCTCCACCAGGCATCCATCTTTCTTCTCCCTTGACCAGGGCGAATGCATAAAACCACATTGGATTCAAGCTACCCTGTGGTTCAAGCAAGTTCCGACCACTCAGCTGCAAACCATCTCTGTCTGAGCCCTGGCCCCAGGAGCTCTCACCAGGAAACTGCATGTGCCTCTGTACAAAGAACATGGTTATAAAATGTACAGGGCACGTTGCATGATTCATCCTTCCTCACTGACCTACATAGTCATTTATGCCAGAGCGGGATGGAAACAAAGCATTTCTCGTTCTCATTTGGGAGCACGGCGCTGCCTCCTTGCCCAGCTCTAACCCATGCCGCACGCCACGAGGCAGGGCAAGGCCAGGAGCACACGGGTGTCCAGACACACCATCCTTCCCCTCATCCATTGATCTAAACTGCAGTAGCATTTTCCTAGGTTTGAAGTCAAAACAACGATGCTTTAAAGAGAAAAGCAAAGAAGCAGCTTAAAGCCATAAAATAATATCTCACAGGAAAAGACAAGCAGAGGGCCCTGTGCTGGAAGAACTGCAGTGCTGGAGGGCAGGACTGAAAGCCCTTCGCTGAGCTTTGTGAGGAGGCTGGCACAAGTACTCACTCACATCACATACAGCATCGTCAAGGCTTTCAGCCCTCTGTTTAATGAAGGGTAAATTGCTCCCACAGGCTGTATCTACACGGAGGATTTTCTGAAATCTCACTGGCCTCACTGAAGTGAAGCTCCACTGGCACCAGCAATACTGGTACTCTGTTACTAATCCTGCTTGAGCAAAGTTATACAAAAATACAGTAAAAATGCCAGTCATAGCGACGTTCACGCTTCCATGAGGTTACAATGATCAGAGGAACCAAGGCTTGTAGGCAGACATAATGTCTTTTATTAAACCGATGCTTTTTATTAGCTATTCCTGGAAGAACCAAGCAAGGATAAAAGCTGTAGGAGACAAAAAGTTGGCAATGAAACTCTTAGGCTAATGAGTCCAAGCTTAGCCTCTGTATAAAGAGGCTGACATGAAGACTATCACTCCTTGTCTACTGTGAGCAGCCAAGTAGAAGGAAAAAACTTTTGGAAAGAGGTAAGAGGTGAGAACTTCACTGAAGAAAGCAGTCACTGTGCCAAACAGAGGTAATGTGGGGTGACATTATAAATGGAGAAGCTGCTCCCACAAGGTACCGAACATCCCTCAAGTCCTGCTCTAATGAGTTAAGCGCGGCACCTCACAGTCAGATCCTGAGAAATGAGTGGAAAGCTTCCTGATTTATTGATACGCTGGAAGACAGGGCAGGGAGCCAACTGATTGAAAGCAGACAGTCCGGCAGCAGCTGCCAAGATGCTGAATCACAGGTGGAATCCAAACAGGGTGTACACACAGAGAGGAGATTTACCATTGCCAATAGCTGGCCGCATTGTTTATTGATCCAGTCGTCTAAGAGCACTAGACGCTGCCACGTCACACAAGTGCCACCCCGAGAGCAGCACGTCGCTCGACACTGCCGTGGTGCTGCTGTTTCAGGGGTGAGGCAGCTCTGCAAAGCACCCCATCACGGTACGGGGCGGTACGAAAGCCTCACGCCTGGCGCGATGCTCTCACTGAAAGCTGGAAGGGTGAAAGATTAGTAGCTAAGGGTTCTCAGGCCACCAGGTTATGTGTAAGGTGATAGTTTAACTCACTCTCTGCCTTTTTAGCTGATTGCTGCTGGCTGGTTTTAAACGTGCATGCTAAGAAAATGCGCCCCATTCAGTCTTCAGCTATTCCCCAAATGGAAAAAGTGCCCTGTAAAATTCCTGTTCCGCATCCTGGCTGTGAATATGCCTTAGAATGAATAAACTGTTGTACTTTTACTAGAGAAGGAGTAAAATTCATGCAAGTAATGGCTTCTTGGTGATTTCGAATGTGCTGCTGCACTGGCAGCACCACTCTGCTGAAGCATGGCCCAGGGTTCTGCAAACAAGTACGCTGGAGTTATCACTAGTTATCACTATCACTATCACTACACTTGTTATCACAAGTTATCACTACACTAAAATGAGAATTGAATGGGGTTGCTGTAGCAAATGTCACACTGAGTAATCTGATGTTGGAAAATACGCTCTAACTGACATCCTGGCACCTCCTCCCTACATCCGAGATCCTCTTTCTAACATATTTTTCACCCAGGTTGAACAGAGGCAGAGATCGCACCTCCCCGCGGGTGAGCAGCACCCTGCCTCTCGGAGCAAACCCTCCTGCCACAGGTCCAGGCATGGGATCGCTTTCACCTGTACGTGATGACAAGAAGAGGAGTTTTAGTGGGATTTTGCTGGAAATGTCACATTTCCTTTCAAAAGAAACACTTCCTCAGTAATTTTCACTTCTCATCAACTTTTGCGTAACTCGCTTCTCCTACAGTTGGCAAGGGAGCTCGCCCTGCAGATTAACTCTTTCCACCCCCTAATCAAATTATGTTTTAACACCAGTCCAAACACAAGGGCACCCGTGTTGTTTTGACAGCTGAGCTGCAATGAATTCTAACACAGGATACTTCTTCTAAGGGCTTTCTATATTCTTAAAAATAGATTGCAAGAAATAAAATAGCCCTAAAGCTAACAAACCAACAACAAATAATTTCCAGCTCTCGATCTGCATTTGCAGCCAGCGGCAACTTTTGCCTGCATCCATGCGACTGGAAGAAGCTGTGTCACTGACTTCAGGGTTTTAAACGCCTGCGATAAATGGAGACAGGGTGCCAACGAAAACACCAGTGCAAGGAATTGCGGTGACCTTTGGAATGTATCGGGAATACGGGCATGTGTTTAGTCTTCTGACTGGTTTAAAAAAACTTAAGCAACACAGACAGTAATTACAGCTGCGCTGGAAAGTTGACTCTGACCCCAGCAGAAATCTGCTGTACCAGTAACATTTTTGAAAGCCTCTCAAAGCATTTTCTTAGTTTTTAATTACCTTCTGCAAGAGGTCACGGCTTACAGCTTGGAACAGAGAGCTGGGAGTAAAGACATCCAGGGTCTATTCTGAGCCGGGGAAGTGACAGGACAGGTGGCTCTGGGCCACTGGCTGCAGCTCCTCTGCCCAACTTCCATAACTGTAAACTGGGTAAAATAATACTCGCTGCTCAGGGATGATGTGAGACCTAATTAGATGTTTGCAAGGAGCCCGCTGCCCCTCTGATGAATAGTGCAAGAGAAATGAATGGTATTATCATATGGGTAATGAGCTCTCACAAGACAGGGACTCCTTTGTTCAAAGACAGATTTTTTCAGCAGCAGCCAGGTTCCAGCAGTAGTTTATTAGAGAAAAGTGAGTGTTGCTCATCTCTGGGTAACTGCGAATATATTGCTCTATATTAGGAGGATTTATCTGCCACGTATTGCATTCCTCGGAGTCTTTACCTTTAGGGAAAGCCTTTGGAATAACTCCTTAATGCCTAGTTTTGTTATGAAAATGAACTTTAGCTATCTTATGAATTGTTTATCTTAAGGCTGCACAATCACTTTGATTATAAAAGTCTAGTGTTATTCAAAAGACTGCAGAATCTCAAGTGAGTCGATAAATACTGAAAAGATATGAGGGACATTCTGCTTTTCTGATTCTGTTCCACTCATCTGCCCGTTTCTCAAATGAAGAAGAACAAGAGTGTAATTGTATTGCAACCTATTATTGTGATACAGAAGAAGTAATTACTATATGTATACAAAAAGATCATTAAATATTTCCACTGGTAACCACAAGCCACGCCAGAAATGTATTCCTATCATACCATATTTTCATTACATTCCCCACAAGAAACTTAGCGAACAATTACTTCCAGCAACAGCATAAGGAAACCGAAGAAGATAATTTTTCAGCCAAGCTCACAAGTAGACTGAAATGAAAAACGGGGTAAAGTAACTGAAAGTAAAAGTAACTGAAAAGTTAAAAGTAACTGAAACTTTGTAAGTTGTTAGCTAGTAGAATAACATATGCAGTCTTGCGTGACTCTAGGGTTTGCAGCCACAGGAGTGAAAGGTGGAGCTGCGTTGGTGCAGCAATGATTCCCTGCACGCCAAAGAGGTGAAGCAATCAGCCCAACCCTCTGTTTTTCACCACTGAGAAAAAAAATAAACACTGACATCCCTTCTCCCGCCTGCACTTTGCGACCTGCACCAGCAATTCAAGGCAAAAGCTCCAACAGCTCCAGCAGCTCAGGTCAGAGCCCCGTGTGCTCAAAGCCCAGGCCAGGACACGGCTGCCCTTGAAAAGTTTGTGTGTGGTGGCAAATGGCTCAGAGTCCCTCACTGCTCTGTTTCTCTCACTTTTTCCTTTTTTTTAGTGCCTTCACCAATGATGGTAGGAAACACCGACGGATTTTCTGTTGCTTTATCATGTGTCCATGTATAAACTAACAAGAGGTTACATGCAGCAGCCCTACAGTATCAGAGCCATGAGTGTAAATGACGCAAACAGTGCTCATGTATGACATTTATGAATTATGTATGAACTTTATATTGCCACAGTGCACAGTGCCACCAGACCAGTAATATTAGTCTTACGCTTCTCCTGCACCACCTTACATCCCCACACTGCATGAGCTGCCCAGTCTCTCCCATTCCCTCCCAGCTGGTGGTCACAGCGTGCACAGCTCCGCTGCTGTGGCCGTGGAGAGGAGGAGGGCTGGAAAGGAACCGCGCTCTGTCTCACCTCCTTTCCTCCATGGGCAGAGCGCCTCTGTCACCCCAGAAAAGTGGTCACTTAGAGCAGAGCATCTGTGGGGTTAGTGGCTGCACCAGATGGGAATGGAAGTAGGAGTGCGAGCGGGAGGGAGTCCCCAAGGTGGGTAGTAGAGGCTTTCACAGAATCACAGAATCCTAGGGTTGGAAGGGACCTCTGGAGATCATCTAGTCCAACCCCCTGCCAGAGCAGGGCCACCTTAGAGCAGGTTGCACAGGAACGCGTCCAGGTGGGTTTGAATGTCTCCAGAGACGGAGACTCCACCACCTCCCTGGGCAGCCTGTGCCAGGGCTCTGCCACCCTCAAGGGAAAGAAGTTCCTCCTCATGTTTAGGTGGAGCTTCCTATACTCAAGTTTGTGCCCATTCCCTCTTGTCCTGTCCCTGGGCACCACTGAAAGAGCCTGGCCCCATCCTCGTGACACCCACCCTTCAAGTATTTATAAGTGTTGATAAGGTCCCCCCTCAGCTGTCTCTTTTCTGGACTAAAGAGACCCAATTCCCTCAGCCTTTCTTCATAAGAGAGGTGCTCCAGTCCCCCTCCTCTTTCCAAAGAGGAGAGAGCAGTGCAAGAGGAGAAACTCCCAAGCCTGAGAAGGGGAGGAGGAGCATGAGAAGACCCACAACATCTTGTGCTGCAGCACCCAAAGGGCAGCAAAGTCTCCCAGGCACAGGCGAGGTCTGCTGCGGCTCAGGGGAGAGGCAGAGAGGAGAGGCGCTCAGGACCTTTAAAAGAGAAGCTGTTGTGGTTATCAGGGGACTTTTTTAATTCTCACACCCTGTGACAATGCCCATTTAATAGGGAGGGTGCAAGACATACAGCTCTGTTACAGTAAAGAATGGGAAAATGTTAAATTCTTTCTTCTCTGAAACGTTAAGAGAAGCAGAAAAGTTTGTAACTGCTCAAAGACAGATTATTTAAGAAGAAACTCCGGCAGTAAGAAAATAGGTATAAAATACTTTTCCAGGGCTCCTGAGCTTCCACATGCATTAATCAAAGATAAGTCAGAACGACAATAGCACCGGAGCCGCCAAGTTATCTTTGCTTGCAATTGAAGACAGACATCGCAACAAAGTGCTTCCCTTTCCACTGTTTATTTCCAGCTGGTTTGTAATTTGTTGTAACTATAAAGCTTATGTCCTTTCTCAGCTCTTTGAAGCTGTGTAATAACTCCAGCAAAAAAGATTAAGAGGAGGCCAGTTTTGAATTAGCATTTTAGCAGAGTTCAGCTGGGATCTTCCTTAGTTTTTGTGGGTATGTAACTAAATTCAGCACCTGCAGCGTGACCGCAGTCCTCCAGCCATGTAATACACACCCTGGAGAGAGGGAAAGCTTGCCTGGATTGCTCCTTTAGTCTTCTTCTGGGAGGAATCACGAACTCACCAAGGAGAGGTAAGTTAGCCTGATGCGACTGTGATGGTAAAAGCTGCCACTTCAACGTGGGTAACACTTATCAATGCAACATCTTTCTTAGCAAGTTTTATAACTTGGAGGCAAAAAGGTCGGGATTCAGCTCCTATTTTCCTATCTTTATCCACCGGGAAGTGTTCTGATTTCACCAAAACTAGGATAAAAACACCCAGAGAATATAGCACAACTCTCTGATACGTCCAGTACTTAAATTTCATGTAAACTTGTTTAAGATTAGATCAATGTAATGGGATCTACTCCAGATTAACATAAACACAAACTCAGGACTGGAGCTTAAACTGAAGGCCTCAGGGTCCTTCTTTCTGGATGTCTGTAGCTGTTCTACACCTCTATAGCTGTTCTCAGTCTGGCAGATATGATGAAAGTAGCCTACATAGCCAAAAAAGGCGTTTCCCCTTTGCCAGCAGTTACTGCCAACACTTAAGCAGGCAAACATTGGGTAATCCCTGTGACTCTGCTGATCTTCTGGCATATCTCTGCTCGGAAAACAGGCAAGTCAGCAGCTGAGCAGAACAATTTCTGCTGTAACAAAAAAAAAATAAAAACCCAAATGATTTGCAAAGCACTTCTTATAACAGATGTTGTAAGGAAAAGGTTAGTGGGTCAACAGATGAAAATGTGAGAGCATTTCTTCTACAGGATTTTCCAACCTCCTACTCGCTCTACTTTTGAAACTAAATGGCATTCATCCCTGGGGGATTTTCTTAGTGCCTTCTAGATCTTGGGAAATACGTATTTTCTGTTACTAATCACTTTTGCCTTTCCTTGAATTTCATCCTTCTGTTCTTCTTCTGTTAGTCTTATCCTCATACAATGTTTACCTGGTGGGTTTTTTATTAAATATTTCTGGAACAGTCTGGGACGCCCACTGTCTATTCTTCTAATCTGACGCAACTACTTGTGGTGTTCAGAGAAGATGGGCAGTAGGCTGAGGGCAGAAGACAGCCATCCTAAATCAAACCAAAGGTCTAGCTAGCCCAGTATCTGCAATGGCCAATGGGTTAAGAACAGCACAAGCTTGCATGGTTTGCCCTCCAGAATATTTTCCGAGCTTCTGGCAACTTCTGGTTTAGGAACTTTACGAGCAGAAATGTTGTCTTCATATTTAGTATAGTTATTTTATACCTACATTTCTTCTAGTTATTTGTTTTATCCCTTTCTCAGTTCTCATAAACAACATACTGCGGCAGGGTGCAGATTTCAGATTCTGTTTTAAAAAACTAAACGAGTAATTTTTTTACTTTTATATAAGTGGAGTCTTATCATCTGTGGTTATTTCACACCTAATGAAAAGAACAAGACTATGCTTAATTATAGTCAGATTTCAAAAAAACATTTAAGTTCTTCAGGTTTGGATGTTGGTGATTCAGTAGGCAGCGTCTATCCCTGAGTCATTAAAAACATTGCCCCAGTATGCGGATATAGCTGGAGGTATCATCAGCCTTAATAGTGAATAAAAACACAAAGTTCTCAGCACTTTGAGACTTTAAAAAAGAACTATTCCAGCTTGAGTATTGCTAGTTCTGCTTTCCTCAACTGGCACGGTTGAAATTTTCTTATTTATGGTCAATTAAACGCTCGGTTTTTGTCCTCAGTTGCCACATGTATTTGCTTTATTTGATGATTGCCCTGTTCCATCCAAGAGGAAGCCATACATGAGGAAGCTGTACAGAGCTGTACTTGGAGGCAAATTACTATGTTCATTAAGACCTCACCCCACACTCAATTTTATGACTTCAGTGCCGACTCCAATTACTGAATGGATTGAACAAGCTAAGCACTCTAGCAACCTGTTATTAAGATTACCTGAAAACACAGGTGAGTGTAGCTATTAGAGGTGTGACCAACTTTGTTTTGGAAAAAAAAATCTAAATGAGAGCAACTCCTCCCCTTCCACCCAGTCTCACCTGACCTCTGCTGATCGGTCACACCCTTAATATTTTTAGCTGAGTAAGATGAAACTATAGAGGAAACCATGAGTTATAAGTGATTCAGTACCAGCTTAATTGGATAAAAGGAGGGTGTCCTTGTTCCTTTACTAGTGTGCTCTGCACAGCAACTCCTCTCTTCTATCGCTACACTGGCCGTGCTTGCTAGTTAGCCTTGGAGTCAGCTTTGGAGTTAACCTCGGCTCTGTTAATAGAAAACACACCTGTATGAGCCCATGCGTACGTGCTGCTAGTAAGTGGTTGATACAGGAGCTTCTGCCGAGCCAGCGGGTAATGAGTTTGCTTAGCCAGGACTTGCACTGTCACTGACCGAGAGCACTCTCACTGCCATGGTGTCAGCACGCCAGCACAGCAGGGACCAATAAAAATCTCCTGCCATCATAAGCATCCGACTCTTGCAAAAACGGGTCATCTAGGAACAGGCTGCCAGAAGCACATATGGACAAATAACTTTTGGATGTGCGTGGCAGAATGGGGGAATATCCTAAAAACCAGGACCAGTAATTCAGTGGGAGAAATAATCCTGTTATCCCAACATTTCAATTGCCACATTGAAGTCAACGTGAATATGGCCAGTGACTTCATTGTGTACAGGATCAAACTCCTGGGACTTAGTTCTGCAAGGCTTCAAGCACTCCTGTATGGTGCTGAGCACTGGCTTCCCTGTAGAAGCTCAGGAGCTTTGAAGAGTCTGAAATTAAAAAAAAAAACCAAACCTGCCAGTGCAGATGCTTCCTGAAAATGAGAGAGATGCAAAGACATGGATGCAATACATGGAGTTAATTACTTCTCACCTGCTTTCAGCAGAGACATAAATGACTGGTTTGACTGATTACAAGAGTGCAAGAACATGGTTAAAGGTGAGATAGCACCTCTTTCCACAATCTCTTTGGAATAATGAAAGATGAAGATAACAAGGTAAATACAGATCTATAATTTCTTTCAATTAAACAAAACAAACTAGATCCTTTCTGATTATATCATTTTAGTACGGAGTCTATTATTTAAACACCTAAACATTTAAAATTGAACCGATAACCTGCATTAAGGCCTAAACTCACCACATTCTATTAATTTAAAGGAAATACAAATTATGGTCAAGCAGTCCATGTTTGCTACTGAAAGCAAAAACCAGTTTGCTCAGGCCACCAGCAGGAAAACACATCTGTAGCCACGACCAGTTTCTGGTAACAGCAGCCGTGCCTACAAGCACGGCGTATTCAATCTACTCCAGTTTAGCACTAAACTTAATTAAACTAACTAGCAACTAATTAGTTTATTCAAAGCTGTGAAATCTCACCCGTGCTGGAAGTTTAAGGAGCAAAGGAGATTGTTTTCTCAGCTTCGGACAGCTGAGGGGCTTTGCAGATGCCACCATAGGTCCCAGGGCATAAATAAGCCCAGTTTGATTCAAGGTAAGAGTGCAAAGAAGTGTTATATCCCCGCCTTGCCCTCTCCAGGGCTCCTCTAGGAGCCTGATGATGACAGCCAACTCTGCACACCGCCATCGGAGGCTGCAGAGGCTGTTGGGGAGGCCTTCACACAGCCGTGACGCAGATAATCTGCCGTGAACTGGAGGGAGCCATGCATTTGACAGATGTTCGTGCAGCGCTCTGCTTGAATCGATACAGCCTACTGGTCCGAAGTCAGCTCTCCACGTAGTAAATAAACTGAGGTCAGTGTATTCCCAGACTGGTTAATCCGCAATCCAGACAAGCCACGCGTAGATAACTGAGCATCGATTTCCCCATTGAAATGGTAGACAAATGATTACAGACCGTCCATTCAATTTATGACCTACAAGGAAAAATAAACGTTTTAATGGTTATCAGTGATATCCGAATTTTCTTCCAATAATAAAAAAAACCAAAAAGATCCAAAACAGAAGATAACTAAGTGGCTTATTTAAGGCCTGGTTTCTTGTTTGCTGATTTGAAAAGCAAAGCAGTGCTACTAAGACAGATAAAGAAGCCTGAGCTGTCTCTCGGAACAGCATATCCAGCATAACTCAACACAGATTAAGGGGTGAGCAGAGGAAAGCAAATTTAAAACAGATTTGGATCCTCCCCCTTCCAGTCTTCTCAAGAGAAATAACATCTAGTGGCATTATCAGATGGACTAAATGAGGAAAGGAAATAAGAAATCAGTGTAAAACAGTTATGGCTCAGGCAGTTTGAAGGAAAAAAAACCCCAAAACATTGTGGTTACCAGCAAAAGAGGTCACTAGGAACACTGCTACAGTAGCAAATCCAGTCATAAATATTAAGGTTTGCTGTATTTTCTCTTGCCCTTCAGTTATGTGTTCATATCTACAACATTGGACTGTGGGAAGGAGAGAAGTGCATTAGTTTGGAATAAAGAACCAAATTTTGGGTTTTGTCCCCCTGACCAGTTGAGTCAGTGGATCTGTTCCTAATAGCTGTCCAGAGGAGGATAAAGCTTTGTTTGTCTTCTCGATGCAATAAACCGTAAAGGAACTGCGAGAGATGAGTCAATCAGTATTTTAACTATTGGGAACAAATCTTTGCAAAAGACCTGAACTAAAAATTTCATACCTCAGTACAAATTCAAGCTTTCCCAAAAATCAGGATTGAACAACTGTGCAGCTGTGGATTACCTCACACCAGATGCCTAGAGCATCCATTCAGCTCAGTATCACTCTGGGCAGTAAAAAAGCTTTTGGGGCAGTTTTGGTAAAGATCATTAACTGAAGTCTAGGTCCAAATTATTTTTCTAATGCTTGGTTTAAGCAGACATCTTCTCATCAAACCATTTCTCTAGGGCAAACGGCCAACCGTGCTCTCCCTGGTCATAAACATTCTCTGTTCTGCTTGCACTTCTGCCGGTCCTTTTTTTCATGCTGAAGAGTAGCCTTTCAAAAAGACTGAGTAAAATTGTTTGATGGACAGTATTACATAAAATTACAGTTTTAATTGTTTTTCAGCTGGTTTGTATCTGTTCAGGAAGAACGGTTTATTGCAAAAGCAATGACACGCTCCACTGCTTGGGAAGAGTTAAAGACAAGCAAGTTTGCTCCTCATGAGGAGCGTGTTTGCTGGACAACCTTCTCCTAGTTCTTGTTCTCTCTATTCCCCCGGGAAAGACATTGAGGGACATATTTCATCTTCAACATGAAACAGCAGCAGGCTTCATTTTTACGGAGAATCCACATATGTTAGGCACAGGGGAGCATTAAAGATATGCCAATAATTCTTACAGTATTTATTATATTGTTATCTCAAACATGAGTTGAATTAATAGTTATCCGTAAAATGTACAGTTAGTCTAGACTAAAACACTCATACCAAATATAGTTAAGCCTTTAAAAAAATTTGTAATTTCCTTTTTCGTTCAACAGGATTTTTCATTCATTTCATGAATGAATCTTTTGGAACAAACCCAGGTTTTTGCTTTTCCCATTGAAGTTTATTGGTAAAGGGTATTTCCTAATACAAAGCAAAATGTTAATGACCTCCCTCAGCAAATTAGGTTGTGGACTTTAAACATGTGCTTAAAAATTTCAAGTGCAAATTTAACTTTTGCTTATGGGGAAAATCATTGGACAGTGAGGCATTTCTGACTGGCCGCCAATCCAAATACCAGAAAGTCATGATGGAATTTCTCTTGTCAATGGACAGGACTCCTTGCAGATCCCGGTAGGTGAGTAGAAGCAGAAAAGGCCGTAGTCCTTTCTTCCTCAAGCTTATGAAAGCTTCTCTGCTACTTAAATGTGTCTTCGGTAATATCCCACAACCAAAAAACAGGACAAATTCTGCTCGCCCAACTCAGATGAGCATTCATGGTAAAGTCAATGAAATATACACATAAACCAGGTTAGAAAGCTTTGTCCAAATCTTGGGGCAAAACCAGATGGCAGTATTCAGAAAACACAGTGACGGCGGGATAAAGGTCGGATGGAGAGTGAGAAACGTCCCAGGCAACTCATACACATATGACCAGCGTCACTAAACACAGCACCCAGAGAAAAGGCGAGACTTGAAGGAGGAACTCATTTCCATGGGTGGCTGCCAGAAGATGAGGATTGGGTGCTGCTGTACTATTACTTCAGATTGTTTACACCCACGAAGCAGGAAAAACACTGTAGAGAAATAGGACTGGTAATACTAATCTCAAAATCACAAGGAAGACTGTCTGTATATATTTAGTATGTTAACTAATATCAAGGGGGGGAAGGGAAGTGGTACCATTTTTAGCCTGCTTTCTTAATGAAAAAAGATTTATTCGGCCCCACTGCCTTGTCTAGTATTCACTTTCCTACTTATCATCTACCTTTAAAACCGCTGACCAATTTTAACCTGATTTTACAACCGGATAAAGGTCACCAAGCAAATAAAGTACAAGATGTTTTCAGAATGAAAGTGACAAGTGATGCAGTGAAATGCCAAAGTTGAGGAAAAACACAGAAGGACACAAGGAAAAACACAGAATCACGCATGGTTTTTTATAAATTCCAGTTACACATGACTGAGGGAAGTATTCGACACGAGGTTACAAGTATCTACAAGGGAGCTCACAAAGACCGCAACAGGAGGAAAAGTTAGAGTCAGTCTGCCACCAGTTGCCAGCTATGAGCTCATAGGAGACTTTTCAGCACAGCCCTTGCGAAATGGCCTGGTGGGGAACTGCAGAGAGACACGTTTTCCGAGGAGGGAAGGCAAAACAGGCTGCAGTACGATTGACCTCACAGGCTCCATCCCTCTGTAGCTGCTTATTCCCACTCACACCACCATTTGCAGGGGTGGATGAGAAGCACATTACATCAGAGAAGGGATACAGCTGCAAACAGCAAGGCAATCCGTGTTATCTGGCTCACGTGGCCATTCTACTCCACAGAACAATTACACAGGGAGATCTGCAAGCACAGTGTAGGGACTGCCAACAGGAATAACTATGCAGGAGTAGAGATAGGGCTGACTACCTGGTCAGTGAATGCTTGCTCAGAGACAATCTGAGCTTCAACACACACATCCTAAAGGCTGACAAAAATCTGGGACCTGTAGTAGAGGACGAGGGGGAGTGGAGGAGTGGATGGCCACGCTGTGGTAATAAAAGGCTTAAAACAGACTGGGAAATTTTACTCAGTCTAAGGGATACTTTGCACCAAAATTTGTATCGATGAACCCAGTGGAACTAATAATGAAGTAAGATACCAGCCAGTGTAAGAGCATCACTNCCAACTAGACTCCACGCCCCTAATCACCACCCTCTGGGCTCTGTCCTTCAACCAGTTCTCTATCCACCTCACTGTCTAATAATGAAGTAAGATACCAGCCAGTGTAAGAGCATCACTGCTTGGCCCTACGGAGCTGAAACACTAAATTACTCCTATTTATTTTTTGAAGACAAGTATAAATAGCTGAACCTTGTAGAAAATAGTGAGAATTTCAAACAAGACAAATAATTTTTAATAAAATAAAACTCTCTAATATATTAAAGTTTTTTCTTAGACCTACAGACAGGCACTTTTTCCAGGATGTGTGAGGCAATGGCGCTATGAGAGCATGCAATTCTTTCAAAGACTAGGCAGGATAAATCAGCTCACAATAAGCTCCAGGCTTTTGTAGCTACATATACACAGAAGCTGAACTAGGGTCAGGCCCACACAACATCTCAGCTGTGGAGTTCAGTTTCACTTTTCCTTATGTCACAACCATTTTTATTAACCTTTGCACAAAGAAAGGCTCAATTACCTATTAACAGTTTCTTCAGTCGTAAGTCTTCATTACAATCTGTTCAGATGTATATAGATCTTTATAGTGTACTTTGTAGCTTAGCTAATGATAACACATGCAATAGTCACCGGGTGAGGTTTATAGAAGGTATTTATTATATATATATATATAAACACACCTTCCATGAACACCACAAGCTTGCAATCATCCAAACAGCTTCAGGCATTTGGATCTATTAATGTTCACTTCGGAGATTTCTACATCTGTGGAAAGCTCACCCTTGATATCCAAAGACAGGCTGGTAAATAAGTGCCTTGTTTCTCAACAGGGCTAAGTCCCAGCGGAAGTCAAGCACTTTTGAACACAAACACGGGGAACAAGGCAGCTTCCCCCTTCACGGCTGTAATCACAAGACCTGCCAACTGGAAAATATGGTCCCTCTGTAATTAGAAATAAATATGGACACAACAGTTATTTATACTAAATCCACTTTCTATGGTCTGACCATAAGAAGTGGCCCTGTTGCTACCAATTCTATTTAAATCTTTGCGTTACCAGGCTGGTGTAAAAGGCCACTTCTGTCAACAGGAATCCAGCCCTCTTTGTCTTCTGTGCATGCAAGTATAACATTGCAAAAATTTACCCAATTAGACAGCTAGCTCCACCCAAGTACAAACAAACAAAAACAACTGCTCATAGCATTCCAGAGAAACAACACAGCTCAAGAACAAAGATTTCCACAGGCAAACACAGGCAGCCAGCTAACCACAAAGCAGCAGAACCAGCAGATTCTTAATATTAAAAAACAGAGGCAAGTTCTCTTTGATATCTACACATCTTCGTGCTGGTGATTCAGAAGCAGGGAATAGATGCCTGGCTGATTTTTCCAGCTGAGATTCCTCCCGTGAATGTGAGAAAATTAAATACATATTCAGTTGAATAGATGCCAGGGTGGGACGATGAGAAGACCAATAGCTTCTTAGGTGGGATGCAGACACTTTTTAGCCTCTCAGATGGGACACAAAGCCATTTTATCTTGAGGCATTTTGGTTTTGTTTCTTCTGTTTCTTCCCGTCCATAACCTGACAGGGTTATGGTTCATTATTCCTTGTGTTTGTTTCTCACTCACCAGAGGCGGGCAAAAGAAACTAGTAACGCCCAAGAGGTTGATGCCTGTTTGCCATGAGGTCTTTTTGCAATCGCAGTTTCTGAGCCTCTGCAACAGATGTGAAGGTACCGATCTCATCTTTACAAATGCCACAAACACCTGACCTTGTGAGGCAATACACAAACAAACCTGACCAAACAGTGAAACCTGGGTGAGTGCTGGACCTACAAACCACTCCGTTTGATAGCAGGGTAGAAACGTCTAGCTGCCCTCTGACCTCAAATCTTGAAGGTATCCTACTTCGCTTGCTTCTGAATAAAGCAAGCAGAAGCTTTCGCTGCAGTGAGAGTAGACAAACGGGCTCCTCCCAAGGGCAGTCCAGACAAACTGGGATCTCAGCAGCCCTCTGGAGGTACTATTTCTCCCTGCTCTCTCCAAGGGCAACTGAAAGCAACAGCTAATAACTTCGACACCTCCACCTCCTGCGTCCATCTGAGCGGACCAAGCGGGCACAGTGCACGTTCCTAAACCATGCACATTGTTCTCCTATGTGTTTTGAACTCCTTCAGCATTTTCCATAAGCAATATCCCCACAGAAGCCTGAATAGGTAGCTGAAGCTGGCAGCGTGCAGCTCAGATCATTAACAAGATGAAATTTGCAGAATCCTCACCTAATATTTGATTTAAGACTAATCTGTTAGTAATATCTGTAAAAATAGTAAATAGCAAAATTTACTGCGGCACATTTGAAGCTGTTGTATAAGGACCAATCCTCCCTTACAATGATAGCAAGAGCTATAGTAGCACATAACTAGTATGATTTAGCACATAATTATGTCCTTTGAGTTTGCATGCAAAGTGGCCTGATCTCATTATTACAAGTAAAGTGTGTCCTTTTATGAGTAAAAGCTGGAGGGTTTGGCTTTAAGTAAATACATTTTTCAGCATAACCTAGCTTCAGCAGTTTCTAAAGTTTCGCTCCAGGCAAAGTTGTAGACTTCCCATATGCTGCACTTTTTAACTTAAAGTTCAGCTTGGCAGTCTGAAAACATACCCAACAGCAAGTCTTACCACCTAGGTGGAGTGAACTGCATTTAAGAGTGCTGATGTAATCACCAAAACGAGAATGGTAAGATTTTGCCTGACAAGTGGCAATGTTTACAGCACTAATCACGATGCTACATGGAAGCCACGCTTCCAGACCACTTCACGCACTAGTGCCTACACACATTCTCTCTCCGATGTTATTTCTCCTATATGTTGATCTTTCTGGTTGCTTTGGGAGCTTTACCCTGGAAAGCTTTTCCCAATGTCCTGTTCAAAACCAAGACTGTTCTCTGAATATACGACCCTACAGCATGGTGGGAGAGAAAGATGAGTTCTACGTATTCCCACTCTCAAGACAGCAGCCTGGAAGAGGCACTGGAAGTATTCAGGCACCTCTTTGCACCTCTTTCATGCAGTCATAACGCAGTCCTGGAAGATGAGCTATACTTATCTTAAAGTACTTTTTTTTAAAAAAGCAGTATGAATTGGGTAGAACCATCCTATATGAAAAGCTCTGCAAGGAAGCGTTTCCCATACGATAGCAACAGCTCTAAAGCTCTCGGCCTTGTGCCTCAGAGTTGAAGGAACATGAAGATGTACAGACATAACCAGAGTGTGTGATACTGAGTCTATTCTTGGTCGCCAAAGCTCTGCTATTTATAATTATTACACCACTAAGGACAGGGAAGGAAGGGGCAGAGCAGAGAAGAGCTCGTCTGATTTAGACCTTGGATATCTCATCAGACATCAAGGCTACAGCTATCTCTCCTGATGGAACGGTCATTCTACCTGAGATAGTGAGAAGAGTTTGGAAAATTCCTTCCTCTCCTGTGGAACTACTCTTTCCAAGATGAATAGCTACAGGAGACTGTCACTACACATCTGCCTGGCTGTAGCATGATGAAATCTAAAGATTTAAGCATATACTGGGGGGAGTGACTCCTTTGCGGTGGCTTCACAGTTAATCCTAAAAGACAGCATGTGAATTCCAGAAGCATCTTCCTCAGGCTCATATGACAAGAGTTAAGTGGGAAGGTTGCCATCATGAGAGAACAAATAGCACTGGAACTGTGTACCACAGGAAGAGGGCTTTAAGGGGAACCTAGTCCATGTTGCAATCCTTGAGGGAATTTCCTTTTTATCCTATATGGGAAAGACCAAGTCCCAAGGGGCCAAATAAGCGGAAAACATCTGAGCTTGCAATCAACCCTGGACATGATTGCACACACACCTTGGAGGAACTCTTTCACAAAACCTGATGTTGCATAAGGATGAGTGATAGAAATGTACTCGGTTTGCTTCTTCATGCAAGTAATGTTTCCATCAAGAAATAAATGCATCTAAAAGACAATGTTCCTTCTGTTTGTTGGGTTTTTTTATCACGATACATCTGTTTTCACCTATTTTTTAGACTATTATGACTTGGACTACTATTATAAGAAACAGGCCATGCCCTCATATGCCGATTGACTAGCTACTCATTTACAAAGGCATTATAGCCAATAATTTTACTTTCAAGGAACCCGTTCCTTATAGTGCCCTGCTTTTTATATCACAACTAAAAAAAACAAAGGATGTAAACACTACTTCTAATTGGTATCTTTAAAGATCTGGAGGTACTGTAAATAAATGTATAAAAGCAAATATAGTAAGACCAGAATTCCAAAAATTTTTAACCACACCTGGGTAGAAGAACTGCTTGCTTCAGTAACACTGCTCATACCAGCCCCACAAACCTACTTATACCATAAAAGTAGTGATTTTTTTCAACAACAATATAACTAGAAAATAATATTTTTTCATAATAAAGTTCAGATCAAATCACCATCTGGAATATAAAGTATGAATTCATTGAACTCGCTGCTACGTAAATATAAAGAATGATGGCAATGAATGAAGTTGAAACTGAGACAGAGCTGCTGTCTTTGTGTCAGGACAGAGGCTCATTGGCAGTGAGTCAGTACCCACAGCTGCATGTGGGATGTTGATTAGCTAATTATATGATAGTTGTTACATGAATTTATAGACACTTGAAGACTGCAGCTGACGTATAATTGTTCTTTCTGTTTTCTTCTGGTAAAAAAAAGCCGCTAGAGAAATGTCGGCAACTAAACAAAGAATCTTCAATTAACATTTGTCATATGCCCACTACAATATTATTAACTACACAAAGATAGAGCTTTGTTAGGATACCTCGGCGTTTAATTTCCATGCTCAGACTCCAGCTATAGTTGCTCACCCTCAGATTATGTAAAAGCAGACAAGTTTTTATGTTCTGCTCACTGTGGATGACTCACGTTATTACACACTAACCACCAACACATTTTGTTTTACCCCTTTGTTTTACATGCCTGAAGTGTTCTGGCTAGGGTTTGTCTTGTTCGGTCTGTACGTTTCACATACTGCTTATCGTACCATGTAATCACTCCCCTTTTAGCTTTTAACGAGCTCCTGCACTGGGACTTGGGCAATTTCACAAAACTATGCTACAGGACTCAGCGTACACCGTTTATTACTGACGTACGCTGACCTCGGAGAAGGCACCATGCAACCTGTAGGCTTCGCTGCAGATTCCTGAAAATTCACACAACTAAACCGGAGACCACTGATAAAGCAAAGAACTCAGTCTGATAATCTGCTGCCAGTGTCAAAAGATTTTCTGAACTCTTGTACATAAGGTTGGCACCAGGAATCAAACAATGCATGTCACTAAATCCTTTTACGGAGACACGGGAGATTAAGGCTTAGCTTATGACTGGGAAGGTTTCTATTCTCTGTATCAATAGGAAAAACTCTTGAAGGTGAATAAATTCCAAAAAGTCTCCAGTGAAGCAGAGGGAGAGCAGCTTTAGGCATAATACAGGTCTTGCTCTGTGATTCTCTACCACCGCCTTCCGAGATTGTATCAGCAGCAAGCTCATTTTTTGATCTAGTTTAAGTAGGGAGAAAAATAAAACGTCCCAGTATCCTAAGTTTCCTGCCTAAGAGGCCCATGAACCAGTCATCATGAGACAAGCACATTGTCAGATTCCAGAACATCACAGAGTTTAATACAGAAAGCATGAAAGAATAGGTGAAATTATTTATTTATGTACCGAGTAGTGATGCCGAGTACTTCCAGGTTCTGCTGTCTTTACGAAGGAATGAGATAAAAATAACGACGTCATTAATCTTACAAAGACACATGAGCAGTTCTTTCCAGAAATAACCATTAAGTATAAAATTTCAGGTATTAATCAAAGCATGCAGAGGCCCAACCCTTTTTAGGATTCTAAAAGGAAATGTAAAGCATTATATGACTGTAAAGCAACACAAACACAAACGGGCATTTAAACTTCATTCTAAGCAGATACCTTCAAGAGAAACAAGCTTAGGGCCGATTTCTCAGCTAGTGCACGGTGGTGTTGCTTCCGCTGGTTTTAGCGACGATGCAGCAAGTTTTAGCATCTCAGAAGTTTGTCTCTGCTGTTTGAAAGAAGTCTGGAAAAAAGAAGGGCACCACCGCATGATATTATGAATACGGAAAAAAAAAGTAATAAAAAGATGCTGCAGGAAGTAGCAAAGGAGACATACCCCTGAGGAAAGGAAAAACACAGGATGAAAAAATGCTTAAGAGGTTCTTTCAGGAAAGAAAACTAGCAGACGCAGCACAAGGGAATGTGAACTCTGCCCAGACACTGAGAATATGGGTAAGATGAGGGGCGGGGGGGGAGGGAGTGGAAATTAATACAGAAAGCAAGGATGAATTGTATTTGTTTCCCATAGGTCAACTCCAGAAAGAGATTTCTCACAAAGATGGGTCATTTTCTCTCAGATCTACAGTCCTGCTGATAAATATCAAAGTGATTCAACAAGGAAAAAAATTTCCCAGAGAATGAGTTGTAGCCCTTATTTAGAGCTGCCGAAAGTATTGCTTAGCAGTCCAGGGATACAGATAAATTGCCTGTGTCAATTCAAAACTCGTACACAGTTGCCATGAAGGAAGTGTTATGGCTGCATGTGATTTCCTGGAACAAATCAAATGTTTCTGTAGAGGAACCCATAAAATGCTGACAATATACTAAGACCGTTTTCTCAGAAAACGGCAAACTCAAACGTATAGTCCAGGTCCACTGGGTCAGAAAAAAAAAATTAAGGGAAATAAATTACATCTTAAAAAATCTGACAGAAGAATCCAAACAATTTTAGCATGAAACTAAAACTAAAAGCTGTTTTGGTACACTGTTGAGATAAAACAGCAATAGAAACTGAACATTTACAATTCCATGTAGGCAGTATACGTATACAACAGTCCAGCAGTAAAGTACACAAGACAGGGCTGGGCTGATCCCACGCTAGTCAGCACTGAGAGAAAAATACTGGGCTCTTCTGTCAGTTCCAGCAGTGGCACTACAATTTGTCCATCATCAAGACAGTTGAGTACCTCATCCAAGGGCATGTTGCTCAGCAGGCTCAGCTACCCCAACTATCTGCATCCCCACTAGAACTGAGCAAAGATCAGAAGGAATAGCCAAATCCTTGATGAATTTTACTCTAGAGGACCTGCCTCTGAGTATCTCTAACTGATTCTGTATTTTTTATTTGTTACATTTAACACACCAATGAAAGACAACTGGAACCATCACTGAACCATCATTAAACACTGATGGTCCAAGAACTTCTGCCTGTCACAGGCATGGCTAGAAATTATTCTTAAATCCTCAGTGTCATCTCTTGGGAAGCCATTAGGTCCTATATTCTTTCCAACTGTAAAGAGGAAAAAGTGAAATGAAAATGTGAAAAAGACCTGCTGGCTCTAGTGAGGCCAGCTAAATAAACAAGAAATCCAGTTACTCCTACTATCGACACACTAGCCAGTGTCCTGGAGACACCAGAATCTTAAAAAAGAAGCCCAGCAGCTGAGTCCTGCTCTGTAGACAACTTTTGGTGCTGAACTCTAACAAGACGTAGAATCACAGAATACTTTGGGTTGGAAGGGACCTTTAAAGGTCATCTAATCCAACCACCTGCCATAAGCAGGGACATCTTCAACTAGATCAGGTTCCTCAGAGCCTCATCCAACCTGACCTTGAACATTTATAGGGATGGGGCATCCAGCACCTCTCAGGGCAGCACACACACTTAACTGTGCTACGTCAACAGTTTCCAGACCCTCACAGAATCCAGAGGGTGAACTTGCATTTAACAGTTCTTTTAATGATGCTACATCAGGCCGGGTCCATCACGACCCAGGCTTTGCTAGTGCTGGCAGAAGAGCTGCTCAGGTTGTCAGCACGAGTGGCAAGAGTCAGGAGTGTGGGGTCTGAGTGCATCCCATGGCTGGCTGCTGACACAGTGTCTGGGACTGGCAGGATCTCCTCACACCATCAATTTAGAATTACAACAGCCAGGACCACCAATCCCTTGATCTTCAGGAGATGTCGCACCAGATACCTTCAACCTTCCCCATGACTAACAGCCGTCTAACACCTAAACATGAGGAGGAACTTCTTTCCCTTGAGGGTGGCAGAGCCCTGGCACAGGCTGCCCAGGGAGGTGGTGGAGTCTCCGTCTCTGGAGACATTCAAAACCCGCCTGGATGGGTTCCTGTGTAACCTGCTCTAAGGTGGCCCTGCTCTGGCAGGGGGGTTGGACTGGATGATCTACTAAGGTCCCTTCCAACCCTAGGATTCTGTGATTCTGTCTCTCAAGTGGACAACCCACCATGGTGGGCAAGCAAGCAGGGGTTGAGGCTGCANCCAGCACCTCTCAGGGCAGCACACACACTTAACTGTGCTACGTCAACAGTTTCCAGACCCTCACAGAATCCAGAGGGTGAACTTGCATTTAACAGTTCTTTTAATGATGCTACATCAGGCCGGGTCCATCACGACCCAGGCTTTGCTAGTGCTGGCAGAAGAGCTGCTCAGGTTGTCAGCACGAGTGGCAAGAGTCAGGAGTGTGGGGTCTGAGTGCATCCCATGGCTGGCTGCTGACACAGTGTCTGGGACTGGCAGGATCTCCTCACACCATCAATTTAGAATTACAACAGCCAGGACCACCAATCCCTTGATCTTCAGGAGATGTCGCACCAGATACCTTCAACCTTCCCCATGACTAACAGCCATCTCTCAAGTGGAAAACCCACCATGGTGGGCAAGCAAGCAAGGGTTGAGGCTGCAGAGGTTGCTGCCACCTTCACCACCACCACCTAGTACCTGCACCACCTAGTACCTCCACCAGCACCATCACAGAATCTTAGAATGGTTTAGGTTGGAAGACCTTAACTTAAAGATCATCTAGTTCCAACCTCCCTGCCATGGACAGGGATACCTCCTGCTAGACCAGGCTGCCCAAAGGCTCATCCAGCCCGGCCTTGAACACCTCCAGGGATGGGCCATCCAAAGCTTCTCTAACATGTTCCAGTGTCTCACCACCCTCATTAGTGAAAAATTTCTTCCTGATACCTAATCTAAATCTACCCTCTTCCAGCTTGAAGCCATTACCCCTCGTCGTATCACTACATGCCCTTGTAAAGTCCCTCTCCATCTTTCTTACAGGTGCCCTTCAGATACTGGAAAGCTACTATAAGGTCTGCCCGGAGCCTTCTCTTCTCCCGGCTGAACAACTCTCTCAGCCTGTCTTCATAGGAGAGGTGCTCCAGCCTATGATCATCCTCATGGCCCTCCTCTGGACATGCTCATGGTTCATGTCCTTCTTATTCTGGGGGNCCTCCCTCACGGGGCCAGGCGGCGGCGGGCGCAGCCCCCTGAGGTGAGATGGGCGGGGAGGTTTAACGCGGGCCCTGAGGGAAGAGGGGGCGGTTTAACGCGGGCCCTGAGGGAAGAAGGGGCTGCCCGGGTCTGACAGGAGCTGCGGGCCGGGGGGATCCCTCTCCGCTGCAGCCTCCCCCGGAGCCGGGGGCCCCGTCGCGGACAGGCCGAGGCAGCGCTGCCCGCCGGCCGGGCTCCCGCCTGCCCCTCGCCCGGTGGAGGCGGCGGCGGGGGGATTGGGCCGCGCTGCCGCGTTGTAACGGGCCGTGTCCCCCCC
>VXBO01010771.1:36708-82742 GCA_013400135.1 Rhinoptilus africanus | reverse complement strand
ATCTGATCTGTCTTTCTGAACAGACAAGCCTGCATTCCTTCCTCTGATGAAAAGCTTTTACCTCTCTCTGATGGGACTTTCCCATTGCTGCCTTCCAATATTTGAGAGTGGCAAGATGTTGTCAGCACAGAGCCTGAGAACAAGAAATGCATAAGGGATGTTTGTTCAACATATCAATGTATTAATATGGTAAGATAAGAAAGGAAAACAATTTGAATTGTTACATGCAACAAGCAATTGTTTTGCTTTTAACCAAAACCCCTTACGATTAGGATGTACTCTAAATTTTAGAAGTTCTAAAAGCATTTTGGAGTCTTTGGAGTTGTTGATTCTCCTTTGTGTCTTCTAGTTTTAGTCTAATCCTGATTCTAATACAGATTTTATGACACTTTCATTCACATGTTCATATTCTGCAATAATGTACTGCATTACATGTATGATCAGACTGTCACAAAACTGTGTACATCCTGTGGTGTAATGAATGCATAGCAGGAGATGTGAAGGCCAAAAAGGAAAAATTCATGGAGGTTGCGTGTCTGTAGGTTGTAAGACATGACAGAATACCAATTGATAGCTGTTGTTGGAATGTATGATGTTGTTAAGGCATGAGAAATAAACCTGACCTGAACATGTATGAAATTGATATGAAGTAATATAACTGTGCGGTCCAGGCACATTCCTGTTTTGGAATGTGTTCAGCTGGTGTGTAATGCTTAGTATCAACGTGTGCTGTTTTATATTACAGGTATCTCCATGGTCCTGCATCTACCAGAAAGCTTGAATGGGAATATTTCTTCCTCTGTGGTGTGGAAAAATTTGTGGAGGTGTTCTGGGAATTCCTAGATGCCTGGGTCTGTTCCCTGTATTTATTTGCAATTTGATCATAAGAAAGCCATCTCATTATATCAGAATGCTAATTAGATATGTTTTTTTTACCGTGTGCAACACGAAACAACCCAGTGGTGAAATATGAAGTGGGAGGGAGATTTTGTTCCCTCCTGCTTTCTTCTTGCAGGATGCAGCAGTAGTGCTACTTTTGCTGTGACTGTAATGAAAGCAGAATGTGGTCCTTTAATTTTGTCACACTTTTTGCCTTCCCGTGTTAGGAAGAAGTAGGCTTTCTGTATATTAATCTAACTGGTTACTTATCTTTCTTTTGAATTATTCTGCTCTGTGCGTCTCCTTTATACCGCTACATACAAATTAGAAATTTTTTTGTTCCCAGGTGGTATAATGTCAGCTTCTTCCCTTGTTGAACAATGCATTTTGATAGTTATAGACCTTGAGCAGCAGAACAAGCTAACAGTTAGGCTGCAGGTGTTCTTCAGTGACTAAAGATTAGCAGAAAAGCCAAATGTTGGTTGACCTGTATACTTCCTTTCTGAACAGAAAATGGGAAATCATCCAACACGTCACATTTTCCTTAGAGGAAACTAGTCATAGGAACAGGAAGTCTGTGTCAATAAAAACGGTGCAACTAAGAATTTACTGATTGTTTTTATCTTCTAAATACTGTGCAAAGGGTAAAACTTATATGTGTTTGATAGGCATATGTATCTTAAACAGTTGGTGCTGTCTAGCAAAAATACCAACTAAAAACCTTAAAAAAAAAATCAAAAAACCCTGCCCAAATTTACCGACTTTCATGAGAAAGGCACTATAAAAAAGAGAGAGATTGCTGTAAAACCGTAAAACTCAGGGTTGATTTATATCTAGTCAGGCTCAAATTCTGGTTGTTAAGACACATTATTGTTCTGTATCATTCTGTAATGTGGGCTTGTGTATGAAAATTACGTTAACCCTGCCCATGTGAAGAGACTACGTAACTCCTCGTGTTCCGGCTGACTGACTGACTGGAAAGGTCAGTTGCTCTGGGAGAGCTGTTATCTTCCAGTCCGGTTTGACAAAGTTGCGTCAGTATTCGTTCTTTGTTATAACAGCTTAGAAAAAAGGCTCAAGACGGTTACCTACTGTGCAAAAACCAGACAGGGTTTGTTTACAAACATTTTTACTTCAGCCTGTCAGCTTGGTTTTGAAAAGCTGCCTCCTGATTTTGTCGGCAATTTTTGGACTGAAAATGTGCTGAGGTAGACGTGATGTCATTTACACATTTAATTCCCTTGCTGCCTTGACACATCAGATTGCAGCTATATAAAAGACATAATTTTCACCCACAAACATCTGAAACTGGCACTTTCTTTTGTTCTTACCTGGAAAATAGTAAGCTGATTTTCAGACATTTTTTTAAGAGTATCCCCTTGCTGCATAGGGTGTAGAACTACCTTCCCAGGCTCTATATACCTTTCCCTGTAGCTTCCTGCCAAAAGACTGGAAAGTTCTTCACCACAGTTATTGTGCAGTGAGTGCTATATACGCCTTGCGTTAATACAACTGGGTGTGAAAGAGACAATCTAGGAAGTATTAGCTCATAAAGTAAATGTGTGGAAGTCAGCATCGTAAGATGTTTCGTCTAGGGCAACAAAGATGGAATTATCCAATGAGAAACTAGAGGCAATTTACTTTTAAAAATACTATAGCGGTGTCTGATTACTGTAAAGTGAAAAAAACCCTTTCTGTCCTAAGATGATGCATTTCCTTCCAGTTGCCTCTTAACTCCCCTGCAGGGTATGGGAGGAGGAGAATGCATGGCTAGAAATAATAAATGCTTCTCTATGGATGGTACCTAGGTACTTACAGAAAGGGGAAGGAAACATTTTAAAAACCTCTCATAGAAGTGGGTGCAGACCTTTTCAAATACTATGGCGTTTTTCATTCCTGTTGCAGAAGGGTGGGGAATATGATCAGGAGTGGATGCAATTGTGATATAGGTCACTATGGGTTGGGGAATGGTGGGTGGGGAAATGACTGCTTAGCTAACCTTCGAGTCATCACACCGCGTGATCCCCGTCACGTGTATTGCACTGTTCCTGTTATCAGCCTGGGGTATGCTGTAGTGTCCCTTGCTCTTTTTTGGAATCCCCCTCATCCCTATCTGTTGGCCTGTTACTGTTGTGTCCATGGCTGCATTAGAAAGAAGGAAACAAGCCATTCAGTAAGCTGCTGTACTTGTTGACCTTCTTGTGAATATGTGTAAGTCATGATATTTGACCTGGATACATTTGGAAGCTGCACTCTTTCAGTGATCATTGCAGAGCTGACGGTCTTCAACGGTCACAATGTAAAATGAGAGCATTTTAAAAAATGTCATTCTGCTGCAGTGATCACTCTGTTTTCGCGATTCAGCTAGGTAGCAGCATTTCTGTGGCATCCATAACCTCTTAAGTTTAAAAATACACACGGATGAACATTCCCATTCACAGTCTTTGAATAACTGGCACATAATGTCCTAACATCACAAACATCTTTTATCTCCCTACAGCCATGCTAAGGAAAACGCAATGCTGTTCCCTGGCTAAATAGAAGTAGGGAAATGGAGCATGTAAAACAGTATTTCATCTCTGGACAGATTACCAGGTGTCCTTCAGCTTCCATGAGAGGAAGGAAGAAGAGTGCCTTTGTTTTACAGTGCTGTTATTTTAAGATCACAAAAGATAAAGATGTCCGTGTAAAACAGTTCATAAAATTAGCCTGTCTGATGCAGGCTCATTATGGTTGTCTTATATGTATGTATGAATGTACTCTTTTTTTTCTTGAAAACACAGCTTTTGTGGTGTTAGGCACGAAGAGTCACACCTCTGATTGTAAGAAGCAGTGCTGTAGCAGGAACAATTTGCCTTTCTTTCCTCATGTGAATTTCCTATGAAAATAAAGGATAAAAGACCCCAGCACCATTGCAGAGCCGCTGACAACAAACAGCGTGGTGAATTCACAGACCTTGCTTCTGTACTTTTGACGAGGATAATGTCAGTTAGTCCAGTTTTTATCCCCTCTCCAGGGGTCTGTCTTTCATGGCCCTAAACAAGGTGTCTTACCTTCACTTTCACTTAGGGTGCTTTTAAATATCATCTTGCACCACCTCAGAGTTGTTTTGGGTAAGGCTGTGTACATGGGAAGCCACTTCTAAGCAGCTGCATAATTTTACAGTGATTTGCAACCTTCCAGTGGCTGCGTTGCCTGGGACACAATTCCTGGCAAAGATGAGATTACTGGTGGGCTGAGAGATCCTGGTGGGTTGAGACCCAGATAGATAATCATAGGAATGACATAGATTACTATTTTTTCTTTTTTTTTTCTGTAGGGGTGATGAGCAGATTGGCAATTAATATACTTAGACTCATTGAAATCCAGAGAGAGTTTTGCAAATGATGTTATTAGGCCCTTGATTCTACCCAAAGTGTCAGGAGACAAAATCAGACACTGATTAAAAAGGATAAATCCAGAAGAGTCAGAGTTCATGCCTTAGATGTTGAAAAGCTAGAAGTTATTTTCTACTTTGGACTAAATCAATCTATAGTTTACTCAGACTTTTCAAGGCATATGCAGGTAAGTAAGAGTAAATATGAAATGTCCACTGCTGAAGTTGTTACAAAAAATCTCTACATTCCTTCTCCAGAAGAGGAATATATTATTCTGTGTTTTTAATGGGGCAGTAGTAACTTCCCAGTATTACAATGTATGCCTTTTAAATATTAGCTTCACACATGTAGAATTGCTGTTGCTTTGCATGGAAATGACTATTCATTGTCAGGTTTTTAAATATCATTCACTTAGTTCCCTTCCATGGCAGAAAATACAGTTTGAATGCTCTTGTCTCCTGATTAACCTTTAGCAATATTTTGAGAAGTAATTTTTGACAATTGCAGCTGTTGGGAAAAAAGGGAAACTTTTATCAAAAATAATAAAGTGTGTAAATATATGGTTAAGCACTTACACCACATTTTGAAACATCACAGTATTACATGATATATATTCTGTTGCTTTCTACACTTCAAAAATCAGAGAATAGCAATTGTGAACAAAGAGTCACGAATAAAGCTGCTTTTCAGCTTTTATAAATATTGCATGTCTGGTGGAATCAAGTAGGAGAGCTCAGGAAGGTTCCATGAAACAATTTTCTTGCTAAGAATCCAAATTCGAGGCTATCACTTGTTCTGTCTAGAACCAAAGAAACATTTCTGCAAATCCACGAACTGTACAAATTCATAAAATAAATATTGTTCAGGAAGTGTTCCCCGAGGAAGAAAAGATTTTGGACAACTTAACTCACAGATTTCACAATTTTAATTTCAGATCTTCAGGTGTTTAAGAGTTTAACCTTAGCTAGAGAAGATGAGTAAAGGAAAGGCAGAGTGCTAGAACTGTCCAGGTGACCTACATTTTACAGGTCAGTAATGACAGTACTTATGAGCAATTAATGCATCCTATCCACCAGTGCCCATGCAATGCCAGCCACTCTGTCTATTAGCCATTTGATAAAGAAACCTCTATTGCAGTTCTGCTTTCCCAGAGCCTAGAGAATGACTGAAGAAGGTCCTCCGTCTCTCCTTTCAAAATGGCAGAACGTATACTGGCCCACTGAATATGCATGTTGGTAAACGTAAGGTTTTTTTTCAGAAGCAACAACAGCCTACTTGGGTTGTACAGTAGGTCATTACTTCCATGGGTTGCACTTCCTCATTACTTCCTCATTACTTCCAAAAGGCTGTGTATGTCAGGCCTAAGCTCCCCTAGATACCCACTTTCTTGGTAAACAAAGCAATGAAGATTTGTGTGTCATTACAGCTGCCCGGCGCATTGATGGTTCGAGTAACTTTCCTGTTTTGTAAGCTTTATGATATTGCCTGCAGTTTCTTATCTGTGTTTTTGGAATCTGCTAAACTCGGGACAGGTGAGAGTTGAAGCATTGCATGGAAAACTGTCAAACTCCACAGAGGGGCCATCAGCTTGTTCCTCTAGCTCCTTGCTGCTCAGCGGCTGCTGCTTCTGAAATGTGCGAGAGGTCTTAAAAATGTTCAGAAAAGGCAGCTTGCATTCACCTTGATACCTGATATTTGCTTGCGTACCAGCTGATACTTGCCCAAGCTGGATTATGGCAATCCCACTGGGCTGTGAAAGTGGGATGTTTACAGAGCTGTTACTTCCACATACTTGCCCAGCGGAATGCAGAACATCTTTTGGCGTGTGCGAGTGCTGAGTGTGCCTGGACACATCCATATATGAATGTGCTCTGAAATGAGTCTCTTTAGGCAGAACCAAATGCCTGAAAACTTCAGAAAATAAAGTATTCAGGCTTGAGTTCCTTTACAGGTAGTGCAAATATAATAATGATCGATCTTCATTAATTGTTTTGAAGTGCTTGAATGCTGGGAATGATTTAAAATGTTCTTATAATGAGACAGAATCCCACTACAGTAGTTATTAGAAAGGATAACAAGGTCCTTCCCTCATAGACCTTAAAGTCTCAGTGTGCACATAGCGAGAAAACTACCAACTGATTAAACACGCCACAATTAAAAAAACCAGGGTGAGAAGCTCTGTCAAAATGCAAAATATTATTATTGCTTTGAGGTCATGTAATTTACAACATTAACAGCAAAGCATATTGGTTTTCTATGAGTCAAAAATTAATTTGTGTTTCAAATGAATCATTGCCCTCATGATGACGAAAGACAAGGGTATTGTTTATAGGTTTTATTCTGTTTGTTCTGTTTTCTTGGCATTGAGGATAACTAGATTTTTACATCAGGTGTAATAGAAGATTATGTAGAAAGAACAAAACTTTTAAAAATAACTATCACTCATGTTAGTTCACCCTTTGATTCTCTTCTTGATAATCATTCATATAATAACAATCTATGTGATTTATTTGTACAATATTAGATGCCTCCTGTATCTCTCTCTCACATGGAGATTATTTACCTGCATGTTGATATTTATGCAAATGTTCTTACACAGATTCAACAAATGTGTATATAAATTTGGAATTTAATTTTGTGCTTAGGAACTTATGCATCTTTTTATCTTATTAATCTCTCTTTTTGCATTTTTTAATTCGCGTGTCCTGTGCTACAGAAAAAGGCCAGCATGATATGAGAAGTAGGGGCATTATGCTAGCAGACAAAAGCAGATGAGAAAGTGGTACATTTCTTAACTTGATAAAATGTGTGCCCAGCCTTGTTTTGGACAAGGCATCACTTTGTATGCATGCTTTCTTAATAGTAGTTGCCAGTGGAAAGCCTCCAGAAGTGAATATTGTAAGACTTAGATATGTTAATTTTATGTGAGCATTGTTAGACCTAAATAAATTTTTGAAATTTTCAAAATTGCTATCAATGCTATAAAAACAGTAAGCAGGATTTCTTCTTGTTTTAGCTTTTACCTGAAATGCTATGCCTATTTCAGGAACGTCTTTAATTTTAAAAAAATGAAACTTTCTGATAAAAAGAAAAAAAAAAAAAAAGTCCTGTCTGAAGACAGCTGTCCAATGCTATTAAGATTGTAATCATTCAAACGGTTTGATGCACTTTTGCGAATAGGAATGGAAGAAGAACAGACCTGGAAAAAACCTCTCGTTTTGTGAAAAACACTGGGCTTTGCTCTTTTCATCACAATTCCATCACCCAGATTCGGAAACCTACCATGGATGAATCAGTTCCTGGCAGAAGTTCCAATAGCCTGGGGGTTGCATTTATTTGAATTGGCTGAAGTTTTTCTTCTAGATGAAGTTCCCATATTGCTCACCTCTCTTCAATCAGGAAGAGGTGTTCACCCAAAACAACTTTTTTTGTCCTGGAATGCCCACTGTCTTCCTTGATTTATGTTTCTGTGCAGTGAATTCTGCATTGGGTGGCATGTGTATGCACTGGAGCACACAGATGGATAGAATAGATCACCCTCTATTGCTAGGAAATCTAGTCTGAGCGGGATAGTTTGCCAGAGATATGTCTGTATTGAAGTGATGAGGTGTTTTGCTTTTACAGCTAAGAAATTTTAATTGGAGGCATCCCGAACTTGACCTATTTGAAAGGAAATAGAAAGCAGAAGCAACTTTTCCAAAATAACTAACCTACCCATACCCTTTCTGTGTAATCTAAAAGTACACTGCTGTTACAGAGGTGCTGTATTCTGTAAGCCTAGGTGTATTACTGTCATGCAGGTAAATCCAGCAAAGTTCTTGTGATACTCTGAGCATCTTTGTAAGGCAGTGTGATCTACGTCCCTGGGGGCCACACCCCAAGGTGGTGGCCTGGGAAACTTTCTGTGCTTCCACGTTTTTTCAGTTTCCTCCCTTGTATAATAGGAATATTAAGCCTCACATCCTTTGTGGAATGTATTGACAGAGTGATGAAAAAATCCTATGTATTGCTGTGTCTGATCACTGAGGAGGCCGTGGCTGTGCATCAGAAGTGGAAACCTCCTGGCATTTGCACGTCATGAAGATTCATTCATTCCATTGCACAACCACAAAGCAGGTAAGTATTAAAGCTACAGGAAGGTATTCTGGCAATCTGTATATTGTCTTGCAAAAGTTTCATGATCATTCACGGTGAAAAGAAAATTCTTTCAAGATTTGCAAATTTTAAGGTGACAATTCAGAAATTATTTTGTTGTGCCTATTTAGGGAAGTTAAATTGATCACAAAGTTATGAGGAAAAAGTAAACCACCAACTAAGAATTTTTAGATGCCTACCCTGAAAAGCACACAAAATTGAAAGAATTGAAACTAGACCTTAACACAGAGATACATGACATTTGCTCTTGTACTGTGTGATACCGAGTATGCATATTTCTGTTTCTTACAGAGGTTGACTATTGCTTACTAGAATTGCACATATTATTACTAGAAATGTGTGACTAGGGAGTATTTTGATCCAGTTGCTGTAATCTGCTGGATAACTGAAATTATGTGAAATAATTTTTTTTTTGCTTCTAAACTTTGTCTTTGTTCAAAACTGTTTGTTTTGAAGCAGTTATATAATTAATTTTGAAAATATTTTTTATATTTCAACTAAATTTATTAACCAAATTTGATCTGAATAATTTTAACAGTTTCAATATCTCCCCAACTGTATGATTCATTAAACTTGCTGCTTATAAGAAAAACAAACTAAATCCAAAAATATCATCCAGCTTTGCTTATAGAGGATTACTGTATATCAGTTTACAGGTCTGGGATTTGCAGAGTACCAACTCCAGAATATTTATGGCTATTGCACCAGAACTGTAGTTAGTTTTGGGGTAGGGTACATATCAGGAGGAAGAGAATAGAGACCTATGTGAGAGATGGGGAGAGGAACGTCTCAAGACACTTACATACTAACACAATAATGAGGTGGTTTTTTTCAAACACCATTTGCTAGTACAAAAATATAATTGCCCCTGCTCATTACAGCTGTGTGCTCATAAGAATCTCTTTTAGTTTCTATGCAGTAGCTACATGGTTCAAATACAACTAAAAAGCTGAGGAATACAATAAAATAACGTCTCTAAGAGCACTACTACATGACACAGCCTCTGGCAAGCTCCTCTCATCATGCTGAGTTGAGAGTAATCATCATAATTCTCATTATGCCACATCTTATCCTCACTGCTGATGGAAACTTTTGCATAGATGAGAATGAGGACAGCTTGCACCTTAAATCGGTCCTTTTGAGGAAAGGAACGAGGGTTTGTCAGCACTGTAACATTTAGCCTCCAATATGAAAGGAATGGCAACTAAGGGCCTTTAATCTCAGCCCTGCCATGTTTGATTTTATTCATGCAGAAAACTGAGCAGACTCATCAGGCCAAATGCTGAGTAGCAGTGCGGCTGCTTTCTGCCTGTGGGACGTCTTAGTATCACAGAGCTGTCACAGGGACGCGTGCCACAGATCTTCCTTTGTTGGAGAGGAAAACGACTGTAATAGGAACTGGCGGATCTGTGCCAGGACTGCACTTTAGCTGCACACAATCATACAAGGCTGGTATAAAAATCAGAAGTGCTTGCCACAACACAGAAGCAATGTTTCTGCACAGGGCAGGAGAATGCACTATGCGTATTTGGTTTCTGCTTTGTAATTCTTAAGCATCTCCAAGATCTGCAGTTGGATGTGCTTAACACAAGTAACAGAATGACTTATTCTTTTGGCTTGGGAGGTTTTTCTTATTTCCTTTGTGGACAAATCAAGTAAGGTTTTGTCTTATCCCAACTTCCAAAGACATTTTTTGCAAAGCAAGAAAGAGAAAAACCAGTCTGGTTCCTCCCAGGAAAAAAAAAAAAAAAAAGAAAAGTTTTTTCAACTTGCCACTTTCCTATCTGTCTGTGTAGTGATGCTTTTAATTGTGTTAGAATTATGTCAGAACATGTCAGAACAGTTCTTTTTGTGAGTCTGCATTTTATGAGCACAGAGGTAAAACTACCTACCTTTTCCCATTCTATTCCCATGCTATTATGAGGCTTTGTTGAGCATTAATGAGAGTACAATTGATATAAAATGTATTTCAAAGGATCTTAGCTACACAAGTTGTTCTTCAGTCTGTTATAGTATTGTATGCTATGTGATTGACTTAATTGCAGATGTTTATGCACTATGAGACTGTAGTAACAGTAGAGAAGGGTATTCTGTTGAAATAGTAGTCACATAGCGTAGAACATTTAAACAACTGCAAAACCGTGTAGCATTGTCCCATTCCCACACTGTGAAATATTTCTGATTGACAAAATTATTAAAGCAATGCTAAGGATGAAAATATTCTGACTTAAAGCTGAATACCTATTTTAGGATTCTGGATTACCAATAGTACAGAGATAATTTATAAATACACAGTTATATTTGAGCTAATTAAGAACTGGTTTTCAGCTGTAAGTGGTCATTTACAGTTTTCTGAAAAAAGTTGTGTGAGCTGTCATCATTGTTGAAGATGTAGTTTATTTTTTCCCCAAACAAATATGAAGTGTTTTTATTTAATAAAGGAAAAGCAAAGCCCGTGAAATAAGACATATTTAGAAAAATTAATAATTGGCTTGTATAATTGCTTTAGAATTAGTGCAAAGAGTAGTTCTCAGTCTAGGATGTTTTCAAAGGCAAATTTTCCAAACTTACTACATAATTGTCACAAAAGCTGCTAAACAGAACTGCTGAAATTTCTGCTGCCTTTCTCCCACAACCAGTGGTTGCACAGCTAAGATGTGTTCTGTGTATATATATCTTCTTTTTTGCACTTACAAGTGTTAGTCCAGCCACAGAGGTGATAATTAAACCTTATTTCACAGAAGGTACAATGTGAGATGGTCAGTTTACTTCAAATAATAACTTTTTCCACTGAATTGTATATTGGAAAATGACATCTGCATATACAATACTACAATGTTCAGTGTGATTACAAATTGTTTGTTTTACCAGTTGCAATCTGAATTCCATTGGGATTGTGTAAGGCTCTTGGCAGTGTTTACTGCCTTATCATCTGTAAGCAGACCAACAACACAGTAATTAGGAAAAAAAAATTGCGGAAGTTCCTTCCAGATAAACCCTATGTCTTATCAAACCTTTGAGGCTTTACTCATCATTCTGCTTTTTGGCCCTCCCCCTAGCTCTCGAATATCTGAGTTCAGCTTTGAAAAGTCATTCATTAGCTCGGTCGATAGCTAAGGGCTGGACTTACCAGGACAAAGTGGGCACTGACTATGGGAAATACTGGTTTTCATGTAGCAGCCAGCTCCATGGGACTGCTAAAGTAGTTACCACCAAACATGGCCATGACCTGTCCCAGAGGCTAATGCCCTCCTACTAGACGTGGACATTTAAGTGTGCAAACAAGCAGGTAAAAAGTTGGCAAATTTAGAATTTCAGTTCACATTAAACACCACAGTTACAGTGTTTATGTAAACTAAGGGAATCGTGCATTACATGTAGAAGAATGTCCTGTTCATTGCCCCTATCAGGAATGAGGCACGATAGGTGCTGAGGGGAGGGTCATAATCCTGCCAGACATCTAACTTTCATCTGTTGCTGTGTGTCAATCAGTATCTAGTTTTTTTACAGCACCTTCCTGCCAAGTATCTAATGGAATTTACAAAGTCCAAGTGGGTTCTTTGGCTTATTATGAAACATACAGAACAAGTTAGGACACCTCTACCTGGAGTGCAATGATACGCGGTGCAGCAGTTTCCTGACCTAGTAAGTGGCACGGCCTTGCTGCCTAGGGTCTAGAAGAAATATCACAGGATTTGCATGGTGCCATGCCAAAGTTAACTGTCCCTGCATGAGTGCAGCCCTTGTGGTGTCTCTGCAAGGTATTCCTCAACAGTGCTATGTTAACAGAGCTGATGACAGCATGGGTTCATCTGTCTGAAACCTAAAGGTGTGGCCTTAGGTGCTCAGGAGTAGGGTCTGCAAAAGGCAGACCTCCAATCCAGAAGCCACCCTGTTTACCTGTGGGTCAAAAGCTGAGGAGGGGGATGAGTCTCATAAACCAGATGCTGGGATTTTGGCATCCCAGATAGTGTGCAAGGGACCCCTTCCATCTGTTCAGTATTCAAAACTGCAAGCGTGTACCTGTTGTATGATCACCAGCTCTCTTTCAAGAAGATTAAACAATGGTAAAGGAATCATGTTTCCCTTTCAAACCATCATGGCCAACAATGGTGGTTTCTAGTTCCTGTTGTGCCGCATATTTAGCATACAATAGGAAGTTCTTCAATGCAAAAAGATTCTGGGCACCAGTCTTTTCTGTTATTAAGCTTCCAGTGTCATGTTCATACTTACACTTTCTCTACCTCTGCTGTCATTTTTCCATACAAAATTGACAAAAGCTCCAAGAAGAAATGTGAAGTACCCGTTCCAGAGTACCTTACTACCTAGCAGCAGCTAGGGAAGTCTCTTTAAGAAGGTTACAATGGAATCGAATCCTAATTGCCATAGGGAGCACTCTATCCATTCAGATACTAGCTAGAAGAGAAACAAGGCCATGATCGATGTAGAGCTCTGTCTCTTGCACATGATAAGAAGACACCTGCTAGGTGAAGTCTGGAGGAAAGGCAAGAAGAACAGCTAGCTTGTGAATCCTGGTAAAGCTTAAGTTTGGATTAGTTGCTGAACTGCCCCAAACCATCAAGGCTGAAACATGTCTGAGCATAGACAGAGCACATCTCTAGGCAGATAAAGAGCTTTACGGTTAAAAAGTACAGTGATTAAGGACTTTCTATATCTACAGGGCTAGGTGGCAGCTGAGATAAGTGTAGTATTTCTTGCAGGAAAACCTGTGTCACAGAGGTGAAGGTTGGGGTTAAGGGCAATTGGAGTGATTGGCTGAGGAGAACAGGGAACTTGTGGGCCTGGCAGAAGAGAACTTTGAGCAATTTGGATTTGGTAAAGAAAAGACAGAGGTTAAAGCCAATTCATTCTTAAACAAGCTTAATCACATTTTTGATCAAAATGTTTCTAGGTCAGCTGACACCTATGTGAGGCTTTAGAGAGAAAGTAAGCTGTTATGAATAACTGGGCAGAAATGAGGGTTAGGTATGACATTTTTGGTTATCTTTTAATTTAATAGCAGGCATTTATCTTCCTCTTCTGCCCCATCTTCCTTTTTTCCCAAAAGAATCTAATATCTTGACAATGAGCAATAGCACAGGAAACCTAATTTTCTGTTCTGATAACAGAATCCAGTTTAGGATTCATGACTAAAATTTAGCCATTCAGAGACGTGCAGAGTTGTTCATAATTTATGATGCCAAATGATGTGGCATCATTTAAAGATGCCACAACAATGATGGGTTTTTATCATGCAGTCTGTTGTTTTCTAGCAAAGGTCTAATTAATGTTCACTTGTGAATTCAAACAAAAGACTTATGCGCTACAACAACAAGGCATTTACAGAAGGCATTTACCAATGGCTTAATCTTGTCCCACTTAAGTGGAGTTACTCTGTTAGGTATCTCCCTGCCCACTGCCCCAGCTGAGGTGCAATGAGTCCTAGTTGCTCCTGACTCATTAGTGAAAGGTGGTGGTGGAGTCTGCCTTGCATTCTGCAGCTGCTTGGGGCAGCAACTTGCTCACATTCAATGTGATTTTGAGCAATTTTAACTTAGTACCTTCTCTTTCAGGTCTATACAAAGATATTTTTGCATGTATATTTATGTAAAATCTTTGGGTTGTGTTGTTTTTTTTTTTTTTTTGAATTGTGCCCAGAACTGAAGGAATATGTGCTATCTGTGTGCCTTAACTATCCAGGCCAGGTTACTTAATCTCACTGGTAGTCTTGCAGGGAAACTGGGGCTCATTGGAGGGATAGCACATGTGTATGGGCTAAAGCCTGTGGACATTGCCTGCTTCTAGGAAACGAAAACCAAGGAGATGTTCAGGTCAGGGTTCTTCTGCTGACTCCCCCTCTGCAATGGACCTGGACACTGCTCAGCAAGAACAAACACCTGACAGCCATTCTGTTCTTGGGCACTCATGCCTCGTTCTTACTACTGCTTGTGATAGAAAAAAAAACCAAACAGTCAAACCAAGCCCAATTCCATCCCATCACCTCCAGGTATAAATAGCTATTGAAGTATCAAAGCAAAATTATATTTAAAATTAACCCTTCCTCCTAAGACTTACAGTTAGTATCTTTTGTCTTTTGTCTTGTATACAACCCCGTTGAATTAAATGAAGCCCTGACATCAGCCCCTGAATCACCTTGAGTCAACAAAGGAAGTTCTGCCTTGGAGCAGAATTATTTTTGTGTTTGTAGTATCTTTCTAAAGTTGGGAGCATGGATTTAGCTCAGTGAGTTTTTAGCAAGACCTGTAGCTAGAATGTCCCACATGTAAAAAAGAAGAATTAGACAGTGTTTTTCCAGAAAGGAGGGTTTTCTTTGATTAGCCTGATCCTCCATAATCTCTCTAACAAAAGAAAATATTCTTTTTTTCTGCTCTTGTGCAGAGCAGTCAGCAGATATTGACAAGTTGCAATTTTATATCAGGCTTTGGCGTGCGTATGCTCTCATCCTGAAGAGCAGAACATATACACAAGACATCCCCAGATCCAGTTCGTGCATTTTGTCCATTTCTCTTTCCCTGCCATGGTGCGTGATGTCAGTCCGATTTTGCTGCTGTGATCTGTCATTTTCAGCATTCTTCCTGCTCTTTGCAATTCTTTATTTGTGATCAATGCTTCTTTCATCTAGTCTTACTGTTATGCATTATTTAACTTATTCAGCAGTTTAAACTCTGATTATTGCATTATCCCTGTTGTTCTGTGATATGAAGGCAGAGTCCAGCTTTGTCTGTCACAGCTTGGGGCTGATGCAGATGTCAGCTGAGTGACCATATATTGGCTGGAATAGACCTTTTCTTGTTATCTAAAAGACAAATATGTAATGGGCAATTTTATTATGCTAATTTTTCTATTATTTTTTAATATCCCAATGAATGTTTTAAAATTTGAATAGACTATATACTTCATATATGTACATGAGAGAACATAATATTTCAAAAGACATACTAAAATGTCGTATTTATAGAATTTTTGTGCTAAGAAAACACTGAATAAATGTGCACTCCTGTTCTTCCAAATTCTTAAATATGGCCCTGGCCTTAAGAACATGTATAGTCTTGCATACTTTTTGACATTGCTTTTGTTCACTGTGATTTTGCTAAGTCTGTGCTTTAGAAAGTAAACCCTGTTTATCTTTAAAAGTGAGAAAGAGAGAGATAGAAAGAGAGCAAGAAAAAGCGAGAGAAGAAAGAAAGAAAAAAGATAGAGAAAGAAAGAAAGAAAGAAAGAAAGAAAGAAAGAAAGAAAGAAAGAAAGAAAGAAAGAAAGAAAGAAAGAAAGAAAGAAAGAAAGAAAGAAAGAAAGAAAGAAAGAAAGAAAGAAAGAAAGAAAGAAAGAAAGAAAGAAAGAAAGAAAGAAAGAAAGAAAGAAAGAAAGAAAGAAAGAAAGAAAGAAAGAAAGAAAGAAAGAAAGAAAGAAAGAAAGAAAGAAAGAAAGAAAGAAAGAAAGAAAGAAAGAAAGAAAGAAAGAAAGAAAGAAAGAAAGAAAGAAAGAAAGAAAGAAAGAAAGAAAGAAAGAAAGAAAGAAAGAAAGAAAGAAAGAAAGAAAGNGCAAAACTTGGTTAAAGCATAGAGTGCAGTGAGGATGATTCACATGTGCCCATTTCTGGAAATGCCTGTGTCTATTTGGTAACATGAAATTACTCACAGAAGTAAGGATTGGTATCTATACTGTTGTAGGTTTGGAAAACAGTCTATAATAATAATAATAATAATTGTTTATAATAATTAATAATTATAAATGCTACCTTTTTTCTGTAGGCAATAAAAAGATAAAAGTATAATTTTTCCTCAGATATCCATCTGATCCCTCTGAACACCTCCTCTCTGATGTTTTGCTCTAGCCTTTTTCAGGTTCCTGTGTTGGATATACTAATCAAACTCTGCTATTGTATGAGTAGTTTATAAAGCAAAGTTGTTAATTGTTTTTTTCCTTTCCTTCCACCCTAACACTTTCTCATAAAAGCATTTCCCTTAAAATTGAAGGGAACAACCACCATGGTCAAGTAGTTTGGAAGAAAACCCACAGCTTCAGCTATGCGGCTGACATTATCATTTAGCTTTTGTGATCTTTTAGCCTATATTAATGACATAGTTAACATTTCAGAGGTTAGCGTTTGGAGGGAGAAAATTATTCGCATGTCTGGTTAGTGTTTGTGTTTGTAATTTAGCTTATGAAGCCCAGAAGTGGATTTAGCAGCACCCACTTGAGGATCTGAAGTGTTTCACAAGAAAACTGTGCTTCTTCCTCAGCTCATTCTGGCATTCCTGTAGCACTTTTCTTGTAAAATCATTCCTTCATTCTGGGGGGAACTTGCTCCTCTCCTGACTGTTACCTCTTGTGCGTAGCTGTGCAGACAACCCCGAAGGCAGACAGGGGTTGCTAGTGGCGTGCAAGGCACAGTGGCCTGAGGATAGTTCGCTCTCCCGCTTCAGACATAGATAACATTTCCTAAGAATTGATTGCTTTGCTTTTTTCCTCTCCTCTCCCTTCTTGTGAGGTCCTTCAAGTGTGCTGCACCTTCAGTTTGCCTACTGGAGTTCAGAGACAACGGGTCTGAGAGTGAAGTGTCTGAACAGAGCTGGCTCTTGACTTGTGACAAGTCATGAGCTGCGGGAAATGATCACTTTCTCTAGGACTGGCTCTCTTTTCTTCATCTCTGCTTTCACTGCCTCTGTTGTCTCTAGCTCTCCTTTATCCATAATGTATGATAAGGCAGCAACAAGCTGTAGGTTGACTTGATTCGGTGTGATGGGAGGTTTCATATGAAACTGAGCTCTGTCATAACTGCCTGTGGAAGTGAAGCTGACCGCTTACAGTTCGTGAACCTTTCTGTTTGGTCCCTAATAGTTAGCCTTGCATCATCAGCCTCATAATTTTTAATGGCTATACAACTGCTAGAATGTATGTCAAAAACAACTTGGCTTTTGTTTTTGCACAAGGGAGCTGAAAATCCATTCTGTAAGATCAGACTCAGAGATAAGAGTTTCCATATGTAAAGAAAGGGAAATGAAATTCGACAAAAAGCACAAAAATAATAATGTGGTTTTGCTGTTGTTTTGGTTTTGTGTGTATTGGTCCTGTCCCCATCTCTCTCCCTTCTCATGAGGCTGAATGCAGCTCCAGCTGTTTCTGGTGTGTTTCCTACAGCATCTCCAACATTGATCTAACCAGCAAACACTCTCCCCAGGCCTAAAATAGCTTTACATTATTATTTCACAGTTGTATTTTTTGTCTCGGTCACTCAACCACTGTGGGAGACATAACTTACCCTTCAGAGAGGACCTCTGAGCATTAGAGGCTAACGAGAACAGCTGATACGCACTCATGCTTCAGTCTGCAGTGTAATGAGTTCAGCAGTTGTACGCTTTTAAAGTGCTGTGACACAGAGGTCAGGGGATGATATCCAGGGCAGAGTTATGGAAGAGGATTAGGATCAGCTAGGCTTTAAAACTGCTGATCACATTTGGGGGACTAAATTTAATTTGTCTAGCTCTGATAAAATTAAGAAACATACAAAACATGGCCCTATTTCACTTGAGATAGGACATCATATTTAAAACCTGAAAGAGACTGTAATACCATGTTGCAGTCCTCTTACCAGATATGTAATGCCATGTAGTCCGCTTGCGTATGAAGTATACTTTTTGTAGTCCCATGGATTTCCTTTACATGATGTACTAGTCTTACAGTTAGGCATTTATTTCCGTATTTTGCTGTCAGGGCTTTGCCACGTGGGGCAGGTCTGAGAGAATTGTTTCCTCTAGGTCAGTCTCCAGCCCCTCTCATGGCTGATACAGAAGGTCTCCTGGTCCTTCTGGCAGGACTTCACGCGCTTGCACAGCTAAGCCTGTGCCATGGGCAGCTGCTCTGCCTCTGGGCACAAAGGTCCGTCAGGGTGGCTGACAAGTGCCGGAAAATTTAGCCTGGCTGATGACAGTCCAGAGAGGGATTTGCAGAGTGCCAGAGATGACAGCAAGCTGGTCTGTTGCTCTTTTTCTTTTAAAGATTAGATGGAACTATATGAATCATCCTCCAATTATTCTACCAAGGACTGTCATTAAGTGTGTTTCCATATTTTGTGCAAAGCTGTAATTCTGCTGAGTTTGAAGTGATGTGTTGGACAAGGGAAGAGGGAGCAGGTGAGGCATACCGCTACATCAGGTTCAGACCCCTAACTCCTGCCGGTTTGATCACCCTGCCTGGTGCTTTGCAGGAGGCAGAGGAAGCCCAGCTTTCTAAGGTAGACACAAAAGGTCAGTGGCCTCTGTGGCAGGGCAACTCGCCAAGTGTGGGTAAGAGCTGGCTTTCAGGTGCACTTGATCACACCTGTGTCTTACCATGGAGGCCCTATTATTCCACCTTGGTTTCATGCCTTGTAGCCCAGGGCATATCTACCTGGATGGGTGCTGAGTGCTGCCCGAACCAAAGCCAGCTGCCTGAGATAATAAGTCCAGCTGAGAGGTAATTTTTAATCGCTTATGCTCAGTGCCCTGCCAGGACAGGTTCACAGGACACAGACATGTCTTCTGTTGTGTGAGACTCGCTTAGACCTGCTGTAACGCTTGCTTAGAGGTGGACTGAGGAGAAAGCTCGATTTGATTTTAAAAATATGCACAGACGTTGAAGAATTCCTCCTCACTGATGTGAACTGTGTGCAGGGAGGAGAGAGCTCTGAGTCATATTCCACGTTGCTGTACCAGAGAGGGGCTGCCTGCACATCTCTACCTAATTCACACAGGTCTATGTGCAATGTGGTGGGGTCAGCAGGTGACTGTTGAAAAGAACACCATGTCCCTCATGGTTTCTGTTTTTGAAGGGGAGGGTAAAACCTATTTATTGGGTTATATATTCTTTCAATTCAAAGGGTACTCATCAAACATCTTAGAAAGGTTTGGGATGCCAACAAATTGGTGATAAGCAGTGTGAACTAAAACTAGTACAGGCTAAAGTTTTCCAGTGGAATGAAAACTTTGCCTTCAGTATTTGTTCCCCACTAACTCATGAAATGGAGTTCCCCATCATTCTCCTAAAAATGCTCTGCCAGTCCAGGGATGCTTTAATCCTGTGATCTGGTTCCTTGGTATTCTAAACCAATAAAATGTGAAAGGAGTGTATACAGATACATAAGGTGTATATACAGATAATTTGAGGATAATTAAAACATTAAAATTCATTGTTGATTTTAAAAAGATGGGGCAGAGTCTCTTCTGTCAAGGGGACACTTGTACAGCTGGAGCTATGTGCCACGTCTGCTCACAACTCCTTGGCCAACAGCTACTCCTGCTACTCAGTCAGCTATCTGAATGCCTCATCTTTCCTCTCAGAGGGTTAAAACTGTGTCATTCTGCAAATTCATCATTAAGCTAAGAGAAAAGACGACATCTTTGTTTTGTTACATTTTATTTTGTTGTTTGTTGCATTTTTTTGAGTAGTTCTCTGTGCCCTTTCTGTGCAACAATACATTTTGTTCATTATAATCTATCAAAATTTTAAGAATATATTGTATTTTCCAACTAGTAAAGGTGATTAAGTTGTCATTTATCTTCAGTGCAAGCTTCTTGCAGGCACTGGCTGTTGCATTACTTGTGTCTGTCTTGGTGAGTTGTCCAAGAACATAAACAGGGTACCAAGATATGCTGCAATGCAAATAGTACCATAAAATTTATTGCAGTTTCATTTTTATGCTGAAACCTCTCACAGGAGCTGGACTTTCTCTACATCATGCCTGCTGAAAGAGGCAGGAATGGCTGTAGGCCTTATATTTGCAGAAATTAATCTCAAACGGAACTGATTTAGCATCTGCTCAGTTCTTGCAGGAGGGCACACTCCATCAGCCCTAAAGAACCCTACAGGGATCATATGTGTATTCCTTTCCTATGAAAAAATAGCTTTTCCTCAAAATATACTGATAAAGGTTTTTCAGTTTGCTATGTTTACAAATGCTAGTCCTTAGGGAAATTTGATTCTAATTCCTGAGATCCTGTCTTCAATTAATCAGAAATATAATAACATTTACATTTGCTGGTGATTTGCATAAAAAAAAAAAGTGTCTCCTATGAGGTGGGTATCTCAAGATAGCCCTGGCCTGTGCTGGAAACACTTGTACAGTTTAGTACCTTCATCTGAAGTAGCACCAATATTTAGGATTACATAAATGAAAAAACTTCTCTGGAAAGTGCGACTGAGGCCAGGCAGAGAGCAGTCATAAAATGCTTTGGAAACAGGCTATTCTCTTTTCCATGTTTAAAGCTGTTTGTAGGACTACGGTGGCCTTACCTAAAGTTAATGCTGTGTAAACCTGAGTCTCTTAGAAGCAATGTTCAAATGGTTGATTAAAATGTCACTTTAGTCCCTGTAAGGTCCTAGGAATCTGGGACTGTGGCACTAATGTTATCCATTTGGAAACACCGAGCAGGGGGCAGCATCTTGCTTCTGGCACTCCCTGAAATAAAGGAGAAGAGTAATTGAGTGCTGTAGCCTCCTGAGAATGGAATGAGTGGATCCCATTCGTAATGTGCCATAAAGAGAAAGATAATTTCAAGGTACAGCCTAATCTTGCTGACATATCACATGCTGCACACAGGCTTTTAACATCCTCTGCTCTGAAACACAGAGAAATGAGCCCTGCTTTCCAGAGTAAAACTGAATATCTCACTCTGACAAAAAATTAAAAAAAACCAAACAAACAAACCCAAAAAACTCCTTTTCACAGTAGACTGCCGAAGTTATTCAATTATGAAACTCACACTGTTGGAAAGGGCTGACTATGCCCCTGCGGTGCTGCTCCCCCGCGGGGTTGGGTTGGAGTGGACAAGGAGCAGGGAGCGGATCCACACAGAACATCTGTCCTTAGCGGTGCTCTGCGTGTAGCAGCAGCTTCTCAGGGGCAAGGGAGGGAGTTGAGGGAGGCACGATCTGCCCGGTGATGCTGGCAGGAGGGAGGTGCGCATTGGCATTGCAGCTCTGTGGGCCGGCAATTTGGCAGGAAGGGCCTGAAGAGTTCTGGCAGGCGCCTTGTATCTGCTGAAATCACCCGGCATGGCATAGTCCGGACGAATGGAGCCAGTTGCTTCATCACAGAGAAGTTATCACAGAGAATTAATATCTTCTGATAATGACAGAAGAATTTAAAATTTCCTGACAATGTCATCCCTTTCACGCAAGACAGCCTTATGAAAAGCATATTTCACGTACATTGTCTTCCTTAAATAGACATTCAGACTGTACATAGCTCTAGGAAGAAGAGACCGTCGCCTTGCAATATTCAATGCATAATAGCTATGTATTTTTCATCGTAGGTACTGTGAGTGGATGATGAATTTTGTGTTTCATACTGTGTCTGCACAATGCAAACATGAAAGACAAACGGAATAAAGGCAAATGGCCTGTGACCCAAATATCACACAATATTTTCTATGCAGATTGAGACCCACATTTGCAGAATCCTGCGTAGCTACATAAGTACCATGGGGAATAGTTTCTGAAGGTTGCTGCAGGCTCATCATATTCTCATTCCTGTTTATGCTTTCTTAAATCTATTCTCATTCCAGCATTGCTTCTCTCCTCCACAGGGGTACCTTTGTTTGCCGCTTCTTCCTTCGGTTTGCAACATGTCTTTCAGTTCATTTCTTTAGTACTAGTATTTTCATCCTCAGACCTTTTGTGGAGCACATTTTCCCCCCATCTGAACTCATAGTCCTAACTCCCCTCCGATATCCTGCTTGCCTTCTGCTGCCTCCCTTTGTTTCTGTAATGCTTTGTCTCCCAGGGTGCAAACCACAACTCCTCATACTCCTCCCTCCTCCATTCTGCACTCCCAACACTCCTGCTCACCCCCTCACAGATGCCCCCTCTACTGCTGCCTGACACCTACTCACAGAAACTCCCGTTGCCACATTTCCTCCCTTCTCCCCAAGTGAGAGCCCCTCAGGCATGCTCTCATCCTTGGGGACACTTACGTTCCCAGATTGTCTCACAGACACCTTGCCTTTTGCCCCCAGGGACACAGTGCCATATTCTGGCTTTCCCTGGCTGTCAAAAAGACTCATTGCTGTCTTTCCATATCCCCACATTCTCTCAGTCCTGTTGCTTCTACTCTGACTGGCCCAAATACTTCCATTATCTGCCTGGTTGTGTCAGCTTGGATGAGGTCTTCAAGCTGCAGTCTGCTCTCTGCCACACAGCTACCAACCTGCTTTAAACATGTAACAGAATCTTCATTTTCCTTTTCTTTTCATTCCTTTTCCTTTCCTTTTCCTTTCCTTTTCCTTTCCTTTAAAGGCCAATACTTGGCATCCTCAGAGATGTGTGGCACATGAACCTTTTTCACCAAGGATTATGAAAATCCTCAAATTGGAAGCACAAAGGAACTATTTTGTTCTTTCATTCCCCAGCACCTTGCGCTCACGTTGGGTTGGGACAGGCTGCTGGGAAATCCCCTGTTTACATGTCAGAGACTCCTGGATTCTCCAACAGCAGTGATCTGCCTCAACATGACTTGTCTATGAGGTTTTTTTAGTTAATTAAATTCTCTCTTTTATGTGCCTGTTTCTTACATTTTGCCTCCTTCTTAAATGTGCTTCACAAATGAAAAGGGAAATTGATTCAACAACAGTTACAATGATGTTCCACTTGTGCGATTTGTACTGTGTGTGGTGGTGTTTTGAGTAGTTGTAGAAATACTCAAAACTTTTTTAGTTCCCCCAGTTTGGAGTGGAAAGTGCAAGGCTGCAATGAACAGGGAGAAAATTCAGCAGTAGAATTTTAATATTTGCATGTACCTCTTTCAGTGCTTTAGGGTGGGAGGAATGGAAATCTGCAGGCGTTTGCATCACAAATCACATTTGGAAATTGGTTGAGTTTACCCAGCTTGAGAAAGTGTCAGCTCTTGACATTTGACAACATCCTTGAACCTTGCTGGGACTGGAAGAATCAGGATATCCTTTGCAATTGTGAGATGCACCTCTGTATTTTTTCAGGAGCAGTGTGGGACTTTGATACGGCTCCTGGGTGTAGGCTGCACAAGAGCCCAAAGCTCTGGGTTGGTGCGTGTTGCACCCCGAGCCCCTGCAGTGGCAAGGCTTGGGCACGGTGCAGTGCCTTTCCATCCCTCTTTCTCTCTAATCCCTTGTTTCCACAGGTAAATGTTACACAGTCCCATGGCTTTATGGGAGCCGTGGGTATTCTCACAGGGACATGAGTTGGGTGTCAGTGTACAAACAATACTTCAGTATTTTAAAGCACTGTTCTGGTTTAGTGATGACTTTTGACTGTGTTAGGTTGATGGTTGGACAACATGAACTGAAATCTCCTTTCCAACCTAGGCAATTCTATGATTTTATAATTCTATACTCCAGATAATGCAGTTTAGGCATAAAGAAGGCATGAGTTCCTCTTCCATAAAATATCTCCATTTTTGCAGAAATATCGCTCTACTGTGGGTTGCTCCTATACCTGTACCGTTACGTTGAGACATTTTGTAAGATAGAATGGGATGGAGTGTGGATCAGGCTGAAAGAAAGTAAGGGACAGTTTGTACTCTCATAAACTGTTTGTCCCTCTTAAGGAAGGGAGCTGAATTATCACTGGAATCCTATTTGCTTTACAGGCAGCCCCTGCATGTGGGCTAAGCTTTGGCTTCTAAGTGCAGACTTGAGGCCGTTCTTTCTGCATCTTCTACCCCATCTTTTTTGAATCTTTATTTAGAAGCTCTAGATATGGCAATTCTATCATGAATATGATGTCTTTCATTTAAAAGCTATTTTTAAAAAATTGAAATATGGCTCACCAACTGAATCTTCTAATTTTCCCTGTGCAGGCAATGCTATCATAGGAGCCGCCTTCATAATTTGGGATAGTGTGAAAACTGAAATATTTGTTTCAGATCATATCAGGACTGCCAGATTTTGCTCTTACTGATACCATAACTGTTGCACTGGCAAAAAAATCAACACATTATAACCTGATTCCATAATAATTCTTTTGGAGAGGATTATACTAAAAGGGATTTAATAATATGTGAAATCAAGAACTATATAAAATAGCCATAGTGAAATCACATGAAACTGCAGCATTGCCCAAAATATTGCTGTTAGGTCAAAACGTAGGTTGAATTTTTGTGCCATGGAAACAGTCTTAAGTGAACTTTGAGATTATGAAGTTGTTTGAAATGCAAGTTCAGTGAAACTAAAGAGAGAGGAGAGAGAAGCATGCTTACACCTTTTCTTGCTCGCATGACAAGATATGGAATGGCCTCCTGGATTTTAGGACTGAGTTTGAGGAAAAATAAAATTAAAAATCTACTTGTAACCACAAATCATAGGATTAAATGCTGTAAAGCTATAAAATCAGTATGGATGCAAAACGGAAGACTCAAATTGATTACATTAAGATAATTTATCTAGAGTGCCTTTTTTCTTCAGTGTTCCTTCTATATAAATTCTGCTGATTTTATATTCCTTATAAGCACAGACATATCACCTTAATGGACATATTATTTTATTAAGGAATGTAGCTTTTTTTTCTCATTTTAATCTGCAAGCTTGTCCATGAAGCATATTTTTTATTGTGCAAGGTGCAGAATATTTGACTTACAGGCATTTTGATATGTGTGATATTTAATTTTAGTTTAGTTACGAAATGTAATAACCACTCTCAGTGTCAGAGCTTGACACTGCACAATGGATATCCTACTGCTCCTAAATGAACATTTATTATTATGTGTAATTATGCTGGCAAATAAAAGCATGCAGCCTTTCATTTTCTGATGTGTGCTATAGTAGGGTGAAAGTCTTAAGTTTCCCAAAGACAAATGTTGGTACAAAAGATCAAAACCACCACTGCTAAGCGCAGGATTTATGATGCCATTGATAAATGAAGTATACACCAAAAGGATTTACAAAAAGAATTAAAAAAGAAATCCCCTTCCCTCAACTCAAAATGGAAGGAAGAGGGAATGGCTTCAAAAGAAAGCTTCAGCGTACCATTAAGGATTCTAATTGCTACCTCAAATTACAAAGGTAAGTACCTCATTAAAAAGTCTTTTAAAAATTCATTTCTATACTATAAAAAAATACATTTATAGCAATTATATAGAAAGTTATGATCCTGATAGTCTTTTGGTGAATCATGTAGGCTTAACCTGGGTGATAGTATAAAATAAAATGTAATAATAACAACTAATAGAGGTTGTTTTTCGAGCATAAGCCATCAAATTGTTGTAAATCCAGTTGTATTATTTACTGTATTTTTTTTCAGTGACACTCACTCTGCAGTGATTATGAGTGCCTTGATATTTTACAGCAAATCCAGAAAAATTTGCTTTATTGACCTGAATAAGATTGATGGGGGTATGATCCTTCCGCCGATACATAAATTGGTGAATTTAAAGACTATGTAAATCTTGTGAGAGGGCCAGGGTTTTTCATGCTAAACTCGTATTCCATGTGTGAATGACCATGGACAGTATAGCATGACAGAGTAATTCACGTTGGATGAGACTCTGGAGGCCACCAGGTGCAATCCCCTGCTCAAGAGGATTCCTCAAGGTGGCAGGTTGCTTGGAGCTGTGAGGAGCGGGGTTTGTCTTCAAGCATAGAAGCACCACAGGCTCCCTCCTGTCCCTAACCCTAACACTAGCCCTAGTTGGAATTTCCCTCATTCCATCTTGTATTTGTTGCCACTCATGCTGGTGCATGTCTGAGAAAAATCTGATTCCATCTCCTTTGCACCCTACCTTTCAGTAGCTACAAGCAGCAATGAGATGTCCCCTTAGCCTTCTCTTCTTCATGATGAATAAAACCAGTTCCCCCAGTCCTTTCATGTATGTCATGCTTTCCAGTTTCCTGACTAACTTGTCCTGCAGCTGGATTTGACACTGTATGCCATTGTCTTTTTTATAATAGGGACCCCAAAACTTTGTATCGATCAAGACTCCACAAGTGCAGATCTCTGTTGCAGAAAGAGTCGAATAACAATCTAAATTCCAACAACAGATTTAAAAAATCCATTTCAATATGTAATCATAATTATTAAATTTTTATTTAATCATGGAAGCGTGCCATACAGGATCCTTTTCTATCTAATGCATCACAGATCCCACAGTACTGTCTGGTCATCAGTGTCCTCAGACAAACATGCCTATCCTTGTGAGGTTTGTTAGGCCATGGACATTGAAACAGGTGGAGAAAGGAAGCAGTTCCATAGGTCACTATGATCTCACTTCAAAGACGAATATTTGTACAATTACATCGACACTGATGGAACTATGACAAAGCTATAATGTAAAAATCACCATAGTAGTTGGACAAAACCCAACTTGAAAGGAGTCCTGTCCCTAAAGGTGTCTCTGAAAGTCCTGTCTCTATTAGTGTCTACACAGCAAAATAGCAGAGAAAAAAACACAGGGCTTATCTCCCACCAGAATTTCTTCCTACTACATGAAAAGGGGGAAATATTGCATTAACTCCTTGTAACTGTGCTGAAGGAATTTCTCTAAGAAAAAAAAAAGATTTCTTTATAGTTACAGAGAATTTGAACTCTACTGAAGACATTTCAGTAGATTTCTCTGGGAATTTGTCTCCACAATTTTTCATCAGGAAAAGCCAATTCTTCTAGAATTTCAACATTTTTTTTTTTTTTTTTTTTAAACGGAGTTTTTTTTTTTTTTTAACTGAGCTGTTCTTTTGGATAAAACTAGAAGGAGATAGATCCTCTCCAGTTTACACACACAAGGTATTTTTAACTAAGGATGAAACTCATCTACCCTAACTTTCGATGTCTAAGAATCAAAATCTGGGCTACTTACCCTGGAAAGTGCCTTTAGAAGGAGGTTCATTTTATACTAAAATTCATATACAGCATTAGTCACACTAATCAGTCTATCTCTACTTTACTCTGTTGATTACACAAGCAACCTAAGGTCACTAGATCAGGCTCACAAGTTCAAATTTTAAATGTCTAAAAATAAGAAAGGTGAATATCAGTGTAAGTGTCCCAAATTCCTGTCACTACTGCAGAGTACGTGTTTCTTGCCATGAAAAAACCTTTGGGAGATCTGTCTTTCTTATGAAAAAGAAAATATATTGAAAATGGTTTTGTCTAGCACTTAAAAAATATTTTTGGAATCTCAGAGTGCGGGGGAAGACAAAAGTTATTTTTCTATTAATCTGCCACACATTTAGGCTTTTGGCCAGTAAATTTAGCAGACTATCTTCTAAATTTTAATAACACAGAAGTATAGATCATCTAGTTCTCTGTATTAATAATACAGTGTTATGAAAATAGAGTTCCTTTCTTTTTCTGCATTAGAACATTATCATATGAGCTTAGTGACTATAAGACAGTACCAGTAAAACAAGATTTTATCATTTACAATAACTTTTTACGATATGAATATGATACAGTGCTAGTAAAATGTAATGGAATACTGTGAGGATGATACGTTCCTGTTTCCTAATATGAAGATAAAATCTCTGCAATATCTTTTAAAAAATGGAGCTCTTAGAAAATGCACAGGAAGAATATTTTATTATATCTGTGGCTGCCATGTTGTTTGTGGGACTAAATTCAGATCACTAAAGCACGTGTTCAGCATTGACAGGAGAAGCATCAGTCTGATGGCTGGTTGTTTCTTTTGCATGCAGCCACCATAACTTGTTAGGAAAATGTTTTAGCTAACCATGAGTGCAGCAGCTGTTGTTGCTGGAGATCAGCAGATATACTAAAGTAATGCCAGATGACTACCTTGTGGCATATAATCTAATCAATTTATTTAAACTATTGTCAAAAATAGATATGCATTTTTTTTGCTGTTAATTTAAAATCCTCAGTTTCTTATTAACTGTATACAGTGTTTTAAAAACAAAAGCCAGAAATGGAAACAGTGAGGAAAGAACATTCATGCAAAAATTAAAATACATTTTTTGGATTTGAAATCTCCCAGGAGAATCTCAGGTTACTTGCATTATCCATTATATCTTTTAAGAGTAGGTGAGAAGCATCATTTACAGCAAAGGCAGGTTTGCCCAAGTTACACCCCTGGACACTACTGTCCAGCAATAGGCTTAGAATTCTGCAACAGGAATAAGAAATGTAGTAAGAAATTATTACGTGTACATGTACAGTAATTTCCACTGGATTCTAGCCAATACTAGAATTTGGAGCCACACAGTGAGGTAGGTAAGTGTTGTACTGACTTTCTAGGGAGTGGAATTCATGTACAGAAATTCCAAGTGGCTTTGCAAAAACCCATGCAGGAAATCAAATCAACCCAGGAACAGAGCCTTTGTTTTCTGGCACCCAACACCATGCTTTAAAAAGCAATGTTCCGTCTGTGACAATATCTTCAGTCCAGCATTGTCCAAGGCGTGGATTGATGCTCTCATAGGACTTTTCCATCACCAGCATCTGGGCTTCCACATTTACTCATGGCAACTCTGCTGACACTCTGATTAGTGGTGGTGGCCTCAGGGTTCTAGGTGTGGTTTTGTGAAATGTCTAAAGCTAAAGTTAGATGTGGAAAAGACAAGATGATCTGACCTATATGCCTCCCATGCAGCATTGGTCATGACAGTGCATATTTCTGATGTTCCCACAAGCACAACCTCAACCTTCCCAGGTCTTCAAGGTTCCCTCATGCCCATTGAGTAAATACTTCACCACTTAATGATTCCCTCTCTCGTTAAGCTTTCCCAATAGTCAATCAAAACTTCCCTCACCTCTATTTCTGTCTCCTTATTCCCAGGCTTTGTGTGAAATCCGTATGCCTTGTCTATCAAGAGGTTCTTTCTTTCCTTCTTACCAGAAATCCTGACCCCAGCTGAGTCGCTGACAAGTTGCCATTAAAGGATTCCACATTTCTCTCTTCCATTAAAAAAAAAAAAAAAACCAACAAATACACCCCTCCCTATGTCACCTCATTAATATTGCCTGAGAGGAGCGAGGGGATGCAGGGTTGTCTGTTGGGAAGCACAGTTCTCTCCTGCTCTCTTCGACCCATGCATGCAGCCCCCTTAGGCCTCAAATATGGAACCAGCACCTCCATCCCTGCCCTGTGCTGTGCTCAGCAGAACTGAAGTTGTCAGAAAATGCCAACAGATGCAGTAGATTATTGTCCATCACCTTCCTCTTTCACAAAATGCACCCCAGTGCTATTTCTCTCTTGAAACCAAAGGTTTAGATCCAGGATGGTGACAATCAGGAGGAATCTGGAGACACACAGGGACACGCAGTGAAATAACCTTCTCCAGTAACCTTTGTCATGAGGGAATAAATCCGTACCACTTAGTAGATTACTCCAGAGGAAAAGACAGCAAACCAAAACAACCTGCTTACATTTTTCTTCTGCTTGAGGGACAATGAGGTTATTTTTAGTACATGACTGTTTCAATAATTGCAGTTGCTACTGTGAATGACATCAAGCTAGAAAAAGGAAACTTTTCTGTATAGGGAAAGCAAGTAATAGGAATAAGCATTTTCCTGAAAGCTGAAGCCTTCTTTCTGAGAAGAGCGGCCTTTCTCTCTTTCTCTTGTGAAGTGCAGCACTTACTCAAAGCACCTTTTTTAATGTTTTTGAGGACTTTTTTTTTCACAGCACTCTCAGTCAATCACTGCAGCTAGCGCAGCTCCTGCAACAGTTTGCCACCGGAGGAAACCACTCTTCTTGTACTCTCCGTTGCCATGACTCAGATACTGAAGATTGCCTCTACATGGCACAGAAAATGGATTCCTGTTCTTTTGCAGCAAAACAATGGCGATTTCACTGAATTAATGACTTTGATGTTGTAAGGAGTACACAACTGCAGAAGTGTCTGTCGCTGTGTGGCTCTAATACTTGGGTATTTAGTACTTGGGTAATGTATGGCTTAAAAGTTTGGTAGCTGATAACAGAGTTGTACCTGTTTGCTTTTGTTGTGCTAGCTGACCTACGGAAAAGGTTTGGGTTTGTATCCTAAGGGAGGAGTGGGGTGGAGAGGAGATGAAGTTAAGCTGGCACATATGCAGAAAGCAGCTGGGATACACAGTGTTCATAGTCTTTTTAAAATGCATTCTAGAAGCAGCCTGAGAACAAAACAGAGCCCAAAGACTTTCTAAGACCGAACTGGGTGTCTTGTCTTGAAAGCGTGTCCCTGAAGGGTGCGAGCAGATTGTGAACGTTTCCATGAGGTCACTTGCCTCTCAGGAACTAAAGGGTAAGCTGTCTTTGTGACGGAATTAGGTTGAGGCTGGGAAAGCAGCTTGGGCTAATCACAAGGCTCCCAGTGTGCACAACAGCTACATCTGCAACACTTGCTTTTACCGATTTAACTTCAGGAGGCGGTAATGGCATCTGCAACTCAAAGCAAACAGCTATTGTTCACATCAAAGTTTTCCTCCAGTTTCAGGCTGAGTAGCCTTGACTGCTGGCTGTGGGCACTTTCAAAATTAGTGCTTGCCATACCCGATCACTTGATATGATTATCTAATTACAGAAATGATGTTAACTCTCATAAAAAAACCTCCTGCATTAGAGAAAAAGGGGTGATTATTAGTTTCAAGTTTTGGGATCTTTCTCCTTACTTACTGTCTCAGGCCGGTTTTTTTTCTTGGTAGGTCAGAGAAACACTGGTGTGGGGCCTTGCACTGTGTATATATGTGTGTGGACGTGTCCTTGCGGAATGCATGCATTTTGCCAATTGTAGCAGCTTGAGTAAAATTTTCATAAATTTTCACTTTACTAATGAGATCAGGCTTCATTTAGGTAAAAAGAAATCCATCTTTCATTATTATTCTTTTTATAACTTTATCAGCTTCTAGTTGAATACTAGATACACTGGAAATCCAGAACATATAAAATGTAAGCTGCAGCAATTTTTTTTTTTCAGTTTTTCAATGCTCCCACTTACAAACATTGAGTAATCATATGATTCCTGCTATTAATGTGGCCAGTGACATTTAAATGATTTGTGAACTGTGAGCAAGCTTCTTACAAATGCTACAATGGGTTGTAAAAGTACTTCTTATGCTGAATACTATTTTATAAATGTTACAAAAGATTTTATATTCTGTTTTCCCATGCTTCTAGTTGTATCTTCAACATTGTGCCTTCTCTACTACAGTGTAAACCATATATTACTTAAAAAGATATTTCAGCTGTTTATTTTGAGCTGCTTTAGAAATACTAAACTTAGGAATCAATATCAAAAGAGATGTAAACCACAGAATCTTGAAATGGCCCAAACTGTAGCCAGTATTTTTCACATATCTACTACCTTAATCTTGTATATTTTGCTGTCTAGCTTTCCAGTCTAACTTAGCTTTATCTGAGGGTTTATGCTGATGTATATAGGCTTCATTTAGCTCATTTGTTTTTCCAGTTGTAATATGTATTTCAGAATAAAAACATTATTGAACGCTATTTGCCTCTACACAGTAGGTTGGTCATGAAGGTCTATTCATAGCTTCCTTTGGAAAGCTGTGACTTCACAGCTGAAATTCATATTTCCATTAGTATCCACAAAAGTTAAGCTAAAGCAGATGGAAATTCATATACTGTTCCTAAAGTAAAACTTTCTTTTTGCAGAAAGCCAATTAATCCTAAGCGAACTGTAACGAAAGCACTTCCATCTTCGTAGCACAAAATTGTCTGAAATGTAAAATAAATTTAGAAAAGGAAAATGGCAAAGTGTTCCTTTTTCTCATTTAACATTACTTAGTAGACATTCAGAAATGTATTTTTATTAGTTTATTTTCCTTTTACTTTTTCTCACTTACGGTTTCAGTATCATTGTTCTGTGGCTAATCCACTACTACTTATCATTTAAATTCAAGCTATAGAAAGAAAGTCGTTAAAAGGTAAAGTTGTCATAAAATTTTGCATTAACAGATATCCTGTGTTTCCCACAAAATATACAAACTCATATGTGGAAAGGGGATGCAATGAGACGTAGTGAAAAGGGTGCCCCGTACTGCCAAACAGCCCTGTACCAAAAAACATTTGGGATCAGAGTTTCTCAGGAAATCTCCGTTACTAACTTAGAAGCCAGAAAAATATGAGGGTGAATGTGTATATGTTCTCTGTGTGCCAGCACTGGATTATAGTGAAGCCTGCCGTATTTGTTGACTGTTGTTTTTTTGAACAGATTCAGTATCTCCACCTTCAAGCCAGAGACCTTTTTTTCCCAAGAGGCAGACACCTATTGCCAGCCCAGCTGTGGCTACCTTACTCTTCATGTTTGGGGAGAGAACATTTAGCGTTTTCAAAGAGTTTTCTACTGAATATTTCAAAGGTCTAGGAAGAGCACTAAACCAGAAGTGATTTTTTTTTTCCATGTTTGAGAAGATCAGCAAAGGCTGTCATTTATCTTTCCATGAGCCTCTGCAACTCACTGCTCCAAACATGTGTGGTCAGTAGGAAAAGAAGAAAAACCCCCACTAGTTAAATTTTATACTGAAAAAAGAAAGTTTTGTTTCCTTTCCAAAAAGGAAATAAGAAAAAAAAAAACCTGTTGAGTTTTGTGCAACTTGATGGATAGATTAGCTTCAAAGAGAAGATAAAACATTACTGATAACAGACAGCAAACAGCTGCATCTGTACATTGCTGGGATTTTAGCTGTGACCCTAAGGTTTAAGTCCACCCAGATTTGCTGCAGTTGTTGAAGGAATAAACTCAATAACATGTTGCAAATACATCTCTTTTAATGACTGCGGTAGAAGATATATAATTTATCTACCACTGTTACTTCCTTTTTCTTGTAAAAATACATCAAATATTTCATATTTTATGAGTTGCATCTCCTAAAATGGTGATAACTATTTTCATCTTAATGGGTTTAAATAGGAATCCAGTACCTAACTTTTGTAGATTTGTTTAGAAACTGTGTCATAGAACACCTTCTTTTGGCTTGATGGTGGTCTGCACTTAATCCCTAGATACATCAGTGAAACGCTTATGTGATTTGCATAGATTCACTGCTGTCTGGGAGGGGGAAGCTAATTGCAGTTCTTTGAATAGGAACATGGACAAGTAGTTCTCCAGAGGAGTGATGTCCAGTTCCAGCCCTGCAAGAAAGACAAAAGAAATATCGCCTCCTTTCTTACACTGTTGAATTAAGTCAACAAATACAGTCAGGTATAAAAACTCATGAAAAGCCACCTGATTCTCATTTGCCATTTGTGTCAATTTTCATATTCCTTTCAGTGTATTATCTTTCACTTCAGTCTTGCTTTCTAGTGCAATGTTCATGTTCTCATGTTCTGTCTTTAGGTTCTTCCTCCTCCCATTCATGTGCTTTCTTTCACACTGTCCCTTTGTCCCTTCTCTTTTTTGTCATGCTTTATATCAATACCTTGCTTCTTGTTTCATGTTATTCTGTTTTCATCTGTGCTTCAACATCAACATCAATCCATTTTCTTGAACTCTTTTCTTCGCCTTTGTCTCAAGTCTCAGTGTTTTACCCTTTTGCAGTTCCCCTAATGTAACTTCTACACAAAGCAACCGTATTGTTTCCAAGCTTCCTTTTCTGTTACCCCTCAGGGTATGTAGGAAGGTTCCAAGCACATCATAGAAAGGATGGGCTTTCACATGAGCTTTTGTAATCTCAAGGCTATAATTCTGGCAGCAGTTCTAAACTCATTTTTTTTTCTGAGGATCAAGCTGACTTTTGGCATTGTGGGCTTCAAACCACTTTTAGGGTCAGTTCTATCTATTACACAGGGTTTAATGCTTCTTTCAGTTGATACAGTTATCAGTGTAGGTAAAAGGAGGCAATCAGTCATATAGGCTAACAGCCTAATATGAAGAAAAAACACTGACAAGAACAAAACTTTATATGCATTATCTGCAATAGACATCAAGATCATAGAAAAGCAATAATAACTCTTTATAAGAAATTTGGGCAAGTCATGGCAATGTCTACTGGTCCAGCACAGCTGCATTTGAAAGCTCAGAGACAGAGGATTCATAGTAACATGAGGAACACTTTGCATAATGCTGCAAGTAGACTCAAAGCTGCAAATTCCTGAGCTCTGTTTCGATTGAAGTTGCCTGATGGTTCAGATTGCAGAAAAGTGGTCCAGGTGTGCTACTAGGCAGCAGGTTTGGGGATAGTAACGAATGGCTCAAAGTGACATAGCAAAATCCTCTGTGCAGAGGGCAAATGTGAGTCTTGTGCATCTCTAACATCCCTTCTAAATCTTGAGAGGGTTAATTGTGTCTTCTGCTTTCTGTAGTGTTCTGAATTTTATTCAGCATGAATATGGTTCGAAAAGATACCAAGAATGTCCTTATAACAAGATGCCCAAACCCTCCATTCATTGATTTTCAAACAGAGCCGATATTATCACAGCACTGATATTTGACTGCTCCAGTTAAGAGAGTATTCTTTGAAATGCCGCTTAAATTGAGTCCAAAGGTAAATGTAAATGAGATTGCTCTGCATGTTGAATAGAATTTGCATTTGATAATTTTACTCTCATTTCCTGTTGTATGTATCATACCTTACAGTACAGCTGCTGTGATATAGTGCCCCATTTACAGTGTGCTTCAGAGTATGGACTCCTGCCTTCAGTACTGTGATTTCAGTGCTGCATTCAACTCAAACTCGCTGGGCAAGAAGGCAGCCTACTTCACATTATAGCGACCCTCTTTGGACAGTGGATACATGATTTTGAATTTGTTTCAGAACTTTTATTTGAATTTAATGGTTACCCAAGTTCTTCTTTCCCTTTTTATTTATTCCTTATCAGTTGCGTGGAAAAATATTTCAACCTGTTAAATTTTCTGCCAATTTTTTAGTTGACTTTGAGTTTGCTGGTTATTGTTCTATCTTGCACTTCTTTAATAACTGCTTTTGTGGCCACAGGCTTGGGGTAAATCAAATTTTACCTATTCATATGGACCATTTCATGTTATGAATAAAACATTTGATAAGTTTATAGAGTCAAATCCAGGGAAAGATGTGGAAGCCTGCAAGCCGGGCAACATGGCATACAGCTTTAAGTTTTTTGATCCCCAGACTGGAGCTCTAAAATCAAAATTATGTTCCTGAAAAAATTATGAGAAGAGTTAGGCATTCAGAACTACCTCAGCGATTTAAGCTAAATGAAGAGATGATAAACAGGAGATGCTGAACACAGGTGTGCCCCTGACGTTCTACCACCCCTTTGGAGCTTAGGCATTTGGCTCAGATCTCTTCAGTGCATTTGATTTCCTTCTCTGAGTGGTGAGAAAACAGCAGTCATGTTCTCTTTAGGGCCCTACAGCAAAAGCAGTGCATGTTGACCCGTGGGACAATACCCCTCATCTTGTTATAGCATATGAGTCTCCTACTGTCCACCTCTATTGAGTCTGAAAGGATAGAATTCATCTGGTTTAATAAGGACAATAGATATCTAAGTCTGAATTAATTGTCTAAGATCTCTTTACAGTCAATAGAAAGAATAGGGAATTTACAGGGTTTTGTGCACACTAAGGCAGAAAATAAGACTGATGAACTACATCCTGCAAGTGTTTCACTGGCCACAAATGGAGCTGAGGGTGAATATCTCAAATGCAGACAACTAAATTATAGATCTTATGCCTTGGTGAGATGAATCCTATCCAGAGGATCAAGCATGCCTGATGGATTACACCACAGGAGAAGCAAAATTAACAGGCCTTTCTGGATTGCTGTAGACTAAGAGTGAAGTACCTAGAAAGCTCTGGGTGGTTGCTGAAGTCAGGCAAATAATCTAATTTTTTGACTGAAACATTTAAACATTGTTTAAGGTGTCTAAATCCCATTTTAGATCTGGACTGGCTATAACTGAAGTTCAAAAGACAGGTGTATTCCTTTGTTTTTCCTGTAAAAGACTTTGCCTTCATCCTTATCCTCCCCATTCTTTTACTGTTACTGAATAATGCTGTAATTGAACTGCCCCCGTAGTCCTCTCAGTTAATATATTTTGTTGTGCTTTGTTGTGTCAAAATTAAATGGAGAAAAAGGAAAGAAAATAATCTGAACAAGCAAATGCACTGCTGTGCTTTGGAAATAGCTTCCCTGCACATAAGAGATATTCAGAGCTATAATACTTAAATAGGCAAAGAAGACAGCCAGGCATGTTTCTATGATGAATAAATCATTTTATATCTTCAGTGTGAGAATAAATAGCTTAGTGGATAAAGTAAATTGTGGAAAGATATTTTCACAAATATGAACCAAAGTTGATACAATAGGACAGTATTACACGAAGATTAACAACATTTATTATGCTTAAAGAACAGTGCACCATTTCTCAGAATCTTAAGTTCAGTGTACTTTAAATTAAAACATAAAAAAAGTATAATATGCGCCATCCCTCTTGAGGAGCTGACCTTATACTTACAGCATATGAAAACTGTTTCTCCTTTTGGGATAGTTTGATGCGTGTTGATTCCATTAAAGATTCTTTAAGAACAACAACAAAACCCCCAACCCCAAAAATTGACACTATCCTTGTTAAATTAATAAAGACTAGCTTTTCCAAGAAGCACAAAGGAGTGGGGACTTCAATCTTTCTGAAACTGGACAAGCAGCTTGGATTCTTTTGATAATCCAACCCAAACAACTAAATCAGCAGGCACTTACAAGTCGTTACAGTGTTTTCCACTTGCTGCAGTCCAGACTAGTTAAAGACAGATTTGTTTGCTAGCATCATGATTGCTGGCCTAACCCTTTAAAAATTTAAAACTAAATATAAAGCTGAGATAAAATTCAGTTTAAAGGGTATGAATTAGCCTCTCTTCTCCTCTCCCTGATGTAATTAATTAATCCTTATATTTGATCAGAATTAATGCACTGCATATACTTTTTGGAAGACAAACACGTATCCAATAGCTCAGTCCATAACTAAAAGTAATTGGTCACTGTTCTATTCACTGAAGTGTTCCTCACATCACGAAGCTATTTAAGGACTGGAACTTGATGTTGGGAAAGAAAAAAAAATGAAGGAGAAGCAGACAGATTTTTTTCTGTCTGTATAAATTTCAGGAACCCACTATCTGCATGCAGTTGGATGTGAAAACAGAAATCTTCCCCAGTTTTGTTATCAAGTCATATGCTCATCTCAGGCTGTTCAACATTCATAACCCTTGGGAGTGTATCCTGGGTCTGTGCTGGAGGAAAGCCGCTGACAGAGTTTCATGAGGGATTGGTCTGTGTGTTGCTCTGTGTGCTCTCTGCTCTGTGTGCCTCCCGAGGTGCATGCTGATACTGCTGATATGGGGGATTATAAGGAAATGATTTCCTTCTCTTTCCCTAACTCCAGCAGATTATATACACAGGGCTCACTACTCTGTTTGCATGTGTTCCCCTGTATGCTTTGAAGTATTATTCCAGCGGTAATAAAGGAAAACAGATATTGTGTTCCCATTTCAGAATGGTGGGGTTTTTACTAGCACTGGTGCAGAAAAGGTACAGAATCCTTTAGAGTCAAAAGAAAATTAGATGTAAGACTTCCCTTTTCCTTTCTTTTTTTAATGTGATTATTTATTTTCCTCTGGGCAGTTTGGAGAGAATATCATTGGAGAGGGTGCAAAAAACTGACAGCATTAAACATGTCAGATGCTCACAGAAATTTGCTAGAATTATTTTTCTTTTGCTTTATTATCTGATACCTGGCTTCTATTTTTGAAGGCTGGTGAGTAGGGTAGTTCATGTGCATACTCCACCGTTTGCTTCAGATAAGAACATATTACCCAAGTTAGATTATATTTCTTTTAACCACAAAAGAAAAGTTATTATATGAGCTCAGTAAAAACTGATGTGGTCAAGACAGCTTCTCATAAACACTTATTTTTAAAGTTTACATATCTAGTTCTAAGAAAGTGAGACAAACTGAAAACAGTAGAAAAATTTGTGTTTGCCTTTTACAGTAATAAAGATAACAGTCATGCGGTATCATTTCAATTTATCTTTTCCCTTTTTAATTAAAACCACCCTGGTATTTGACATAAGTGATATCTCATCAGAAGGAATTTATGGGTAGAAGAAGTGAGACTGTTCCCTGTACCTCTGAGTCAGGAGTGATAAGGGATTTACTGTAAAGTGTTATATATATGTAATGATAGTGCTCTTAGTTTCACTGCTTTAAGTAAGTGCAAGCTTTATATGCTTTGAAGACACCTCTGATTTAAAAATAATTTAATTTAAAATCAGTTTTCATTGTTTTGGTTCCAATATTGCTTCAGACTTTGTTTTATAAAGAAGGGGTAAGAAAGTTGCTTACAGAATCACGGAATCTTCAGAGTTGGAAGGGACCTCTAGAGATCATCTAATCCAACTCCCCTGCCGAAGCAGGGCTGCACAGAGCACATTACTCAGGACTGCATCCAGACGGGTCTTGAAAGTCTGCAGAGAAGGGGACTCCACACCCTCCCTGGGCAGCCTGTTCCACTGCTCTGTCACCCTCACTGTGAAGAAGTTTTTCCGTGTATTTGAATGGAACTTCCTATGTTCCCACTTGTGCCCATTGCCCCTCGTCCTGACACTGAGAACCATTGAGAAGAGCCTGTCTCCATCCTCCTTCAACCCACCCTTTAGATACTTGTAAACGTTAATCAGGTCTCCCCTCAGCCTTCTCTTCTCCAGCCTAAAGAGTCCCAGCTCCTTCAGCCTTTCCTCATAAGGGAGATGCTCCAATCCCTCAATCATCTTTGTTGCCCCTCGCTGGACTCTCTCCAGCAGTTCCCTGTCCCTCTTGAACTGGGGAGCCCAGAACTGGACACAGTGCTCCAGTTGTGGCCTCACCAGTGCAGAGCAGAGGGGGAGAATGACCTCCCTTGACCNTGGGAGACAGTGTCAAAAACCTTGATAAAGTCAAGGTAGATGACATCTACAGTTCTCCCCTTATCCAGCCAACCAGTCATAACATCATAGAAGGCTATGAGATTGGTCAAACATGATTTTTCCCTTGGTAAATCCATGTTGACCACTTCCAGTAACTTCCTGTTCCTCTACATGTTTACATGGCTAGTTGTTTCCTTTTTGCATTTTGTCCACTTTCAAGCATGCAGACTGTCTCTGGAACTGCTCATGCAACTTGTTGAGAAAAGGATTGCAAAAGCTCAGTCTGAGCCGCTTTTATGTTCCCGTAGCCTATTCTCACAGACTTTTATAATACTGAAATCTTTGACACATATCAGTGCTCTTAGTAGAATAATATAAGCTCTCTGCCCAAAGCTTCAAGATATTCTCCCTATCCTTCCAGCTCCAGAAGATCTTCTAGATGCTCTGTCTTACCTGATCAAGGCCACTCTCCATGAGGGTCTCCCTCATGGATCTGTAGGGGTTCTGCCTAACAGGTGGCTAAAAAATCCACATCACTAGATGGTTCCCATAGACAAGAAATCCAAGGAAGATGGCTATAGATAAGGTTCTCTGTGTCTTTGGTTAGGTAGTAGCTAGACATCTCAAACCCAGAAGTGGCCCCCATGCACAGATGGGCCTTGTAGGCTTCCCTTCCATTGTCATGGCCACTTAATGTCCTTCTGCAAATTGCAGTCACTGCTTACAAGACAGAGTAACATCAGGCAGATATTCAGATATTTGTTAACTACCTCTAATACAGTTTAACATCTGCCAACAAGAGGGCCTATGGCTGTGCCATTCAGCCTTGAATGCAAAGAGGGTGAAATAGGCGATGACGTGATTACAAGCAGTAGTGACATGCTTATAAGTTCATGTGTTATCAACAAGATTGAAATTACTAGAAGATAACATCACTGTGCTACCTGGGTCTGTGCTGCCCTGCAGACCGCAGGCCAGCCCTGCCGAGCACTTCAGGACAGCTTGCCTCTGCCTTTCTCCACTCCCTGAGGTATGGCAGGAGAAGGGTTAGCACAGCCTGCCAACCTCAACTGTGATGGGCAAAAGCGCGAAGGCTCACTTCTCTCTCTGCAAGGGAGCTGCAACACGCCTGTGTTCGTGGTCCTGTGGTCCGCAGGTACCTAATTAAAAAGTGTCCAGAGTTGGACAGATGAATATCACTGGTGCAACCTGAGATGTGCTTTACAGTTCTCCCTCTGGATGTGGACTCACAGAGGTTGCAGGCTCTATACAGTCCCGAGATACAGAACGGGGAGTTTTCAGCTCAAATTGTAGAAATACTGTTTTCAAGTCCCGGTGGCAACAAAGAAGTTTTTATAAGGTGTGTATTATGCTTGTGTTTGTATTCATGAACATCACAGAGAGTGTATTCAAATACACCTACTTTAAAAATACATTTCTGAACATATTTATGTTGAGGTCAGGAGATAAAACCAAATATAAATTTGAATCCTGCACTGCCTGAGCGAGTTATTTCATTAATCTTCATGAACTGTGTAAGTATCAGAAATATTTCTATCAATTGAGCTAAAACACTGAAAAGGCCACAAGTAATTTTAGGTTACAGTTTTATCTAAGTGAGAAACAATTTTCATATGAGGATTTTCTACCCCTCCCCTTTGACAGATGAGTACCAGTAACTCTGACCATTAATAGCTATTCCCTGCTCCACAAGTGCTGGAGTGCAGCCTGGTCTTTCTTATGACACAGTAGGGAGTTCAGACTTGAAGAAAAGTGTGTTGTAAATTTTCAGGCAGTTTCCCTTTTTATTGCACATCTAGCATAGCCAGAGAAGCTCAGAAATCAGCAGGATATTAACTTGGCTCGACTAAATTACAGGGAAAGAGAAAAAAATTTGCCTGGTGAATTTGCTTACAGTGTAAAACAGTGCAAAATTTGTGCCAGTGTTTGCGCCTATACTGGTAACCAAATGTAGTCATGCTATAGTCCTGACACAGTCATGTAATCATCCATCCCTGGCATACTTCTGATTTGGGTCAGCTAGCGTATTTTCAGGTGAAGCCTAGTCTGGTACTCAGGATGGACATGGGCCCATTCCCAATACGCAGTTTGGATGAGCTACCCTACAAAGAGGGCATTTGGGTAGGTTAGCTACATAAAAGTGATGTTTTGCTGTTGTAGCTGGGACTTAAGGAATAGAAACAGTCTCTGGACTTTTTTTTTTTTTTTGAGTAAGGAATTAATGTAGAAGTTTCACTCCCCAGCAGGAGAGGGAGAGGAAAGGAGCAGTGGTTCCCCTTTTGTCTTGAATGGCAGTGTCTGCAGAGGGAAATCCTCTAAACTCCACCCTGACTCACTGTAAGAGTTCCAGCCACACTTTTCTTAGGCAAATGGAGCTTTTCCACTTTTGAATGGCAAATCATCTTCCTGGAGTCATGGTGTGTGTTCCAGTGCTCTATGGGAAATGGGCAAGGGTGCTACCTGTTTGTAGCCAGGCAGACAAGTCCCAGCCCAGGGTTAGGGACCCCTGTAAGCCAGCTCAACCTGACCCGTCCCTCCAGCCTGAGTGATGGAAGAGTTCCTGTTCCCATTGTTTGCATTCATCTGGAGCTAACCCAGTTCCTCTCCCTATCGCACAGAGGGAAGGTGCTTTGGAAGCACTCACCAATATTGTGGTGGGATGAGGATCATCAGCCTCAGGCCCAGCACTTGACGCTGGGAATACATGGCCCTTTCTTCTTATCTCCTTTCTCTTTGTCCAGACTGTATTGGTAGCTGATATATTTTTTTGAAAGTGCAATAGTCACATTTGTATTTCATGCCTACTGGATTTCCTCCATATGTTGGTCACAGGTTGAAATTAACAAACTGCTGCATTCCAAATAGGAGATGAACACATACCTACCCCGAGATAAACATCTCAGGAACAGCAGCATTGCAACACTGGGTGCAGCAGCAATCCCATTTTTACCAGTCATACAGTTACACTCAAAATCTTTTTTATGGGCAAAGAGGAAGCACACTCTGCACATATGCATACACAGTCAAGAATTTATTGTTAGCATAACTGAAACCTTAAGAATCTAATCATTACTAGTCCCTGTCTAATTGATACATAAAAATGAATAATAATAATAAAGTTAGAATACTTCTATATAGAAAAGGTCTCAATAATATAGTTGAAATGTAATAGACACACTTAGTTTCTACCTCTTCTCCTGGTGGCATGTTCACCCTTCCACTGCTCTTCTGATCCTAAGGTCGGTAATTTCATTCTGGTTATGGTGGTGGTGATGTTACAGTAAGTTATCAGCATCTGGAGTCTTTTGCCAAAAGGATTATGATATTCATGTCACCAGTTTCTTCTCCTCCTTACTCCAGGATCCACCTGGGGTCACTTTTATGTATTTGCTGACACGCTTTTACGCCTCATCATTCTTCATTTGTCTGCAGCTCTGTATTACATCCAATTATACTGTATATTGTATATTANGAATTGCTGGAGAGGGTGCAGCATAGGGCTACAAAGATGATTAGGGGACTGGAACACCTCTCATATGAAGATAGACTAAGGGAATTAGGTCTCTTTAGCCTGGAAAAGAGGTGTCTGAGGGGGGACCTAATTAACACTTATAAATACTTGAAGGGTGGGTGTCAGGAGGATGGGGCCAGGCTCTTTTCAGTGGTGCCCAGTGACAGGACAAGAGGGAACGGGCACAAACTTGAGCATAGGAAGTTCCACCTGAACATGAGGAGGAACTTCTTTACCTTGAGGGTGGCAGAGCACTGGAACAAGCTGCCCAGGGAGGTGGTGGAGTCTCCGTCTCTGGAGACATTCAAAACCCGCCTGGACGCGTTCCTGTGTAACCTGCTCTAAGGTGGCCCTGCTCTGGCAGGGGGGTTGGACTAGATGATCTCCAGAGGTCCCTTCCAACCCTATGATTCTATGATTCTATATTGTAGCTTTTATGTGTGTCAGATATTATTTCTTTGTTTTCTTTGTTACTCTTAAAACTAGTTTTGTCCAGCTCCAAGTCTGCATTTCTTTAACTGACCATGGGGTAAGAGTTTGTAGCTGAGCAGTCTCCAGTGTCAATCTTGTGTCCCATCTCTGATCATCCCCTGCCTGCACTGCTCTATGCTGCATCCAGTGGCTCTGCTTCTCAAGGCCTCTGCTGTTGTACTGGACTTGTATTTCTTTACACTACATTATTCTGTTAGAGTTATAAACATCTCATCCTGCTCAGAATAATTGTTTGTTACTGCTAGCTATATAAAACCATGGTTGAACCACGCAAAGATAACAAGAGGAAAACAAATTAGCCATAGACACCTGCTCAATTAGAGAAATTACTGTCACAGCTAAAGCAAGTAAAACAAAGCTGCAGGCAGGTCAAGAAAGGTTCAGACTGAGCAAGCCTGACAAACCTTACTCCTGAGGCTTTACATATTCAGCACAAAGCTTATGGCCTGTTACTCGCAGTGGCGATACCATATTACAGGGGTTCATGGGTATGATCCTGTGTTTCCACTGTCTGCAAGAGCGCTGACAGCCTATATATCAAAGCACTTAAGGTTTTCACTGATTTTTTTCTCTGACATATTCCGATGCCTTTATACATCAGTACAAACTGGAAGTCTTATCTGAGGTACAACATTGGCAGCTGAAGTACCATGACCTTCCAGATGGGCAGGAGTGGAAGTGATATGGGTGGTGGAGTCTCCGTCTCTGGAGACATTCAAAACCCGCCTGGATGGTTCCTGTGTAACCTGCTCTAAGGTGTCCCTGCTCTGGCAGGGGGTTGGACTAGATGATCTCCAGAGGTCCCTTCCAACCCTATGATTCTATGATTCTATGATTCTATGATTCTATGATATGGGTGATATCACTTTATAATATAACTTCTTTTATGGAGGGGATGAGTAGAAGGATCATTACTTGAGCAGTTAAAATGCTTCTAATATTTTTAGAAGTAGTTGCTGTTACTGATTTTATGGTCAAATAAATGCTAAGAAAACATAAAAAAATACTAATCTGTCAAAAAAATTATTTCACCCTTGGAAGTCATGGCAAAAAGTAGTGTCTGGACAGTTCTTTCTCTTTGCTTTCTATCTATTCGTCTCTTTATAACTATGGATACCAGCTAAATAAGAGCCTGATACCCACGACTGCCTGACAGATTGTACGTGATACAAGATACAGACAGGAGACAGCATTTCCCATCCTCGGTGGTACTGGGGCCTTTAGGAAGGAAGAATAGGGTAATATTTTCTTATAGGAAATATTTTTTGTTCTCTAAGACTGAGAAGGGTTTTCTGTTCTCTGCAGTTTCACCTTTCCTGACCCAGAGGATATATAGAAGACCAAAGATCTTCATATATGCACGAGACAGGAGAATCAGCGGAACTGTTTTTAGTTGCTTGTAATTTTTGCAAGAGACAGAAACAATTTGATTCACCCGAGTCAGCCTTGGTTTTAGTGAAAGCTGAATTCTGTATGTTTATCTGCCCATAGTCTAAACATACAGCCAAAACCCTCCAAGTGGGTGTCCTCATCCTCCAGGGCTTTTCCACTGATTGTAGTCCAGTATTGTAGGTCAGGACAAGAAGATTAATGGTGGCACCCAAACATGTTAAACTTAGAAATCCTGGTCCAAGAGAGAATGGTTGTAAATGCCATTACACAGCTAAAGCATTCCCCTGATAAAAAGGTCTAAAAAGCCTAAAGACACTACTGCCTTTCCTGCTTCATTTTCTGACCAGTGAAAGAGCTACACTGAATGTCTGACTAACATAGAAGGTGAGGGCATCCCTAGAGACTGAAAACCAAATAACACCTGGGACAAACGTCCGAGTCTGATCTCATCGTTGTCTGTTGGGCATGCAATCTGATTGCAAAATACGGTGCAATCTGAAGCCTCTGTTCAAGAGACAATTGGGATTGGAATAACAAAGGTGTGGTAGAATAGGAATTAGCTGCATTGTTTGAGTAATGTTGAGTAATTTGCACAGTAACTTCCTAGGCTCTGCCTCACTCGGCCAAGTCCTTGTTTCAGTGTGTCTCCCACGATCTGCAACTTCATTCAATAAGAAAAAATAATGCATGTAAATAGGAATGTGTGGCAGCAGAATTATAGCAGTTTGGTTACATTAGTATGACCTCAAAAATCAAAAACCATCTGAAAAAGTTTCTAAACTGGTGGGTATTTTTTTTTTTTTTGTAAATCTGCAAGTTACTCATTGCAAAAATAGCTGCCTGAGAACAATTAGGTGGAAAATACAAAACATATCTCTTAGATGAATTCATTGTTCTACTTATAAACATCCGTTGGGGTATCACATCCTGGAAAAGCCACTGAGTTTCACTACATATGGAGGTTAAGGTTTGCTAGTTCCCATGCACTGGCAGGCCATAGTTGCTTTGTGTGCACATACAAGAATCACACCTTCCTCTGTATTCAGGCATGTAAATAATAAATATACAGCCAGAGTCAGGAAATTATTTTTCCCATGTTATTAATTACAGCCATTAAGCATGAATTTTCTGCAACATAATCAGAAATGAAAAGAATTTGTCAGCAGATGACTGTAACTTGTGTTCAGGTAGGTACTCCAAAACTACTGAATTAAGTCTTCCTTCTCTCACAATGATTTTCCCTTAAAATATTTGCATAAAAACTGCTTTAAGAGCAGAAAATATCATATTATGTAGGTTAGTCCTTCTGCTGATGACACAAAGCTGGGAGGGGTGGCTGACACCCCAGAAGGCTGTGGTGCCATCCAGAGAGACCTGGACAGGCTGGAGAGCTGGGCGGAGAGGAACCT
>VXBO01010771.1:26403-36496 GCA_013400135.1 Rhinoptilus africanus | reverse complement strand
GCGTTCCTGTGTAACCTGCTCTAAGGTGACCCTGCTCTGGCAGGGGGGTTGGACTAGATGATCTACTGAGGTCCCTTCCAACCCTGTGATTCTGTGATTCTCCTGCCTCTTCTCTACTCCTCAGCACGTTTCTTGCTCTAAGTCACCAGTAGAGCAGTAAACCATCATCTAGAAAAATGCAGACCTTCAAGTCTCTTATTTCCTACTTCTATCCCATTATTCTAAAGAGGCTGACTCTGCTGAGAAGGTAATAACACCACCACTGGTGCTGGGTTATTAAGATTCTTTAAAAGAAATGCTCATACCTAGTACAGGTAAGCTTAAATTCAACCCATCTAGGCAATTAGGCAGTTTCATAATTTCAGAGTCAAGAGAATCATGCCAATGGCCATGCTAGACCATCAGGGCCTGGCACATGACAAAGGAAAGACAGAGAAAGGAAGGCTGCTGTAAAAAAAGAAAACAGAAAACAAACACCCATTTTTAAAAAAAAATTGTATACATATGTATGTATCTATGTTATTTATATATATATATAATTTTATTTTATATATGTGCTGTGAAAGGCTGCTTTTAGAAGGGGAAGGTAATTGTGACATGCAAATTCACGAACTAACACAAGTTGGAAATTCAGATGGAGAGACTTTCCTTGTGTCAGATGTTCTCCTGATGTTTACAGACTGATTCTTAGATTTGATTTTGCTCGTATTCAAGCTTGTATTGCATCAGAATAGGCATTTCTTTGTCTAAACTTCCTCACAGAGAATCATGTGAAATCTATTATGGGAATATATACCTCAGTTAAATATTTAATATTATCTGCATGTGTATGTGATTGACGGATGTGGTGGCCAAATTTTACCTGGAGCATATTGACACACACTAAAACATGCACTTCCAGTGCTATAACTAGTTTTTTTTTTGCATATCAGAATAAATTTAATTTCTTAGGTAAAGATACTTGAAATTTCTTTCTCTATTTTCTTAGCAAGTAGTGCAAATTCAGAGAGAATCTGCACAGAATTAGGATAAAAATCACCAAAAGCTAAAGAATTATCTGACTGTTGAATTGCTCACTTAAGCCTTCATTTGATGCTTTAACCTAGAAAAACCTTATTGTTCTTTCTGTAGGGCCTGTTCTTAAATAATTGCTGGTTAGCTAAAGAAACTACAAGCTACCCTTTTGAGCTACCACAACCAAGAAACACTTTGTCTCACTTGTTTCTCCTTTACATCCCTCCCTTCTGTTATGTGCTTGCTACAATATCTTCAGACTACAACTTCAGATGACATTTTAATTGTAATTGCCAACTAGATTAAAGCATTCTTAAAAAGAAAATTCAAGGGGAATTTCATGCAAATGAGGCTGACAGTTTTGTGGATCATCATCTCAGCTGCTATAATAAACTGTGCTGAGTGACAGGAAAAAAAACCCCACGTTTTTCATAAGAAACATCTCCATTTTAGTGATTTTTATATGCACTGTTGCATATATAGAACCAAAAGCTGCTGAATGATGAAGACCAAATATTATCATTTGGCTTCTGAATGTGCTGCATCCAAAAATCATTCACCACATCCCGGTGCTCAGGCAATGGAAGTGTCTTTTAAAAGATTACAGCTGGACAGCCTCTGCTCCCTGATAGATGTGAAGTTTACCCTGATGTCCTGTTTGGACCTTTATAGAATTTGTCAGTTCCTATAAGAAGTAGTATTTTTTAAATTTTTCCTGTAATCCAGCAGTATGTTTACAGCCCCACCTCACTGCAGTGTTTCCAGATGGGCTTGTCCACCGCGTGTTTTTAGTATCTGTTCATCATTTCTTAGCCCTTTATACTCTGATATGGAATAGACCATTTATAGCAATTTTAGTAGACTGATTTCAAAGTTGCAGTTTCTTCAGTTGACTTTAAAAATCTATGCCAATCTAAGAGCAGTCAGTGACTCAAGGAAAAGACCTTCTCTTTCCTTTTAATTGAAGACTAAGGTGTGTTGGAGCCCTAGCACAGAAGCAAACTGAGGGATTTACCTAACAAATCACTGTCCCAGTACACATTTCAACATTTTCAAAATGGCTGAAGGTTTTGTTCAAGACTGTAGACAGAGGACACGTTTGTGCAGAAACCAGTTGAGAATAGCTCACCAAGACATACTTTAATTTTGGTCCCAGGCTCCTTTAAAATCATACACATACCATTAGTAAGAAGTAAAACAAGATTGTGAGGCTTGTAATGCAAGTCTTTCTATTGAAAAGCCATTTTTGTGTTTTAATTATTATTATTATACAAAAGTATAAGTACTCTGGTATTTGATACAGAGGTGTGGCTCCAGAGGTTAGCACTGAAGTTTCTCCATATGTATGGCTAAAGGCAGGGACATCGTTAAGGAGATTTTGAAACAGCATCGCCCCACTCCTTTGAAAATACCTTTGGGATTATTTCAGTAGCACCTTGCTGATGTTGCAACAATGAAAATAGTTAGGTCAGAGACATTAACATTCCTTTGGCTATGCTGTTTCTGTTGCATGACTAGGCAACCGAGCCCATTAAACTAATCCAGGGCTGGTGTTTTCCCCAGTTTTTCAGATTGGCTGGCACATTTTTATATATCCATAAATAAAGCACAACAGAACAAAGCTTCTTAACTTCTTTCTTTTTTTTTTTTTTCCCTCTATTTTTTTTTTCATTACCACATTTAATGTAAAACCCTAGTTCTGAAAAGTTATATAAACTTGATCAACTTTGAGCACCTGTGTGGTGCCACTGGATTCAACAGGGATTACTTGTGTGCTGCAAGTGAGCTTTAGGCATTTGCTGAATTGAAAACTCCTGTGTCATTTTTATGTGCTGGATGGAAGCTCAATATGTGTTTGTTTCAGCCAAATCAGCACCTGATCTCTAGCAGCAGGTCGAGAGAAAAGTGAGGTTGAAATCACACTGCTTTTATGAGGCCGATCCTAATCATTAGTGTTTTGGAAAAGTAAAGTCATCTGCAGTCTTGACTACCTCTATTAAATTCAGTATTACTGGATGTCAGTAAGTGCCACTTACTTGGGACAATAATTATACACAACTGTGATTATGCATTAAGTGATTCAATGCAATATTATGGCCTGTTCCCTTTCTAGTCTTCCCTCACAGTAAGAGAAAATTGTACATAAGCTTATGAAATGCTTGCTATTGCTCGATTTGGCTGTACACTCTCAGCCAGAGACAGCATTCGTGTATTAGATGGATGTTCTGATACCTCCTTCCCGCTTCTACTAATACACTAGGTTGGGCTGGTGGATGTACCTTCTTGACACATGCTACTTACCCGTTGAGTTACGTGTTTCTAAATTTTTCAGAGCTACTTGAGAACTAACAAGATTATACTCTCAAATGGTCTCTGTTCAAGAGAGTTGTCTAGTGCTTAGGGCAGAGGACAGGCAATTAGTAATCTTAAATTCAAATCCAAATGCTTATTTTTGGATTGTTTTGTGACACAGCCTCCCTTCCCTTTGATTTAATTTCTCTCGATACAGGCTACATAGTAACACCATATGAATAAGTTTTGAATCTTCATTGACTTATAAAAACAATTGAATAATCTGGGTGATTATGCTGTGTGAATGCTACTATTCATAATAATGAGAGATTATTGCATTGTGTCAGAGGCCTACTGACCTCCTTTGACCACAATTAAGAAGAATATGATGCGTTTCAGTAAAAATTGGATGCTGTGGCAAGATTTAGTTGGTATTTTCCCTTGTTGCCCCTTCACCAACTGCTCTGCTGCTACACTTCAGTCATTTGCTGCACAGGGAACTTCCCGCGAGCCCTTCACAACCTTCTTTGTCACACCAGAAGCCTTTTTCTTCTGTCATAGTCTATCTGAAATCTATCTGTGAAGGAGCACAACATTAAGTGCCTGTTTTCTGGGCACAGCAATCTTCTTTCAGAAAACATTTTTGCCCAGGCGAAGAACAACTCACCCAAGTACCTTTGAGGAGTTGTGCCGACCCTATTTCCACATCCTCTGTTCACACCACATGCTGACAGCAGCAGCAGCATCTAGCAAAGTGTCCCCCAAAGTGCTGCTGGTCCTGGCAGCTGGCAAATTACCAGACCTTAAAGCTGGAATATTTTACTTATTAACCTCTTGTGTTTTTTTCCAGATTTCAGTTGTGATCTTATTTAAACAGCTGGGGTCTTTGCAGGTGCTGAAGTCAGAGGTTAATATACTATAGCATTAAAGGTGAGGATTGAAATAATTTTTAGATGTGACAACACTGGTTTCTACTTCAGGCTTTTCTGGAGCAGCAGCTGCAAGATTCAAGTCTCAGCTAAAATTAAGATACAAAAAGGCAAAATGAGTAAATCAGAATCGAGTAACTGTTGGGAGCTGAGATGTAGCATGCAACTAAATGACATTTTTCTCTGTACCTGCTAAGCAATACCTTTGTAATGCTGACACTAGGTTTCCAGACCCATTTTTAGGCATCAGTACAAAGAATCCTAGTTCACCTTCAGCAAAAATAACATGAGGGAAGTGGGCATGGAAACCCAGCCTTTTATTTAAAGAAATATCCACTTCAGCCTTTGCTGCTAATCAAAGAATCTGGTAATGGCCTTCAATAAAACTGAGTGAATTACAAAACATTATGTAGAAAAAATTGTATGCATTTCCCTTTCTCAGATGCATTGTTCTAAAGGGAACTTCTAGCTTCTCTGTGCTACATGGCAGTGAGTAGATACTACTTTAAGTAGGCCACTGCACTAATCCATCACAGTGATTCCTGTCTCCCTATCACATTTTCATCTCGGGTCTATGTTCAGTCTGGGTGAGTATGGAAATCTTGGAGAAATATCTTGTCCTGTTCATACAAGGGGTATTTCTTCCTGTGACCACTTACTTATGATGCTGAATAACAGGCAGAGGCCTCACATGTATGTATAAGAAGCAGGATGTCAGTGCAGCGCATGTAGATTTTGAGTGCTTGTTTGCAGTCTGACTCACACTTCTGTCAAGCTGTGTCTTTGACGTCCAGCTGCAGAGTACAGCATTGGGTGAGAGAGAAGAAACATGAGCAAATTAATACTTGAGGGTATCCTGAGAGAGCAGTGAGGTACAGAACAGTAGTGAGAGCACTGCTTGCACAGAATCTAAAGAAGAAATGCCTGCTGAGTGTTTTTCCAATGTTTCAGGCTGGTGGTTAGGTTGGATCTTGGGTTCACTCAACTCTTGCTTAGTGTGTATGAATAGCAGCTGCTTCCCGCTGCCTGGAGTTCTGTTGGATTCAGATTATTTATAATCCCAGCTGAGTTTCTTATTTGTCTTTTTGCCTCAGTAAGATCACTTCTGCATGGCTGCTGTAGTCTGACAGTGACTGCCCTTAATATCCTCACAAACAGACAGGCAGCTCGCGGCTCACATCCTGTAAATGAAGGAACTGAAAATAAGAAAATGCATAAAAAAAAAGAAAAATAGGGAAGAGTTTCTCCAAAGCAACACTGGCTGTTATGTGACTACCTCTTTCTTGAAATAATAGAGAGCTGGGAACATAACCTTAATATGTCCCCTTGAATGTCTTTCCTCTCCTGCATTAAAGTACAGTAAAAATTGCCTTACCCATAACCATCCTGCCATAAGCAATAACGGAAAATAGTAAGATTAAGGTAAAATAATACACGTACCATTCAACAGGAGTAAATTATGGAAATACCAGTGTTTCAGACTTAGAGGAACAATACTGACTTTCATTTACCGGAAAGCCTTTCAAGAAATTTTAAAATGTTTTCACAATGCTTTTCCTTTCCTGTTTCGTCCTCTTTTGCAAAATTCCTTGTTTTCCTTGACAAATGCTCACAAGAAATCTGTGTGGGTTTTTTATATAAAAAATATAATTTTATACTATTGTAGATCATCAAGTACATTATGAAAAAATATCATATTTGGTCCAAAATACCTTGGTTCTCAAAGTTAGAAAACTCAAAAATTTGTGTCATCTCATTGTTTCTTATACCTCACACATATTCCCTTTCTTTCTTTTACTCTATAGATGGGTTGTAGGTGCTTTGAGGCAACAACTTTTTTCTGGAATCAATATTTAAGGACTTACCACAATGTGCTGTGACTATGCCTCTTGGGAGAAAAATAATTTTAAAAATAATGCTTTATTTTAAACAATTTAAAATTGTCTCTCAGAATTACAAACAAGGGAGAATACGGATAGACTCTGCCTAAAATATTAATGCAAATACTTGGAATGTGGTTGTAAAACAGGCACTTGTACACGTGTCATGACGTCAGCGTCTAACCATCCATGTGCGCATGATGATATCTGATTTGCATAGCTGGTTGGGAAGACGTGGGAGTGCCGTTTTTGTAGGCCCCAAATACGAAGTTTCAGATTACACTCTTTACATTGGTACGTTAATGTGTCTGTCCCAGTAAAGAATTGCCCTACCCCATTTTGTTTTATAACAGTAACTGCAATTTAATAATTTAAAAAACCCCAAACTCCTTTACAGTCTGTAGAGGTGCCATGCTAGTATGGCTGAGGTTTTTTTATAATGTGCCGTGTAAGAATAGAGGTTGTACTGTGGTCAAGCTGCTGGTATAGTCCTGGGAATTACTCCATGAGATTAACACTGTGGCACTCCGTAAAAAGAGGTACTAAGGGCCTCTGTATTTCCTAAAGTTACTGTTATGTAACAATTATTATCACTTCCTTAACTATAAATATCATTTACTTACTATAGATGGGTATAACTGACCGAAATTTACTAACATGTAGAAAAGAGACAAATCAGATATACTCCCTGTTGCTGAAATCCAGCCTTTAGGACACTGACTCTTCACTTTTGAGATATCAGGAGTTTCTTTACAGAAGTGCGAGTCCCACGTGTGCTGAAGTGCGTGGCTTTCCTGCACGCTTCCAGACAGTAGCTTATCATCTTCAGCCACAGTAATAAGCAGCTGCATAGCACAGACCCCAGATACTCTTTTTCACACCTGAAGTGTGTTGGGTGCCCCCCTAGTTGAGTCAGCCAGGCTGGAGCTGCCAGGGCTGGCTGGGGCAAGGAGAGGCAGGAGCAGGGCTGGCTGCGCAGCTCCATCTATCCTTCTACAGCCGATGCTGCAGCTGGAGAAAACCTGCTCAACGCTCTAATGTACTTGCAGCCTGGTGCAGCGTAAAGGCCTCTTGCCAACCAGATAAAAACATCCCCCAAACTTTAACAGCAATAGAAGTTCAGCTGCTTCTTGTACTAGGGGCTGAACTACAAACCCCAGGTTTGCTGACCAAAGTCCTAAGAGCTGAAGAATTTGATTCAGAATTTAGTTACAGTAGTTTGCTTTAGGGTCCTTATATCAGCATATCCACCTCTTATTAACATACAGGAACTTCTGTAGGCTTAATTCCTAGTTGTCTTCCACCTATAACTGTACTATATAAGACACCACTCTTCTGTTTTCTAATAGAATCCTTTCTTACATTTGCTGAAAAAGCCATATATGTAATATAGAGCCTTGAAGTAGACTAAATAACCAAATGATATGGCAAACATAAAATAATAGGGTATGAAGAGAAACTCATGAAGTGAGAAGTGAGAGCAGGACAGTACTAGTAATGCAGCTTCCACAGAGACATATGCCAAGGGTGGCTAGTAAAACTACATGGGTACAGTAATTTGTGACTTCTGAAATATAACGGCAAAGATCTGATTAATGAAATTATTTGAACTTCAAAAACTCCATTCTTATGACATTCTTAGTCTTTTGTAGTGGTTGTCAGAGGAGTTATTATTATTACAGAGAAAACTGTGGTTATATGCACTTCGCACTTTTTTATCTAAGGATATCAAAGTGCTTTTCAAATTGAATAAAGCCTCCAAAATAAATATCCCATGTCAATATCATTATGGGGAAAGGGATATCTTGCCTAAGGTGACACATGAGGCTTGTAGCAAGACAAAATTGGAAGTGGTATTTTCTGATTTTCTAACATAATTATGACCCTCAAATAATTCATCTTTCACTGTAGCTGAATGTTAAATATTGTGCTTTTAAATGTTCAGTTAGAATCGAGATTAGGTGAGCTGTGATAAACAACAATGTTTTTCTGTGCAAAAACTATAAATTACAATAGTAGATATTCAGGTAAAAATATATTGTATAAACAGAAACATCTTTAAATACATATTTTTACCATACTGTTTACTATTTCTGAGGAACAAAAAGCTGTTCACTGATGCTCAGCCCTGCACTGTTATTGCCTTATGCTAAACAGACCAAATGATGGGCATTGTATATTCTGCACTTCGTCATTGAAAAAGGATGACTCACTGACATTCCAACAATGAATAAATTAATCTTTGCCCTAGAATTTTGTAAACTACCTCTAATAATTATAGCCATAAATGTGAGCTTGTTTCTGCTTCAGACAATAAGGTGTTTCTGCCTTTTAAAGAGGTCTAGGAACTCTTATATGCTTGATAAATAAAGGTGCAGGCACAGCAGCCACAGAGTGTTTAATCCTTGAATGATTTTTGCTTCAGAAGAAAACAATAAGAGCAGGTTTTCTTAAAGTATAGGCTTGAATTTAGTTCATCTGTGTCTAAAGATATTGACTGCAGCATTTCAGAAGCCAGACTGTAAATGTAGCACTGTCTGGGTGGGGAAAGAAAATAGCCAGGAGGAGGTAAACCTGGAGTTCCTGGAAAATAGGTTCTCCTTATGGAACACAGTCTTACATGAAGAGATACTCAGGAGACTGGACTATGAGACTGTGGTGGGTTGATCTTGGTCAGCTGCCAGACAGCCACACAGCTGCTCTTTCACTCCTCCTCCTCAACAGGACAGGGGAGAAAATAAGATGAAAAAACTCACAGGTCAAAGTAAGGGCAGGGACATCACTTGCCAATTAGTGTCATGGACAAAACAGACTTGACTTGGTGAAAATTAATTTAATTTATTGTAAACTAAGATAGACTTGGATAGTGAGAAACAAGGACGAGATCAAAATCAAAGACCAAACCACCCACCTCACTTCTTTTGCAAGGCTCAACTTCACTCCTTCAATCCTGACTCTCTGCCTCCCCACCCCGAGCAGTGCAGTGGGACGGGGAGTGGGCGCTGTGGTCAGGTTGTAACAGCTCCTCTCCACTGCTCCTTTTTCCTCACATTTCTCCCCTGCTCCAAAATTGGTCCTCTGCATGGGCTGCAGCCCTTCATTGTCAGCCTTCTCCAACCGGATCCCCCAGTTCCTTCAGGGCATACCTACCTGCCCTGGCGTGGGGTTCTCCACAGGCTGCAGTGTGGATATCTGCTCCAGCATGGGCTCCTCTCCACTTCACAGGCCTCTGGGAAATATCTCCACTGGCATCTGGAGCACCTCTTCCCCTGCCTCCCTCTCTGATGTTGGTGTTCAGGTTGCTGTTTCTCATGCTTGGTTTTTTTCCTCACTGCTCTCTGCCCCCTGGCATTTTTGTCCCTCCTGAAACACACCTTCCCTTGGCTGAAGGGCTCAGCTGTGTCCTGTGGTGGGTCTGTAGCAGCGGGTTGGAATCACCTGGGACTGGTTGTGTCCGGCACGGGGCAGCCATAGCCTTCCCTTACCCCTGCAACCCCCCTCTATCCAAACTTAGGGACATTAAACAGGCACTGGCAGTACTGAGTGGATAAACGTGGAAGAAGGGCTTGAAAGTCAGTGAAAGCCAAGGTAAACAAAGAAAATGGTGGCTACATAAGGAAAGCAGTGACTGCTGCTTCCAAGCTCAGGCACAGACCCACAGCTGTGTAGGATAATTACTAAAATTGGTCGAAAATGTAAAGGTATAGCATTGTTCATAGCTTAAGGAAAAGCATAAAATCAAGAAGCTTCTGAGGTGGAAAACAAGATGCACCTGGCACACAAGGAACACGATATCTGCAGTTCCCAGACAAAACTACAGGAGGGATGGAACGGAATGTCGATTGCGTGGCCTTGCCTTGTGTCAATAACGGGAAAGAAGACGGCACTGAGACCAGATAAAGCAGCTTACTTGGACCCAGAGCCAACATTCTGTCAAATTTTGATGAACTGCTGTTCTTTGCGCGAACTTTGCTCATT
>VXBO01010771.1:0-14073 GCA_013400135.1 Rhinoptilus africanus | reverse complement strand
TAAGGGAATTAGGTCTCTTTAGCCTGGAAAAGAGGCGTCTGAGGGGGGACCTAATTAACACTTATAAATACTTGAAGGGTGGGTGTCAGGAGGATGGGGCCAGGCTCTTTTCAGTGGTGCCCAGTGATAGGACAAGGGGTAATGGGCACAAACTTGAGCATAGAAAGTTCCACCTAAACATGAGGAGGAACTTCTTTACCTTGAGGGTGGCAGAGCACTGGAACAAGCTGCCCAGGGAGGTGGTGGAGTCTCCGTCTCTGGAGACATTCAAAACCCGCCTGGACGCGTTCCTGTGTAACCTGCTCTAAGGTGGCCCTGCTCTGGCAGGGGGGTTGGACTAGATGATCTACTAAGGTCCCTTCCAACCCTATGATTCTATGATTCTATGATTCTATGAAAAAAACCTTTTATCCTCCCAGAATGTACAGATGTTTCTTACCTTAGGCTTCCAGTCAGTTGAAATTAATTGTAATCTGCTAATCTCTCTTGCTATGAAGAATTTATGAAGAAGGATATGCTTAACGTAATCAGATGTATCATTCAAAAAGATGTGAGGTTTTGTACTATCATGGGCAAAATCTCCTCATTCTTATCCATTCAAATTGGATGAGAGTTTATTAACAAAATATTTGTTGGAAAGATAATACTCAGAGTTTCTTAATCTGAAAGGGAAAGAAAGTTATGAAAACAAGTCCAGTTTCAAATTTTGAGTACTTTTCTTTAGAAAGACATTTATGCTCCTTCCTCTTTATTAAAATTTGGAAATGAAAGGTTTCACAATGGCTACAAAACCCACGTGGGCTGAATAAAACATATATTGTGACTGTGAACAACTCCTTTGTGTGGCATGAGTGTAACCCAGTCAGGAGGCGGCTGGAGATCTGTCATACTTGTGACCACTAAAACCTCAGGCAGAGTTTTGCTTGCCTTCTGTGTACACAAACACTGTTGTATATTTTTAGTGGAGAATAAACACGAAGGGTCACATCCTGCGCTCCGCCAGCGTTTTATGAGCCTGGTCAACCTTCCTTGAGCCAGAAGTTGTGCCCAATTTCCTAGAGATATCCACTGTAGCCCTCTTAAATGCTCTGTTGGTATTATTGAACTGTGGATTATTAAACAGTGAAATGACAAAAGTGCAGAGAGTTCTGTGCATGGGAAAACACAATGACACAGGGCCTGTGAATCTGCAGTGCCTCTATGCATTTGATTCAGCTACTGAAACCTCTCTGTGCCTTAGTACCTACAGGACACCCTGCCCCAACACTTGCCCTATTTTCTTAGATACCAGCCAAACCAAGCCTTAGATATCTAAGGCAGATGGGATGTAGGCAGAGTGAAGGTCTTTACATTCAAAATTTCAATTATGAAACCTATCATCTGATTACTGCTTTACTCTGGAGACACTTAAACTTCATAACAGCTTCAACTGTCATCTTTGAAGTTTCCCAGAACCTCTTGCTTTTTGACATGCGTGGAAGCATCTCATTCCTGGTAACGCACAGTAGCTCTGCTCCTCTCGATCCCTGTGCTCATATGCTCTTTAACTGCTACCTCTGCCTTTGCTAAGGAGCTAGCAGGACATCTTTGGACAATTCAGTCCACTAAAAATACTGTGGTTGCAACTGATATCCTTAATACTTTGAACAAAGAAAGACCCAATAGATCTGTAATTAATGATCTTGTCCAGAATGTCTACATTTTTCCTTTTCCACTCCAGATAGAAGACACCAGCTCAAGATCTGTTTATAAGACTCCTGATATTAGTAACATCCCTTGTTTTTTCAGTTTGTCTCCCTATCACGTGACTTTTCTGAGAGGTAAGGATATAGCAGTTTTACAGTTAAGAATCTGATTTCTGTGTGAACATTCCTGTTATACCTCTTGCTTCTTAAACGAACAACTTAAGAACAGGAAGGAGAAACAGAAAGAGGAATGGATCAAAATTTCTGCAAATAAACAGTGTACTAGCTTCCAATCATGAATAAGACTAAGGGTAAAACCTGGTAAACTTCTGCTACAATATTCTTCATTGCTGTCACAATAACACCAGTGACAACTGAATTATCACAGCGTATTTGCAGCTTCAGCTGGAACTAAAATTGAAAGTCCCCTTTTTTTTTTTTTTGGTGAGGTTTCTTAAACTCTTAGGAAGTTGAGTAGTCCTTCCTGTCAAGCTGTTTGAAAGGTCTAATGTACAAAAACATCAAGAAAGCATGATCAAGGGTGCATATGCAAAGTGAGACATTTCAGAAGATCTAAAGGAAACTGAGGATAAATCAATGAGCCTCCTTCTACCAGTGCCTGTTTCAAAAGTTTGGTTTGCACAATTAACCTGAAATATACTTTTAGACAGCCAAATTTAGGTGAAATGGCTCTTACTGCTAGGATTCTGAAAGTCTGCATAACGTCCTTATTTTTTTTCCTGATTTAATACAGCAATGCCATTTTTCTTCCCTATTTTAAAATTATTTTTCACTTCTCAAAGTCAAATCAGCTAGACTGAATTCACGTTCTCTATCACAGTCACCCAAAATGAAAAAAACTGGTTCTAACTACAATTTTCTATGCTGCTTCCAATAGATTATATTTTATGGAAATTCTCCTTACAAACTCTTTCCAGTACTGCAATTCTCTAATTTCATTTGGTATGCTTATTTTAATTTATAGCATTCACTGTCTCTCATATTCAGAATAGACATCTGGTTTTAATAATCATATGACCTGATCTGACTGCATTTATCAAAGATTTAGAAACTGTTCACAAATAAGATTAACTTAGTTTTTTTTTTTTAAAAAAAAAATCTACCTGTATTATGAGGAGATATAATCAAGACTATGGAGTTTAAGAAAACCTCACTTAGTGAATCTGTAGGAAAAATAAAGCTATATCTAATATGATACGAAAGGTCAGGGATTTGTAAAGATATTTTTGGCATCTGCCTTTTCTTTAATCAATCAAGTGAATACATTTACTTTTGACATATTTGATCATAAATTTAATGAGGTAGATATAGCATAGAACAGGAAATTATTGATAAATCACAAGTAACAGGTTTTTTAAAGGATGCCGTAGTAAAATTAATCTAACAGAAAGACTCAAATGAGTAATTTAAATCTTCCCATTTCAATGTCTGCTTCCTGATTTTATTTCAGCGTGATGAACTTTATTAACGCAGCATGTATTTATAATCCATAGATAAGGAACCCAAATAGCTATCTATAATGTCTGTTGGACCCAAGGAAGTATAGCATAAATTGAGATAGATGCAGATAAAACTCCAAACTGAGCCAAGGGAAGAGGATTGCACAGCCACACGGCTGAAGAAACATCGCATAGTACAGCAGAGTAAAGGACAGACTAAAAAAGATTCTGATCCCATCCTCATTCCTCCCCTCGGAAAATCCATGCCTACATGTGCCAAGGAAAGTTTGACTAAAGAAGGAGTCTAATACAAATTACCCAGATATTTCTGACAAGAACAACATGTTGCAAACTAGATGCTCACTGTTTGTTTACTGACATAAGAATGTTTCGTATCAGTGATGGTACATTTGGTAAGAAATAGAAGTTGCATCATACTGTGAGCATGTTTGTGAAGCAGGGACCAAATTCTCAAACGTGGACACAGACATAAACACCTTTGCCTCTAGAGGCCTAGGCAGGGTGTCATGGAGACAATCAAATTCCCTAGTCCCTAGTCAGGCCCCTCTCACCCTCTTTGACTTTCTAACTTTTTTCAACTTTTTTCAACAAATCTTTTCTTATTTTAATACCACACCTAAGCAGAAAATATAAAAATTATTTTATAGGTTTCAGTGCTGAAAACATTTGACAAATAGTTTATTGTATCAGAAATGTTCTCTTAAATGGTCTGACACTAAATATAAAAAATATTAGACATAAAAAGTTCGATCTATGAAATCCTCATAGCTCAAATATGTATTTTTAGGGCTTTTTACTCTCATCCTTGCGAAGGCAAAACCAGCACCCCAATTAAAGCAGGATGAAGTTTAATGTCCTTGTTAAGGACTAATTGATTCACAAATCTGTTTAGGGAGAAACTGCTACTGCGAACAAGCTGTATAATATGAGGCTTAAGAAAGCCAGTATGTTCAGCTTGTCAAAGCAAAGGCCATTGTGTGTGACAGGTACTTCAACATGGAAGAGATTTGTCAGTCAGGACAGTCTCAGTCTTGCTAACAAGGTCATAACAAAATTCATTGGCAAAAAGTAAAGTTGGACAAATTTAACTTTGAAACAAAAGGAAAAATCCTGACAGGTCTCTGAGGGGGAATGAGGCTTATGGAACAGTTTCTAGACTGAGATAATGAGCTCATTGTAATTTGAAGACTTTAAAGCAAAGATGTCAAATATATTCTCTGAAAAATGTACTTAAATATAGGCTGGATTTTCGCAGTTTCTGGAAGATATTATTTGTCCATGTATCATTGGCATGGGAGCTAAGGGAAGAAAGCGGGATGGGGAAGAGCCAGGCCATGATGTTTTCTTCTCCCACAGAGTTTGTGGGACGCTGAACGGCTCAGATGCCCCTGCATGGGCTTTAGGGGAGCAGAATTGTCTACATGGCCTTCAGCATCCTCAGAGTACTTGCAGCAGGACAGTAAAACAATGTCTGTAATCCAGTCCAAACACCAACCCTCTTCCCACTCTTAAGTCATGCTGCTTTCTCATTGTCTCACTGTTCCCTTGAATGTTGTATTCTTTGCTACACAACAGCCTGATTTTAATAGAACAACATGTGCCAATATCCACCAACAGAAACAGAGAGAGGGAGAAAAAACCTTTGATTTCAGCTCCACTTCTTTACATCTAATGCAACTGTACTGATTTCTGAGACTAAATTAATACCATATCGTTCTGAATTCTGCAAGGTACTGAATAGTCTGATTTAACACACTTAACATTAAGTACCTGAATAGTCTAGCCAATGTCAATGAGAGTAATTATTAGTTTGTTATTGCAAGCTTAAGTGGTTTTTTGGGTATAGGCCACAGTACTCAGAACAGTGAAGAAAGAAATCCTTTAAGTGTTTTTCTACCACTAAAAAGTTCATCAATTTGCTGAAAAATATTGGAGGAGAATACAATTTTTACTGCCACCTAAAGCTCCTTGTCAAATCTCTTTTCTTCAAAGCCTCAAGAAATTCTCGTGGAATGCCTGAGAATTCACAATAAATGAACCTTTAATTCATTACAGGCTGAAAACTTATTTCACTTAAGAAAAAAATGTATTCCACCTAGGAAATTTGCTTGGTCCATTCATTGAAAACTTTGAAGATAACAAGACCTGTGTATAGAGAGGAACGTACAACATTACCACGACCATGGGGGATACTTAGATATTTGCTTTCCAACTCAGTAATTCATTTTCCCTGGCTATTGTTAGAACCAGGATTTCTCTTTTCTGGAGAGTGTGGGAAGTATGCCACACATCTCAACACTAGTAATATTTGCTTTTATAGGTCTCTTAATTGAAATAAAATGTTATTTATGTAATGTTTATATTGGAGCAAGGAGGATGTATCTTGCAAATGTGAAGGTTGAAAGTAAAGGCTATTATACACTGGCCAGAATACTGAAGATTAATATTCCTCGGATTTGTAGTTGCCTGACATACACTTATTTTGTGGCCTTGAATGGATCTCCTAGACCCACAATAAATTTTCCAGTTAACATTAAGTCTGTGTACTTTGTGGCAATATTAACAGAAAAAATTATTTAATGATAAATTATGGTGATATCATCATTTGCATAATAAATGTATAAAGATATGCTGAATGATCTTCCAGTGTTATTTTCATTATTATAAAATGCATTTGTTTGATTGGATACAGTATAAATTCCCAAATGGCAGAAGAATATATTTCTTCTGAAAGCTCAAAAATATATCAGAAACAATATTAAGGGAAAATACTACATCCCACACCTTAAATTTACCAGCCATAACATACGATGCTAATACTTCCCTAAGAGTGTTCTGACTTACGTCTGTCTTCTCTTTTTCATATTTTTTGTGAGGGAGGATGTATAAGCAGCATAGTTTATGAAAGCTGAAATAAGAAATCAGGATGATATTTTTCAGTATTTCCTGTCAAATCTTCCACCTATCCACTATCTTTATGTCAAGGGGAAGTATTTAAAGGCTGCCACAGTATTTATTTCCTGTCATGAAAAGCAGATCACCCCGTAGCTTCTCTGTTGAAGAAAAACCTCTGTAATCTCAATAGAACTGTGTATGCATTTTAAAAACTCATCTAGGTTAATCACTACCATATTTCTACTGCTTTGTTCTAACAGCAAATGTCCACAACTTGAGTTAAGACTTTGGCTCTATCTCTTGTTCTACAGTTTCAAGGGGAGTGTTCTCCTATACACTTACATCTGTATTTTAATGACTCAGTAAGGAAGCCTTTTGTTTCATTTTGGTTTTGTGCACTGAAATCCAGGGCTCTGTCTTGAAGGTGCTAAGTCATTAATTTTCACCATGAGGTCAGCAAGGCACTTTTTTTTTCAGTGCTGGGACAAAGCATGACAAATAGTTGTAAAACGTTTCAAGTAAAAAGTGTAAACCAGGTGGAGAAAAACAGGCAGTTAAAGTATGTCTTTTGTTACCTTTGTAAGTATTATCTTAACAGCAATTTGTTGTAACCAGACTGTATTTGTATTTTCAATAGATGACATTCCAGCCCTTTGTATGAATTGAGTGCCATTCTTTCCATCTCACATCATTGCAGCAGGAACAGATGGGAGATCTGGAAGTTACATCCAGTGCTGGGCACCAGCTCTTCTGCAGGTAAGCCCATGCTGCAAAGTGGGTCATGGAAAGAGTTATAATGAGTTACACTAAAAATTTTGTCTGTGAATCTAATCAAGGTACTCCTGGAACAGGTGCTGTAATAGCCAAATAGTGACCCTTTTGACCTCATTGATATACCCCAGTGCTGCTTTAATTGGTAAGGTGAATGCAACCTGCTGATGTATTTTTAGGAGGATGGTGAGCAGTCATGTTTTGCATACAATCCTTTCTTTACTTCTATGGTTGCAGCTAGTGTTCTGAAGATTTCATAGCTGTTTCCGGCATGGGCCTGTGTGACACCAGCTGCTCTAAAGTATACTGCCTCTTCTTTCACAGTTTCAGAGTAGAACATAAGCATTGCTACTACAAAGCTTCCAATTTCTCTGCCGGCACAACTCCACTGTGCTCCTATCCGTTGTGCAGAGCCAGCCTGAGTCAATTGCTCATAGAAGGAACAGGAAGGAAACGTGTAATTTGAGCTGTTTGTCCTAAGGTGTTTGTTTCGAGAAACTAAAGAGGGCCCAGAGGCTTAATACACATCTCTGACATCACTAAAGAATCACAATCTCAACTTCTGGGAGCTCCTGGCAAAGTAACTTCATACTGAACCAAAACCAGCCATGGCAAAGGTTTCAGGTCTGGCCTGTGTTTACCCCATGTTTTTCTCCAATAGACAGGGCAGTGGGACTGAAATAATCTCCTTAAACTTTATCTAGAATGTGTATTTATTACATTAGAATAGAACGTTCTTTAAAAAAAGAAAAAGCTATGTGTGTGCATACAGTGTGCATCTACTCCTGATACTTCTGACACAGAGCAAGGAACCAGGAAAGAAAGAAGCCAGAGGTTTTCTCTAAGCTGCAAGGCCCTGTTGCTTTGTGGCGTCTCAACAGGTTTAAGGACTGAGGAGAACTATTCACAAAACTAATCATAGAATCTAGAATAATAGAATGGTTAGATTTGTAAGGGTCCTAAATGTTAATCTAGTTCCAGCCTCCCTGCCATGGGCATGGACATCTCCCACTAGACCAGATTGCTCAAAGCCCCATCCAGCCTGGACTTGAACAATTCAAGGGATGGGATACCTACAACTTCTTGGGGCAACCTGTTCCAGTCTTTCACCCCCCTCAGAGTAAAGAACTTCTTCCTAATATCTAACCTAAATATACCCTCTTTCAATTTAAAACTGTAACCTCTCGTCCTATTGCTACACTCCCTGATAAAGGGTCCCTCCCCATCTTTCATGTAGGCCACCTTTTGGTACTGGAAGGCTGCTATAAGGTGTCCCTGGAGCCTTCTCTTCTCCAGGCTGAACAACCCCAGCTTTCTCAGCCTGTCCTCAATGGAAAGGCGCTCCAGCCCTCTGATTATCTTTGTGGTTTTCCTCTGGACTTGCTCTAACAGGTCCATGTCTTTCTTACATGAGGGCTACAGAGTTGGATGCGATACTCCAGGTGGGGTCTCACCAGAGCAGAGCAGAGGGTCAGAATCACCTCCCTCGATCTGCTGGCCATGCTTCTTTTGATGCAGCCCAGGGTGTGGTTGGCTTTCTGGGCTGCAAACACACATTGGCAGCTCATATTGAACTTCTCATTAGTCAACACTCTCGAGTCCTTCTCCTCAGGGCTGCTCTTAATCCATTCTCCATTCAGCCTGTATTTGTGCTTGGGGTTGCTCCAGCCCACGTGCAGGACTTTGCACTTTGCTTACTTGTAGCCTGACCTTGGTGCCTTGATGACATAGTACGTAATGAGGTGGTAATGGTCCCAAGCACTCTAGTACAGTCATGTATATCCATTGAAAAAAACACAAGGTGTATACTCAGTGTTGTTTTTTGTTTGTGTTGCTTTTTTGTTATTGCTATTAATATCCCTCCCTCCTGTCCCTTCATGACCTTTCTTAATGGTCTTCTGAGAAGGCACCTTTCTTACCAGTGCACTAGCATTTACTCCATATCTGTAAATGGAGCCGTGGATGACAATGTAAATTAGCCCATACTGGATAATCTCTTATATCCAAGGCAGAAATTTACACCACGCTACATCTCTCTATGGCACTTTCCTATATAGACATAACTGAGCTTTACAAACATTAGCTGAATGTTTATATCGTTGTTGTCATGGTGAAACAACTGCATTTTCCGAAGACATCAGGCATGTCAACAAGATAACCCAAGGAAGAACGTCATTGAAGTATCTAGAGAACCACAGCTATGGAGTTATTGGTAGAGTCATATACAGTAATCTGGAGGATTCACCTCCCTCTCCCCTCTGTCCTCTTCTGTGCCTGTTTCCCAGAGGGCTGCTCAGGAGAAAAGAGGAATGTCTATTTGGTAACAGGACATAATTACCTTCAACACTGTTTACAGAAAACAGGCTGGCTACTATAAGCAGACTGAACCATTACAGCACAAAGCCTGCTCAAAACACTTAGCTGCAACATTCAACTTGGTAATGATTCAGGCCTCCAGGGAAGGCAGAGCACAAGGGTCAAACATTAAAACAACATTAGTTAAAAAGGCATGTGTGTTAAGGTCATGGCTGGAAGAACATGACATTTTTTCATACATCTCAGAAAAGTATAGAAATACAATATGCTCTCTGTGGAATGCTCACTTTTTAGATGCAAAGTAGGCTGTGACCATGAATAGTTATGAATTATACTTAGTTAATGCGGATGCTGTGCTCTCCAAAGGCTTTTTCTTTTCCTGGCATGTGGAGATGCCCTAGAAACTCAACCAAAGAAAAGATGTGGGCAGGAACAAAAGACCTCAGCCAGCTGCCAGATTTGTTCAGAACAGTACGAGTGTGGTCCTAGAAAGGAGGAAATCGCTGCTGCACAGTTGGAGTCACTTCTTTCATTCAGTGTCAGAACAAGGCTTTCTAGCAGGGTTCCTACATGCGGTGAAACTTAACAAATGTAAGAATGGCTGTATTCAGTCAGACCACAGTCTATCTAGCTAAGTATCGCCCCAACAGTAAATCTTTTGGAAAAATTATAGGAATGGGACCAGAAGACATTCATGCGTCCTAAGACTATTCTTTCAAATGGCAATCTTTTATAGCTCTAGGAGTGCCATTTTGTGTTAGGCTGGGAAGCAACATTGACCAGTGGACTGTTTAGTGTCCATGATATTTAATTGTGAGCATGCCCTGAGGCATGGTTTTGACTCAGGCTAACTCTTTGAGGTAGTGCTCAGGTGCCTTTCAGGGACAACTTTGTGCCAAGGACTGTTCCGAATGGCAGAATGAACAAGACTGCATCAGGTCTGATGCCAGTTTTCTGCAGCTTTTCATCTACCATTAGTCCAGCACACATAGATTCCCCCATACTGCGCTGCAGGGTATGCATTAAAACCCTGCAGTTTCATGCAGTTTCATGCAGAAAAAAACCACCACTAGGAGTGCTGCAACTCTGTTTGCACATTATTCACTAACAGCTACCTCCCTCCACAAACCCCAACATAAAACTTACTATAATGTTTTGCGAACATAGAAAGCACCAAAGCAATCTGGGACCAAATACTATGTGGCTTGGACAAAGCTGGCTGGAGTTGACTGGCCTCAGTACTCTGGCCCTGTTTTATTTAGCAGTACGGGAATAGCTTTTCATTTAAAAGCTCTCAGTATTTAATCTTCAGTGTATTTTCCCACGCACTTTTTGAATCCATGTAACCTTTTACCATCTGTGACCATACTAAAACACGGCGTTCACATTTTTTTTCTGGGAATAACCACTTCACATCCCTTGGTTTAATACAGGCACTTTCGGGCTGTATGTCTGGTCAGGTGCCCTTTGTGACCTTGGAAAGCAAAAGGTCCAAACAAATCCATACAGATGGGACACCTCCAGTGACTTCTTACTACTATGCAGAATCATAAGGGCTGGAGGATCCAGAACATCCAGCTGCAGAGCTCTATGGGCTCTGATTGACTACTGCCTCTTGAGCACTCGCACACATACTGGTGAGGATGCAGTTGGTTGGACATTGTGGGTGGTGTCCTAATGACTAGCCAGTTTTGTCATGGTTCTCACACAGTTGAGGAGTTTCTTTTGCAGACCATTTAGAAAGGCTTTGCAAGTTGGCTTTAGGCAGTTAAAGGTATATTGGGCATTGAATTAGTGGGAATCAGCATTTTCTTTATGGACAAAATGTTGCTGTGTAAATGAGCTCCATCTTTGGAAGTGTATNATTCTGTGATTCTGTGATTCCTTTAAATGGCTAAAGAAACTTCCATGAAGCTGAAAAAAAATGAACGAAGGAATCACTGTAAACCTGGTTAACCTACTGAATCCTTCAGATTTGGGAGAAGACAAGTGCTTATAGTGAACAGCACTTTTGTCTCTTAAATTGGACTAGGAAAGTCTCCTTGAGAGGATGCTAGTAGAGTTTTGCAGCAGTGATTTCGGTTGTGAAACTGCTGCCAAACTCCAAAGTGGAACCTTACCCTGCCTCTATCTGCTGCGGTTGCACAGAACACAACACAAAGCAACAGTCCTGCTGCACCAGCAAGATTAGAAGCCTTACTGGAAGGTTGACATTGCCATGAAGTAGTTCTAGTTATACAAAAAAAAAGGAAACAATTTGATCCTTCAGTCTCCTCTCCCCCAGAAAAGCAGAATAAGATGTTTGTCTTCAGTCGAATGCATGCTGTATGATACCTCTGTTCATGTAACAAAGGATCTTACTTACCCTGTTGTTCATTTAGATCACTGTACTTCCTAAAGATCTACATTCTGAGACAAATTCATAACTGAACATATGATCCCTCAGGTTTCCCTGTACATTATAACCTATTTACAGATAAATCTGTAAATTCATTGAGAGACATAGCACCAGCTCTTCCCGCTGATGATGCTGCAGAGGGAGCACAAAAGACACTGACTGTCCTGGCACCATCACCCACACCATTCCAAAGTGCAACTCCTGCAGCCTGGAGTGTTGCCCTAGATTAATGTCTGCAATGCTGGGGTCAGGATCTTGTCCACAGATGTGCTTTCCCTACAGTTACAAGAGCTTGGTGAGCAAATATATAAAAATACTGTGAGTTTAATGAAATCACAAGAACTACAATGCCTTGGATTCCATTTGTAATTAATTTTGATAACCTGATACACTAGTATAAAAATGGTTGCTATAGTAACCTAAAGTCATGTCACAGTTGGATGTGTTAATTGGCATGCAGTGTGAGTAGCTCATTCACCAGTTTCTGTTACTATGGAAACATAACTGTCATTTTACACTGATAATAAAGGAGTGAGTTATGTTTGGGGTTGTTTGGTTTTTTTTCCTTCCCACATCTAGGGTTTATGTAATTACATTTAATAATGAATGCAAGTCCTAGTTCAGGGAGATGAAGGATTTCTTACTCAAATTCAGTATTTACATTCCAGTAAACCTGGATATTCCACACACTCTTTCTTTCCATGTTCTCTGTGCTTTGAAATTTGAACACAGATTTGAACTCTGTAAGTTAATATGCACAATGAGCTATATTAGAAGAACAGCATGTCTTGCAGTTCAGTCTTCAGAACACTTATCCCCATAAATTTTTTCACATCTAGTCTCTCCAGTTTCCTTTTCAGCAGCATGGAGCAAGTCCATATCACTTGGCTTGGGCAGACTTAGTTTCATTTGGCCTGCCTGCCTGCCTTGTAAACCTTTAATTTCATTGTTTTGTTAGACCTGTGCTTCACATGTGCTTCAGATCTAGGCCCACTTTACTTCTCTGTGCTCCCTCTCCAGTCTCAGTCTCACACTAGCTCTTCCATGGGCTTAAATCTTCATGACAACAGGCACTTGCCTCTCCCTATGCCATCTGCATCTTTCTCCCACATCTGCCTCTTGTATTTCCTTCATACAAGTCTAGGGCCTTCCACCTTATTCTCACCCAACAATGAGGTCAGAGGAAACACTAGCAGTGTAGTGTCCCTGCTTCTGCTTCTGTTTCCTGCATCAGTATAGTCTACTGTCCTTAGTATCTCACAATTACAACATAAAGAATTGTCTCAGACCACTCTGCGATGGGCCATATGCAAGAATAATGTCTAGGACATTTTCACCATAACAGCACAAGACGCATTCTTGGTTTAAAAGCTCCAAATTTGTCCTTTTTTAAATAAAAACCACTAGAATTTCCCCAAATTTCCAGAATTTTCTAACATTGGGAAGACAATACATTTTATCTGTCTTTGTTCTCAGAGAATGAACTGTTCTGAGTGAAATGTTCTTCATATTGCTGGACCTTGAGGAGTGAAAACTTAAGATCAAGTGGATAAAATTTAATAAAGCTACAAATTTTTACATAAAGTATTCTGACAATAAGTGCCAGGTAATCCTAAGGAGTGCTGAAACATTAGCTATAGATCATACCTCTAAAAATGGAAGTGTCTAACTTGGAAGAAGTTAGGTGTGTAGTACTTTGTACTGCCCTAGAAATCTGTCTTTAAGGTTTAGTCTCTGATATTGGTTATACAGGGATAAGATATACTAACAAAATGAGACACATCAGTGTTCTAATGCTGCCCCTACATCTTTAATGTGGGCTAGGATTACGGAAGACCAGTACATTGAGAACCACTTTCTGGCTGGACATTTTGGAGAGAGCTGCCAACGTGCTAATCACAGGATATTTCCATACGTGACTGCCTTCTTGCCTGAATAGTCACTGAGTAACACTGTGTTATTAATAGTACTACCAATGTCTTTTGTTCAGTGTAAATTTTTATTTAAAACAGAAATATAGAAAAAAAGGCGTAAAGAGCGAGTTTTTCTTTGGTAACAGTGGAGTCACAGATCTAACTTAGTACTATTTTTCACTCATCAGTGTTTTTGGGGATTTTTTCCCCCTAACTCTAAGCACTATGGCATGTGAACTGTCAGTAAAGGAAGAGCTTTCAAAGGAAGAGAGGCTAGAAAGCAATTGGAAGTTGGCTGAACAAGACAAATTCCATCCTAGGTGTTAAAAACACAAGGCAGCTCTATAAATCTAACATATGCTTTGTTACATTTGGGAAAGGAGTGGATTTCCTGCTCCTTTCCTAAATGTATGATGATGACACCAAACTGGGAAGGGTGGCTGACACCCCAGAGGGCCGTGCTGCCATCCAGCGTGACCTGGACAGGCTGGAGAGCTGGGCAGAGAAGAACATAATAAGGTTCAACAAGGACAAGTGTAGGGTCCTGCAACTGGGGAGGAAGAATGTCAGGCACCAGTCTAGGTTAGGGGCGGACCTGCTGGAAAGCAGTTCTG
>VXBO01010770.1:212023-227308 GCA_013400135.1 Rhinoptilus africanus | reverse complement strand
CACGGAGCAAGGCATCCCAGCATCCCAGTGATCAGGGTGCGCTGCCGAGCCAGGAGACAGGCTTCGTCTTTCTCTGTCAGCGCATGATTTAAGTCTGACATCAAGCCGCATGCAAACACTACCGCGAGGACGCCCAGAGAGCGGCTCTGAAATGCCACCCAGAGAAGCGTCCGGAGGAAGCAGGAGCAGACAGGGTTGCACGCACGCCTCAGGGACAGCGGGGTAGCGAAGGGAGAGCAAGGAGTTGCACGAGCCTGGGCATGAGGCTTCCTGACGAACACCCAGCCCCCCAAGCTGGCGAGCACCCAGCGCGGTAACGGGGCTGGGGGCTTGTCCTTGCCCGTTCCCGGTGGTGGCCCAGGTCTCAACACCAGCTCAACAGCGTTCTTGTCCCTCAGGGGCCACTGTCGGGGCTCAGGTCACTCGCTCGCTTTGGGTTTTAAAGCCAAATCAAACTGTTTGTAGAGCACGGGGCTGGGGACAGCCAGCCAGCTGCTTTTTGGGAGGTGTCCAACAGCAGGAACGTTCAGCTTCAGGTCAGGGAGATGAGGGGCACCAGGAGAAAGGTGCCGCTCATCTCCCACCCCTCCACACAACACCCAAGACTGGAGTTCCCAGCAAGGCCGGGGGAGCAAGCAGCTTCCCAGGGGGGCACGCCAGCCTCCCCCAGTGCCAAAGCGGGCCGCAGCCTCTTAAGCAGCACGGACACCCTCCGAGAGCAGTGCCCCGAGTCCTCCCGGCAGCGGTCAGCCCCGAGGTCTACGTTCACCTTTAATTACCCACGTCGTTGCAACTGATTGGAAGGAAGTTCCCTACATCACAGAGCACACAGCCTAACTAGCCTAGTTGCCGCTAAACATTCAAGCGCCAGGAAGCCACTTCAAGAGAGCACAGCTATTTGAAACAGGTCAGCCTGCGGAGAAGGCAGAGTCTAGGGAAGGACGTTAACAGACCAGAGTTTGTATCTGTATCACCACAGGAGAGTGGAAAGAAAAAGGACTGCGGGACCCGTGTTAGATACTAACCATCAAGCTTCGCAGATGACATTGCATGGTAAGCATAGAACAATTATGGGAAACACTGTCCCCGATAATTACGTACACCCATAGTGCAACATATGGAGGTCACTGCCTCCGATATAACACCGTGGTAGGCAAAAACTACCTTGTTCTTTACACATTATGGAAGACACTGCCCCCGATAATGTCAATTAGGTTTCACGCTACATAAGGTACTGGAAGTTTGCAGGAAGCTGCCATTTAAAAGTTGGGCCAATGCCTAATCTGAAGTACAAGGAGTTTGTGTGTGTTCCTGTGAGCGGAGCTTGGGCTCCACAGCGAGCCCAGGAGGGGAACTGTGCTCCCCAGGCGAGCCCACAGCGCCCAGAAAGGCAGCCTGAAGCCCGCAGAGGCACAGGCACCCCAGGGAAGCCAAATTTCTATTTGATTTTCCACGCAGGTTTTTAGCATGTCAAGGATTGATTTGGAGCACAACCCAGTGACTTGCTACCAGGTTTAACACCTCCAAGTTTCTTCCAGAGGGGTGTTTTTGCCACAGAAAGCTTAATTGCTAATTTTCAAAGACTTTTTTTTTTCCTTTTGGAGGGGCCTGTTTAGATTATTTTAAATGCAAAGTTCCAGTATCATGTTCGATTGTAATAGCAGATGCTGCTTTATTCAAAAACGACAGTATAACTGTCATAATTATGGAAGGCACTGCTTCCGATAATTATTTCTATAAAAAAACACACCATTTATAGTGAACGCTGTCACTGATAAATAAACAAATAAATAAATATCTCAGTGCCAAACAAGAGCCATCAAAACGGCATCAGTCAAACAAGGTTTGGCCAGCAAGAGACTCGATTTCACTAAAGGCCCCAGAGCAGCAAGGTCTGAAGTGTCGGTCTAGAGCCGTTCCTCAACGCCGCAGGGCTCGCTGAGGTGCCAGCTAAGGATATAAGAGGAGCATCAGCTAATCTTTGGGTCATTTTCCCTGGGTACGGAGACCTGCCTCGGCAGAAGCGAGCCTCCAAGATGCTGTTGGGACCCTGCTGCTGAGTAAAGGCAGGCGGGACACTTCAGAGCTTGCTGAATATCCAGCACTTGCGGGCTGTTGTTATGTTGTTTTATTTTTGAACTACAGGTTGGTCTCTGCAGCTCCCTGCCAGAGACGGGATCCTCATTGCAAGTGTTAAGAGGAATCCATTTTGTCACTAGGTTTAGGGGGCCAACAATTAAAACCCTAAATAGATGAGGTACCTCCCCACTCAAGGTACCGGTTCAGGAGTCACCTGAGCTGTTAGTTCTCAAGTACACTGGAGAGCAAGCCCGCTCTACGTGACCGGCTCAGACTGTGGTCAGATGGGAGCCTGGTCAGAGGAGATTTCATGGTAGTCTTAGTACCTGCTTTAAAACTGCCTCCTGTGAATTTGTCAAGGTGAGATTTAAATTTTATGCTCAGCTTTGGTCAAAAAAAAAAAAAAATTGTTGCCAGAAAATCTACAGAAAAAATAATGCCATGTTAGGGAGTGGGTTTCCCTAATCCTGTACCTTAACCAGATGTTTGCCGTGTCTAGAATTCGTTGTCTGTATCCCAGATATCACCCACTAAGGCATTGGCAGCTCCTTTAATGGTCCAGGTCGCCAGGGCCAGCTGCTCTTTCAGCATGTTCACATCCAAGCTGTCCTTGCTGGTTCTCAGCAGATGCAGGTTCTCCAGCAGACTCTGCAGGGTGTGGGAGCCTTTGCCGAAGAAGATGTGGCGAAAGGGAGTATCTTTTGGCGAGAGGTACGGGGAGAGGAAGTCATACTCCACCTGCAGTAGAGATGCAAATTTAGGGTTGTACTCTCACCTCCCAAGTTTTCCTTTCCTGATCTGCCCCATCGCGAGCTCCCAGACTCTGATCCCCACCTTTCCTGCAGCAGCTCTGCAAGGGCCAGACCTCCTCCTGACAGCAAGCGCAGGAGTCAGTCACACCAACAGAGAGATTCCAGGCTGCGCGGTGCCCATGGCTCCTAAGGGAGAGGCCCATCCCAGCCAGCACTCTCTTCCTTCGCGAGGAAAGGAAAAACCAGTTGCAAATACCCACCTTCATGATCCTGTCATTCAGGGCTCTGCGGACGATCTTGTTTTCCCTGTCGCTGTTCGCGATGTCTCTCCTCAGTGCATCTGTAGCTCGCTGGAAGTCACCACGGGCAAAAAACAGCCAGTTCAAGGTCAGCCCCAGCGCCTGGGAGGGAGGAGCTGTTAGCAGACCTGATTTTCTTCTTTGGCTGCTCTCTTACCAAGTAAAAGCGTTGGGGTTTTTTTTTCTCGACAATTTAACCAAGTAGTAGAACGAGTTCCTGGCAGGCTCTTCTGAGGTCACCGAGCTCAGTGACGTCTCTCCCCACCCACAGTTTCTTGTAAGCTTTCAGCAGAGGTGCAAATGAGATGTAAAGTGCTGTGACCGATAACCAGAGGAAAAACCATCCACATCCAGTTCCTCAAGAGCTTAACACAGCCAGATTAGCTACATCTGTCTGCCACAGCTACTCTGCCTGCACTGCTCCATAAGGAACACGGATTCAGGTCACAGCTCGCTACACTCTCAGAAGAGGAAGATGTCCACCCTGCTGCATCCGATGGCAGCAGAGCCGTAATAACACATGGTCCCGTAACAGCCTACAGGGATTCAGTGCGCTCAGAGCCTTTCTTACCTTCACGTCCCGATCGTAGGGCAAAAACTTCTCCTGGAACGCTAGCAGTTCTTCGCTGTATCTCTCAAAGTCCAGGAAGAGCTCATGATCGTGGGTCAGCCTGAGCGCTACATGCCCAGCAACTTCTGCAGCCGCACGCATAAGATCATACAAGTTGTCAGTCGTCTTCAGGTTCTCCACAGTGTCCTGAGTCGTGCCCAAGAAGGGATATTCTTTATCTTTCTGCAAGAAAGAACACACTGAAGTTAGGCAAGAGTGTTTCTCCAGCTAGGATTTTCCACCTCCCACCACAGTTTGCTTGCTACTTCCACCACATTCCATCTCCTCGCGCTGCTAAGTAGCGAGACTGGAGTGGCAAAACTTCAAAGCACAGGGGAAGGGAATGGAGCTCCTGCATTTTGTCCCTCACAGTTTCCAGTGATCAGCAGGATGTTCTGCTAGTTTGTTAGACCTGAAGACATACAGACATTCCTCCCCCCTCAGAGTTCACTGAAGAAGTGCAGGCCGGCAAACCCCAGCACCCAGTTTGGTATGTGCTGACAGCACCCTCCAACCCTTCTTGGCAGGATAACTCAAGGCTTTTTGTGGAACAAGCCTGACATTAACAAAAGCCAAGCATCCGTAAGCAGAGGAAGCTGTTACCGGGGAGGGCCCCAGCCGCATACCTGCGGTAACGGAGAAGGCTGCTTGGCTGATGCCATTTTTGCCAGCCCCAAGCTGCAGCACCAGACCTCAGCAGTCCGGGCTGGCACTTGCTCTGGCCACCGGCGCCGCTTCCCCAGCAGCAGGCTGTAGTGCATTCTTTCACTGAAGCAGTAACAGCTTCTTAAACAACTGAACTTTATTTTTTTTTAGTGCTTTTAGCTTCTGAATCACTAAAATCTGAGCCTCCAGAAGAGCAAGTCCCCCCTCTCCCAGCAAAACATGAGCGCTCAGGACCCTAGAGAAGAGACTGGAGGCCAACCATGCCCCAGGAGCAGCCTTCGCAGCAAGGACTGCCACAGCCACCAGGTCCAGAGGCTGCATCTCCCGCCCCAGAGAGGCTCTTGCATGTACAAGGAGCTTGGGACAGCACCTTGTGCTCTGCCATACAGGAGAGCAGATATCCTTACAGCATTTCCCAGGGAATGAGTAAAACAGGCAGGCAGACAATACTTACATTGCAGAAACCAAAGGAAACCACCGGGATTCCCGAGTAGGCCAGGAAAGGGAACGCTGCATTATCCAGACCAAGGGGAACACTGCAAAAAACCCAAGTATTGAGTAGTTACTAACTGGTTTGGACATCCCAGGGGAAAAGCTACAAGCCCTAGAGCTGAAGTTCTGAGACAACTGGACTACCCTGTCTAGACAAGCCTGGTTTTGGCAGGGAGTCCCAGCCAAGTGTGAGAGCTGCTGGTCCGTTTCCGGCCACCAGCCTTTGTGCAAGGCTGTTCTTGCCCTACGAAACGGTGTCCGGGCTGCCTGCAGGCAGCGAGGGGCAGCACTACGCACAACTAGTGTTGTACTGTTCATGCTTGCCCAGTGCCACTGCAGTGGGTAAAGCCCACGTATGACAAAGAGCAAAAGCCATTTAGTTTGCTCCTTTACGGAGATTTGCTTTCCCAAAGAGCAGGATGACAATACTTACACTGTTTTTACCCAGTCAGAGCCAACTCTGTCATACAGGGTTTCCGAATTCTTTGCTGGGTCCTTCACCTGCACAGAGACGACAGTCACTGCACTCGTTCTGACCTCTGCTCGGGCTTCCAGGTCCATCCTGGAGCTTGCATCGCTGTGCGGATGCCAGAGTCAGGTGTGCTGCCCTGACCTTCCTCTGCACAGGCAGAGTTCATGCCGGACAGGCATTCATCTCCCACTGAACTGTGCCATTTGCAATTTTAGATTCTGCATGCATGAACTGCAGCTCCCAGAGCCCAGCTGACTCTAGACAAGGCCCTCCGGAGTATCTCAGCCCTTTCTCCTAAACGGGGCTTTCTCCTCACAAGGTGCAAGCTGGGGAAAGGGACCCAGCACAGCTCTGTCTGCTTTCAGTTCCTCCTTAAAACCAGTCACCTTGATTAGGTCAAGGCCCTTCAACTCACCCCCTTCATAGTTCTCTCCAGCAGTGTGTACAACAATGGGCTGGCAGAGATCTTCACGTGGCTGAAGCCTGCAAAAAAGAACGGGTGTTTGACACGCTGGCACAATTAACCACTCCTGCCAGAGCAGATCAGGCCTGTGACTGAGCAACAACTGATCTACAACTTGTTGCCAAAGGATCTTTGACTGCCACAAGACACTTTTCTGGGACCTAGCAGAGCTGCCTCCTGGCTCAGGCTGCAGCAACCTCCCAGCTTCAATGACAACAGAAGAACTGGAGTCATGCCAGTCTTTGGCCAAACACACACCATCAACCTCTGTCACAGTCCCTATTCCTGGAGTTTAAGGGACACCTGTCAAGCTATTTGGGTCCCACTCAGCTTCAGGAAAGCTAAGAGTAGCATGGCAGGTTACCTAGGACTGCAGCATCCAAGTTAATGTAAGTGAAGACTTTGGCGTGCAGTGTGGCAGAATACCCCTAGAAAAAGAAACCAAACAAGTATTTTAAGATGAGCGGTACAGCACCAGACTGTTTAATCCACAGCAACAGGAAGCCACAGCCACACGGTTATCACGTAGAAATCTATCAAAGAAACAGTACCTCCAGCCATTCAGTAGCACCCACAGCTCCATACTCTCCTGCACTCCAGCTAGCAAAGATGATGCTGCGCCTTGGTTTGTAGCCCTCTGCAAAGAGAGAGAGACTGAGATGTCTGCCCTTCCCCCATGGACACTAAGGACCTGGGCTGACGAATCCCCTTGGAGCTGAAGCGTTCTGGCTGCTGCAGACACATGTGCACAACAGCGGCTGCAGAGACACGGCACCCTGCCCCCCCCACGCTGCAGAGCTGTGTAGGAAAGTCATGCTGTCTGCATTTCCCCCCTTTTTTGTTCAGCTGACCGAGCCTAAAGTTAACCCCGGAGACAAAAGCACTCACACTAAGTGCCACCATGCAGCTCCCCACCACTCCAGCTCCTCAGCCACTTCAGTGTTTTCCCACCTTCAGGCCTGGCTGTCCAACAGACAGCTCAAGTCTGATGTTTCCATCGCATGTTATCCAAGGACATTCTTAATGCATTCAAGCCATACCAGATACGAACAGGCAGTCCCCTGGAAGCAAGCACTCACTACAGACAAGTTCTCTGTGTTGGACAAGTAACAGCGCCTCGGGAAGCTTTGACAGATTCCCTACGCCTTCCTAAAGGGTTATTTTGCAACTGGGCTCTCCAATGCTAAGACACACAGAGCTAAACCTGCATTACTTCCCACTCCCGTGCTTTTGTACACAAGTATTTACCATTTTTCACCATGTCCGAGATCACACGGGCAAGTTCCAACAACATGGCAGTTCCAACACCAGCCTTGGCCGCTCCTGGGCCCCAGGAGTCTCTCTGGGCTCCGATCACAACATACCGATCTACAAAGGAGACATCAAGATCTGAGCTGCAAGCTTCAGGTTGCAAACACCATTTATCAGAAAATCAGCTTTGAGCTTCTGCGCTAGGAACAGAGTAAGGAGTCTGACCCCTGAACCTTGTTTTCATTTAGCCTTTCCCTGGCAGCACAGTTCAGTTTTTTCCTTGACCCTCAGTGAAGGGTCTTAGTTCTGCTGAAGAAGTGGTCGTGTCGCTCTAGGAGCCGCTGTCTTGCTCTGATGACCACAGAAGAGGAAGGGCTCCCCTCAAGACTGAGCCACAAGGCAGTTGCTCTTACCTGGTTCTTCAAATCCCTTGATAGCACCAAAGATGTTCAGAATCTTCCTGTCCACCATAACGTTGTTCACGCTCAGTTTCACCGTCATCTTGCTTGTGCTGTTCAGCATCACCTTACATCCCACGACCCCACCTTTCCACTCCAGAATGCATTCCTCTCCGTGCATTTTACTAAGGGAAAAGAGAGATGCTCTGAACTCATTATCCACCTCTGACCTCATTTAGCTATCCTAAGAGAAAAGCAAGCCTGCAACTGCAGGTGCAGCCTTGTTCAGGGCCGGCTCAGAAAATAGCCTGCAGACCCGTCCCACTGATTATGCGGGGAGAGGTAGGATGCAAAGGCCAAGAGGAATCCAACACTAGATTAAGATCAGTCTAAGACATGAGATACGGGCACAAGCTTCATTTCACCAGGCAGTTCCAGCAAGCGCTCCCTGCGATACACAGCACAGACCAGTAGAGAGCTCCCTGGACCCACAGCACCTCAACACCATCCTCACCCCGGCAAGAGGGTCACACCAGCCTAGCCCGCAAGCCAGGAGAAGCAGTTACCTGAACAGCTTGCCTACTGCTTTGCTAGAGATGGTCTGAACAGCAATGCGAGGTAGTCCTGAAGATTCCACTGGGGGGAACTGGGTGTGGTTGAAAGATGGGAAGCCTGGGGTGAAAGGGTCTCCAGTTCCAAGGTGGGCCTGCGAAAAGCAAGAGGAGTCTCAGAGGAGTCCAACAGTTTCCATCCACACAAAGGCACAAAGCGCTGCTGAGCCGGAGGCCCGCAGAAGGACTGCTGCAGTCTGCAGTCCACAGCCAGAAAGGTTCAAGAGAACAAAGAGGGGAGCCAGTTGTGTACTCACATGTCCAAAGGGGACAAGCGCTTCGGTGTTCTCGTAATCAGAGGGGTCCAGGTACATCAGGGCACCAACAGCTCCAGCCTCTTGGGCATTTGCAACCTGAAGCAAAGTACAGCAACTGCACATTTGCACAGAAAGAAAGGGGAGCCAAGGCAAGTATATGCAGTCGTGGTGTGAAGGGTTGTGCTCCTCCACAGCAGATTTTAACAGCTACCCGAGAGGGCCAGATACACAAGGAAGGTGAATTCTAGCAGATTAGTCCTACTCCAGGCAAAGTGTGTCTAACACCCCTTTGAACAGTTCGAATGTTCCACAGTTAGTGTCTCACCCCACGATTCCTTCAGCTCATACTTGCTCCTCAGAGCAGCTTAGAAGAAAGATGTTATTTAATTTTGATTATGCTCCATCTGTTTTCCCAGGATTAGGTTAGTCTCGAGACAAGATAAGCAGCCACTGGAGGCTCATCCTCACATGGAAAATGGAGGCAGAGTGGCCAGGTCACGTCTCTGTTTAACACACCTACAACCCAGCTGCCTCCAATACAACACCAGTACAAACACTCTTGCAAGACCAGTTTGAAAAGCGGGAAGGGGACTGGAGAACCAGTGAGCACCCCTTGCAGAAGCACTTTTCAGCTCCGCCTGTGACTGTGATGCACGCAGACAGGTAGGGTCTGACTGGAGAAGGTCCTATGCCCCAGCCTCCCCAGAAGCACCCATCCGAAGGGCAGCTCTGGGTCAGACCTACAACAGGCCAGTATACAGAAGACTTGGATCCTTCAAGCTGTTTGTCTCTTCAGTTCTGTTTGCTACAGAGGGAACATCACAACAACATCCAAAGCAGCCGGCTGACAGGGCACATAGTGCCAGCACCTTCACTTGGTCCAAGCGAACAGTCAGCAAGGCGAGACAGCACAGCCAAGCTCTGAAAGTACCTGGCTGCAGCAGCAAGAGGTGCTCTGGAGGCAAGGCTGTGGCTCTGCTAGTGGACCTATCGCTGCATCTAGCAATACCAGCCAGCTCTGCATCCTGTAGCCCCCAGGCTGCCCCCCAGCTCCCTCACTGCAGATACTTGTCTGTCCCAGCAAGGCTGCCAGAGGCCAAGCAGAACGATACTGTTCAGTCTTGGTGTCCAGACCTGCACATGGAGGCTTACTGCAAACAAGCAAGACTAGACCTGCAGGGACAAGCCTGCGTACATGAATTTCAGAGACCTGAACTGAGGCACGGAGGCACGTCTTCAAGAGGAGGAAGCGTAGCTTCCTGCTGCCAAGTCTGGCCATGCTTTGGGGCACAGACTGCTTACCTTCTCAGCCAGGGTTATTTTTCCAGCTCTGAAGATGATTATAGTGTTATTCAGTGAAACACCTGGCTTCTGTATCTTCTGAAAATCAGCTTTCCGCCCATAGTTCACGTAGACTGGTTTGCCCTGGAACAGAAAAAGTGGTTATAAACACAGCAGTCCTATGTCAGTAGGTTATCTGAGACAGCCTACGGAGTCCCAGTAACAGTGACTCCCTTCAACAGCTCAGTGTAAACTCTGGTCACAGGCCACGTGTCTGTTTGGAGTGGCATTTCTGTCAGGGTTCTGAATCCCAGCAAAGAAGTTTAAGCAGTTACTTCTGCGTCTTGCAGAAGTAACTAAACATGCGGACCCACTCCTCACCCCACTCTCCCCACCACCATCCCCAGCTCTCTAACTGGGGAGGGCTTTATACACTCCATATCTTGAAGGGACATATTTTGGACATTGCCACCTGGTAAGCATGCAAGCATATTTCCAGGATCTTCTTGGAGTCACTTACAACAACTGAGCCACTCTTGCTGTATGCCACATATGCATTGGGACTCTCCAGTATCTCTTCTTTACCGTCTTGCAGAATAGACACGGTGTTGTTGCTGCTGTTAAATGTAAAGAGACAGCGTTACATTCATTCATAAATAAACTCTGTATTTAACTAGCTCCCATAGGTCAGTCTGTGCCCTAGCAACTCTGATCAAGTCAAAGCAGAGCCTGAAACAGGTAGACTCACCCCTGTACATCTGTGCAAGAATCTCTGGGGTTGTTCAGAGACATTAGTGAGCTAAGCAAATTAAACTCCCGCGACATGAAGGGGCAGGTAAGACACAAGGGTATGAGCTGTCAGCCAACACAATGCCTACTGATACCCTCCCGAGCTACTACAGGAGCCACTGCCAGGTCTGCAGCACCCACCTGGCAGACCGGAGAGAGTTGCCCATGCTAGCAGTCCTAGGCACAGGGAATCTGCCCTTCAGCTGAGTATTTACTCATGTTTGGTTTCTCTCCGCTTCCTAAGCATGCTTTGAGGAAACAGCTGTCCCCAAAAAAATCCAGAGGGCTGCTACTGTGCCCTCTGGATTTAGAAAGCCTGAGAAGAGACAGCAGCACCTATTGCTCACCCAGATTGAGGCTGCCTTTGGAGATTGGGAACTGCCTCGCAATTCTAGCACTGCTTTAAGCAGAAATCACGTTTGCTCAAGACCACAGGTATCTATGCTGTAAAGAAGATATCTGCATCTCTCCGTTAACATACCTGCCTTTGACCTGCAGTTTAATGTAGTGCTCATCGTTCCACACTTCATCCAAGAGGAAGCTGGCGAACTGGTCATGAATGTAGCTGGCAACGCTCTCATCTTCACTCTGGCCAGCTTCAAAAGAGTCCTTAGTTGCTCTTTGCCTGTAGGTAACAGATGCACAGCTTAAGCTACAGCACCAGGATGCACTGCAGTGCTCCAGCACGCAAACCCAAGTTGGATGGGCCATTTAAGCCCATGTTTAACCACATGTCACCCCACAACATCTTTAAGGCCCTTGTTCTCCAAAGGAGCCCAAGTCTTGCTCACAGGCTGTGCCTCTTATAGCTGTAGCTAAGCTTTCCAGAACTGCTACCTCAAGTTGTCCTGAAGATGTCCGGCTGACAGTTTTTTTGAAAACAGGTCTCTGACAGCAGGCCAGTAGAAGACAGGTGGTCCAGGAACCTCCTCTTCCTCAGTTTCATCGTCATCCATTAAGTAAGATGTGGTAGGAGTCATCTCACACTTGCCGCTTCCATCCAGACACCTGCCAGCCTTCTGCATTCGCCCACGGTAACTCAAGTAGCCGATCAGAAACCCTACAGACAGAACAGGTATTAGTTCTTTGTGCTGCAGAAAGATGACTAAGCCAGACCCACAACATACAAGTGCATCCAAAGCACCTTCAGGGTTAAAATGCACCTCTGGTCTCACATCGTTTTTGACAAACTGGCATACCTAAGGACAGACAGGAGTATGCAGCCTGACATTTTGCCTGAGCTGGCACGTTTTAAGGTACACTGTAAATCTGATCGTGTGCTTGGCAGAGTCCCTCCAGCACCACTTGGGAAGGAGAGTGCTTACTTTAGGTCAATGGCAGTGTTAAAACCCCTGGGACATGAGCACCAGAAGATTTTCTGATGCATCGACCCACACTTCTCTAGAAGTGTTAAGAGTTAATTGAAGGAAAACCAGTACACTTGCCACAGGGACTGGTCTGCCCTTTATTTGACAGTTCCACTGTCAAATTTCACACATCTCTGTGCCAAGTCTGTACCATTAGTCAGAGATAGACAGAGTTAGTGACAAGAGGCTGCAGCCTTGGATCAAGCCTCTTTAATTATCTCTTGAAACAACACAAATCCAAATGGTAACAGCCACAGATAGGCTCAATACCAGAGTCCACTTCACGTGGTTGCCTCCCACCCTTCCTTACCAATCAAAAGGAGGAGGACAGCTGCGATGACCAGGAAGCAGAGGTTCTTGCCAATCCTCCGTGGAGGAGGCATGCTGGCATGCAGGTGCTCTGGCCTCCCAACTTCCCCTCCTTCCTCATCATCAGCAGACAGCTTCATCTCCACATGGCTGTTGTCGCCATCCATTTGTCGGGCGATGCTGAAGCGTGTGTATGACGTCGGCTCGACACCAAACTGTATTGAAAGACAGTCACCCGATGGAAGAGTTTGCTATACCAGCCTAAAGTCCTTGCAGCCAACTGCATCTGTGCTCCAAACCAAATACAGCTTGTTCATCTGAAACTCCTCCAGCGCGGCCTGAGCCTTTGGCTGTCAGAAAGTCAGGCTGGCTGCTTTGAACACACCGAGGTAAACTCGGACCCGCTCAGGGTCTCCAGAGTCTACTTAGCACCTGTTTGCACACACAAGTGCAGAGCCACACTGGGCAGAGTCTAGCTTGGAGCCTGCTACAGATATGACACAGCCAATGGCAGTTGCATTTCCCACGTGCCCCCAGAGCAAAGGCTGATTGAAGCTGAAACTCCTGATCTTAATCAGAAGTGCACCGATCTGACCTGAGCACACACAACTCGCACAGAAGGGAACTTTGATCAGGACAGAGGAAAGGCAAGGCAACCCCTCCACGTTGTGCCTTTGAACCACATCCACTTTGACGTAAATACTCTCATCCAGTATCTAGATAATCTTGTATTAAACTGCCCCAGGCTACTCTTAAATTACACTATTGATGAGTATTATAAAGCAGCTTGGCTGAAGAGAGATGACCACGGGAATTCTGCTACCTCAGCTAACATGAAAACAGAGGATACACCTCCCGCATCCACCAGCAACTGGAACCATTCAACTGGGCTTTATCAGTGCCCAAGCAGAGCAGGTTCTCATCTGGGGCTCACTTTTCTGAACAGCTACAACACACAGTCCAACTGCCCACAGAAAACAGCCCGCATGCAAGACAGCTGCTCAAATTAAGAGTTAAAACTCAATTCCAGGCGTAGCCAGGCACGGAGCAGAACCACTCAGCTTCCATTAGGGTCACTGAACTTGCTTGCGGCCACAGTTGTGCTGGGAACAGGCAGGAGACTGGCTAAAAGGCCAGAGGAATAGTTTTGGGAGCAACAGTCCTGTAGCCTCTCTCCACCGTACTGGAGAAGCAGCTGGTGGCAAGTGCCTCAGCTCTGTTACATTCTCAGCAGCTCACCCACAGTTCTCGCCTCACTCTCTAACTACACGCTGGCAGCTGGAGGTGAAGAGACCAGATACTGGCTTGGTTGGTCAAAACTAAACCAGTGTCATTTCAGACCTGCAGTTCCATTCTGGCCCACACTACCCCCAATACAGCGGCTGTCTGATCACATTTTGGAAAGGGCAACAACCGCCGCCTACCCTAGCAGTCTCCCTGCTCAGCTGCTTGGTATCTTGGCTTCCCTCACACGTCGCCGAGGACATGCCTCAACCCCACATATCCTCCATACTTGCTGAGAGATCAAACCACCACATTCGCAGTTCTAACCTAGGGTCACTTCACAGTCTAGGCTCTCTGGGACCAGCAGGCTTGGCTGAGCCAGCTCTGAGCTACCTCCTCCCGCACATTTGTTTTGAAGCACAGGTCGCATTCAAAGGCTGGATGTGTGGTCAAATTCCCAAGAATTCTATTAACATAAAAGAACACATGTTGATTGTCCTGATAGCCATTTAATCAGCTTCCTCAGCAGCACTTCCTCCTGGAACATTGTTCAAGGCTCACCCCGGCTCCTTATCAGCTTCCTGAGAGACCCACAACATCGAAGCAGTCAGTGATAACTTCACCACCATTGAACTGCTTAAGCCACCTCCTTATCACGGCCCACTGGCTACTGTGACTTCTGGCTCACAACCCACAGAGTAGCACCTAACGCTGCTTTGGACTCATCATCTTCTCTTGTACTGACACAGACGTTGTTGAGCCTTTCTTCTGCTGTATCATCAGCCCACCAAGAGACAAATGGCACGGGGGAACTATATCTTACCAAGTTCGAGATTGCTGCTCTGGCATGGTCCATTGCCTTCTCGGAGGAGTGCTCACCAACTTGACCCAAAGCCCTAGAAGTTCAGAACACAACAAGGCAAGTCAGGCTGTTCGCTTGCGCTACATAAGATGTCCAAGGTCAGTCACTGCCATCAGTGCAACGCCTGCCCATGGATTTTATGTGCTTGCTTCTAAGTCACAACGTTTGTGAACCCACATCAACCTTGAAGGCAAGCGAGAAGTTCCCGCACTCCCACTGCAGAGAGAGCAAACCACCTCTTTCTGTTGAACTCCAGGGAGGGGTGTGTGTATGCAAGTGAGGAACACAGTCTCAAAAAGGCTCATTTCACCCAAGGGTGTCTTATCAATGGCAGGGCCACCTCCAGTCAGGGAGCGCTGGCAAGAGGCACTGGCTCAACCGTGAAAACGGATACCACATATCTAAGGTTCCCAGGATCCCTCTCAATGGCAGGATGAAGACAAGAGCCATAAGAGGCACAACGCAAAGCACCACAAACTCCCACCCTGTCAAACTACAAGGTCCCTTCTAGATACCTATATTCTTTACCACTTTATGAGGGTAATTTCAGTTTTGAACAGCCCAGAGCAACTCTCTAAAAGCACCTCAGTAATTTTTATAATTTGAATTTCTCTAGACAACAAATTTATCTGAAAGGTAAACTGTAACTGATTTCCTTCAGCATTTTTTATTGAAAATACGCTTCAAAAGGCTTCGGAAGTTAGTGACTGGACAGCTTGGGAGCGGCATTTAGGTTGGGAGCATGCCCCGGAGCACGCCCTCAGGCAACGCTGCCAGAAAATGGCTTTGAACAGGTCTCCAGGTGCTTGTGGATTAGCCGCGCACCTGGGATCCCTGCAATATATAAGCAGGTTTTAGTGGGAGATCAAAAGTTAGCAGTGGCCATGGGCTCAGTCCCCCTTGCGTTTTGAGCCGGAGCGTGCGGAGATTAATCCCTGGAGGCTTTGGGGAGCCTTTGCCAAGCGACAACCTGAGGCCTGGGCCTCACAGAAGGGAGTACGCACAGAGAGGCTCCTGAAAGCCGGGCCGTGGGAAGAGCCAGGGAAGGGCAAAGGGCCTGGCACCCCTGTCAGGGATAGACACCCCCCGGGAGCCCGTCCCCC
>VXBO01010770.1:198651-211854 GCA_013400135.1 Rhinoptilus africanus | reverse complement strand
GTCCCTTCTCCCTCAGGCGGCCCCGGGGTCCTACCGCCCGCCCTCCCGCCCGCCGCTCGGCTCCTGCTGGCCCCCGGGCCACCGGGTTTGCGTGGAAAAGGTTTTTCCTCCCTGGGGGGGTCCAAACCAGACGCGGGGCTCGCTCCGGTTTGGGAAGCGCTCAGGGCACCTTCAGGTCACGCGTACTCGGGGCTGCTTTTGTAGATCTGAAGGAGCGGCGGCGCCGGGGTGCCTTTCCTTCGTGTTGTGCTGCACGAGGCTGCAATTAACTGCACGGTGATGAGGGCGGCAGCCCTTGATGAGAACCAGCCCCAGTAGTGCGAAAACACAGGAAGCGCAGGCAGGCCGTGTCAGGCCACAGGCTGCTTGTGGCCAGCAGAGCAGTTTCTGTGGCCACCCAGGCTGTGCTGACCACGGGATGGTGGACACCACGGGATCGCTCCGGCTCTGAGTTTACTGGTCCTCACCCCAGCGCTCTCCCTGGAGCGGGCAGAGGGTCCCCCGCCGCGGTGGGAGCTCCCTCGGTCCGGAGGCGCCCGCAGGTGCAGAGCGGGGAGGTTTCCTCCTTTGTTTCTGGGGAACTTGAAGGAGAAGTGGAAAACGCCGGCCGTTGGACAGAGCGAAGTTCTAGCACGTGGCTTCTTTCGGGAGGCTTCATAAGGGGAAGCAACGGGTAAAGAGGCAGCTCAGGGGGTGAGGGTGGTAAGTAATATACCGGGGGGTATTGTGGAAAGCCGCCCTCGGCAAATCTGCCTCCAGTTGTTGGCGTGATGCCGGGTGGTGGCTCGCAGCTCGGGCAGGCACCAGCTTGGCTGTGAAGGGGGTTCCCCCGCCAGGGGCTCGCTCTGCCGTGGCTTCCCCAGGACTACCAGGGCTGTGATGTTTGCTCCGCTTCCTTTCAGCTGACGGCTCATCTCACAAAGACCCCAACTGCACGGACCCTGCAGAGCATCTCACCCTCCTCGAGCACCCGCTGAGGTTTGCTGTCTCCAGAATTGCCCAGAGTGGTCCCCTCCTCTGCGCCGGCTGCCTGGGCTCCGGCACGAGCGGAGGTCACCGCTTCCAGCCGCGGTCCCTCAGCTCAGGGCATCCCCCAAAGGAGCGCTGGAACTGGGGGACCCTTCAAGGTTTGGTGTGCACGTGTTCGGCAGTGCTGTGCTCATTCGTCCCGTGCTCATTAAAGAAACAAATCGGCAGGCCTGGATTATTGCCTCAAATCCTCTCCCGGGAAAGAAGGATGGGAGCAGAAAGTTTGTAGTTTGGCAGAACACATGACTGCAAAGAGGATTATGTTTTGTGGAAAGCAATACATTCCTGCGCTGATAAAGGGGGGGATTAACTAGATCTGAAACTCGATGCAGCTGTCTGGAGACAAGCCTCCTGGAAAGCGGCTCCCAGGCAAGACGTGCTGCTGGGCCCGCCAGGCGCCAGTGCCGAGGCTCTCCCTTCTCCAGCTCCATCCATCACCGGGTGTGATGATGCCAGTCATGGGGGGGGACGTTGCCGTCGCTCTGCGCTGCTGCCAGGTTGCCTCGGTGGGAGCCGAGGGTGTGAGAGGGCTCAGAAAGGGATTAGATCAGTCCTACAGGCTGGGTCCTCCGATCGCTTCTCAGTCTGGATGCAGCCTGCTGCTCAGGAAAGTATAAACCCGGGGGACAACCCCAGCCCTGCCCTCTGTTTTGTTCCTCCCGGGCTCCCTCCTCCAAGCCTTCACCTTCCGGCAGTGCCGGTACGGGTGCATGACGGCTGGGCACACCGTGCCAGGCACAGGGCTGTGGTTGAAGAATCATGGAATTATAAATAGTTTGTGTGGGAAAGGACCTTAGAGATCACCTAGTTTCAACCCCCCCTGCCCTGGGCAGGGACACATCCCACCAGCCCAGGTTGCTCAAAGCCCCATCCAGCCTGGCCTTGAACACTTCCATGGAAGGGGAATCCACAACTTCTCTGGGCAACCTGGGCCAGTGTCTCATCACCTTCCCAGTAAAGAATCCCTAATATCTAATCTAAATCCACCCTCTTGCAGTGTAAAACCATTCCCCCTTGTCCCATGGCTCCCCTCCCTGCTCCAGAGTCCCTCCCCAGCTTTCCTGGAGCCCCTTGAGGGACTGGAAGGGGCTGGAAGGTCTCCCCAGAGCCTTCTCTTCTCCAGGCTGAACCCCCCCAGCTCTCTCAGCCTGTCCCCACAGCAGAGGGGCTACAGCCCCCCCAGCATCTCCGGGCCCTCCTCCGGACCCGTTCCAGCACTGAGATTCCTGCCGGAGGAAGGACACCTGCAGCGGAGCTCAGGCTCTGGAGCTTCCCGAGAGTGACAGCGAAATGCGAGCCAGGAAAGGGGCATTCTGATTCCTTTCTCCCCGCGGCCTCGGTCGGCGGTGCCTCCCCGCCAGCTAGCTGCGGCGTGCCGCGCTGTGCCAGCCCCGGCCTGCCCCGGCACACACGGGCTGCAGGTGCTTTCTCTTCCCTCTCGCGGGGTGTCTGACCCCGTGCCGAGCAGTTCCCCATTTCTACACCTGCCAGCAAAAGGAGAAGAAAGCTGACATTCTGGAAACTCAGATATTTTCGCGCCGCAGCCAGCGTTGGCAGTGAAATAACTTAAAATGAGAGCTCTTCAAACGCAACGTGGTTCCTGAGAGCAGCTGAGCGCCTTTTACTTTGCGTTGGCTGCAAGGTAGGAGGAGTTGGCTGGCTACCGGCCATCAGTGGCTGGTGCCACCTCCTTTGGGCTCGATGCCTGCCTTGTTCACAAAGCGGGTGATGCTGAGCACAGGTTGCCCAGCTTGGCCAAAAATTTCCGTGGGGAGCAAAGATAGCCAAAGCTGGGAAGGAGGGAAGGGGATGTAGGATTGGTGACCGCTGACTCCTCATCCCGCGTCCCAGCAAGACGCATGGCCTCTGCGCGCGTGGCTTTAGCACAGGTCAAACTCATAAAAATCAGGAGCCACCACCATCCGCCTGGAGATCTCTGGTTCCTGAAGACCGGGAGCAATAGGCTCTAAAGCTGGCTGCAGCAGGCGGCCGTTGGAGCCCTGCGGCACCGTGCCGCAGGTGTCTGCAGCTCGCGTTAAGCTCCTGATGGCTTCTACCTGCTCTGCTCCTTGCCTGGCCCGGCTCCCACCGGCAGCTCAGCGCCGGAGCCTCCATGCTTGTCCTGACACCTCGCTTCCATCAGGGCGTTCCTCCTCATCGCGGCTTGGCCTTGGAAGTTCAGGAAATGTTTATCCCCTTTTCCTCTGAACTCCTGAGGGGCTCGTGAGTCCCCTGACTCCCACCCAAATGACTCCGCATTCCCTTGTGCAATACCCCATGATGTGACAGTGTCCCTCCGGCGGAATTGGCGTGGGCAGGAAAATAGGGTTTCACTTCTGTTTTGCAGCACGGCTGACCCTCGTGTGACCAGCTGCCCTGCCCCTGATTTTGGGAAGGCAGTTAGGCAGAGGGAAAACAAGAGCCACAGAGACAAACAGGCTGGAAAGGATGCCCCGTGCTTTGTGAGCCCCTTATCAAAAACAACGTTGGGAGGTGACTTGAGCACTTTTATGGCAAGAAGTACCGGGACTAACGTGGCTTTTCAATCTGGAAGGGATGGAAAAGCCAAGAACCAAGTGCTGGAGCGCGGTGCCAAGTCGGAGGTGCTGGGCTGAGCCCGAGGGTTGGGGGAGATGCGATGGCCCATGGGGTGGGAGGCCATCAAAGGGCTCCTATGGGCTGTGGGGCACCCCAGGGGAGAGAGCCAGGCAGACAACCGGCAACTGGGGACAAAAGAAAGACCTGGATCTTCTGCCCTCTGTGTCAGCCGCTTCCTGTGCATCGCTGGGAGAAGTGGCAGTGCCAGCTCCGGCCTTCCTGGGAGCAGACCTGAAGGATGCATTGGCTGTGCTCCCTGCTCCGCTCGTGGGCTGCACCGGGGTGCAATCAGCCATTGCAGGTCCCAGAAGGGAGCTGGGAAATCCAGGTTTTTGCAGCCTTGGAATCATGCTGCAACCCTGCTCCATGTCGGGGCTGGCCAGCACGGCTCCCGGGAGAGCCCCCCGCCTCTGCTCCTGTCTCCCCCAGGCAGCAATGCCGTATCCAAGAATTTCACAACACCACGAGGGTCCCCGTCTTCTAAAAGACCTCGTGCTTTTGGCCTTTGCTGCTGCATTTCTCAATTGTCCTGGCTGCAAGAAGGATGAGGCCGCTGGATCTGCCCCTCGCAGGAGAAGCCATCGTGATGCCTTGGAAGAGGTCACCCCATCCTGCTCGCTCACGGCAATCCGGGAGCACACGGCCGTGCTCGGGAGCTCTGGTTATTCTGCCACAGTCCTGGCATGTGCTGTGGTGCAGCCTGAGGAAGGAGGGGGATCCCAGTGATCCCAGCAAGCACCGGCATTTGGGAGAGGATCTGCTGCCTCTTCTCCTGTAGCCAAGGGGCTGTGGAGGAGTCAAGGGGTGGGCGACACACGGCCAGGAAAAGGCGTTTGAGAGAGTGGAAATGCGGCAGGTAATGCTGAGAGCCGGCCGCAGCTCCGGCTCCCCTTTGAAATAACACCCGTCTTTGCATCCTTCCTGGGGAAGCACCTGGGTCCGGTTTGGATCTCCGCATTGTCCGCAGCTGCCCCGGTGCTCCCGCCTGTCAACCGGAGAGGAGACGGGAACGGCGGGCACCTGGAGCAGGGAGCGGTGCGGTCCCTCGTCCCTAGGACCGTGCAGACCAGGGGAGCCCCATGGACCCCCTCCTCAGAGACCTCCGAGGGGGTATTTTGGCCTCCCTGCAGTGAGGGGGCTGGTGCCCCCCTGCTCTCCCTCCACAGAGACGGCGGGAGGAAGGGTGAGGACATGGGGGGGCTCGTTGCCGCTGCTCTGCTCGCCGGGGGCGGCAGGGGGGTCCGGCAGAGGGGCTCACGCTTGGACACGCTGCCCCGCTGGGGCTGGAACAGGCTGTCTCTTCCAGCGGGGGGGCTTCTTTCCTTGCAAAAACTGGGTTTCCCAGGGAAACCCATTTTCGCCGGGAAAGCCATTTTCCCCCAAAGCCCTGGGGACCCCTCTGTGCTCCCGGCACAACCCGAGCCTGCCTGCCGGGAGGAAGGGGGGGCCGTTATCTCTGCTCCATCCCCGCTCAGAGAACGCAGGGACATGAGGCAATTAGCAAAGAGCCGGGCTTGAGGCGTTGCTTCCCCCCCATCGGTTATGTCTTTTGGCAAGACGCCGGCCCTCCCCAGGTGCGGCCGAGGGGGGAGAGCAGCAGCGCGAGGACAAATCCTTGGCGTGTGGGGGGCTGATACCTCTCCCGCCAACAGCCGGGGCCAGCGGAGATCTCCAGGGGCTGCTGTTGACCCGGAGCCTTTGGTGGCGCGGGGTCAGCCCGGCAAAGCTCCTGCTATCTCTGCGGCTGCACGGGGGGGGACCGCGCCGCTTGGCGCTGCTCTGATAGCAGCCCTGCCCGCTGAGCCCGGCCGCTTTTATCTGGGGGGTCAGGGCGGCTGTGGCTGCGGCAGGGGGGCTGCGGGGCCGGGGACGTGGGGGCAGTGCACAAACAAGCTCAGGATGCGAGGACAATGGCCAAGGACGGGCCTTTGAAGAGCAGGGGGAGGCAGCGCGGCCGCTCTGGGGCACGTCAAGGGTCCCATCTCGCCCCTGTGTTTGGTGGCCGCCCGTGGACCTGGCCCCGGCATCGCCTGGGCACAAGGGGCAGGGGGTTGGAGTGGTGGGAAGCGGAAAGGGAAAAGGGGGCAGCGGGGAGGGGGCCCACGCGGGAGCTGGGACACAGCCCTGGGGTCTCTGCCTCCGCATCATGGGTTTCTCACGAGTTCCCAGGTCCCGCTTTCTTTTGGCCCTCGCCGATGGGTATCTGGAGCACAGCACCGAGCCTCTCTCTTTCCTCCTCCGCCGCACCTCCGGGCAGGCATTTCAGGTCATTTTTTGCAAAGTGTGCAATTTCACAAGCACTTTTCTTGAATCAGCGATTGCCACAGCCAGGAGCTGTCGGGATTTTTCCCTTCCAGGCTTGGTGGTTTGAACCTTAGAAAGCCAGGAATGCCATCCACAAACAGCGGGGTTTTGCTGGAGAAGGACGTGTAGCCAGAAGGAAAGTGACTGTTACCCCCCCAGCAGCCTTGGGAAGCCGAGCCCCGAGCCGCGGCTGGATGGAGCCCGGGAGGGATGTGAGGGAGCGGTGAGAGGGGTGGGCTTCGTGTGCTGAACGTGCGCCTGCCCCACAGCGTTCTGCAGTATCTGCCGTACCTCTCCAGCAGGATCAGTCCTTCAAAAGTCCCCCTCTGCTCACTCCTGTGCTCCCAAAAAGGGTCCGGGAAGGGGCTGGAAAACCCGGGAAAGTTTTACCCCTGATTTTCTCTGCAGTGTGTGCACACGCTGCCACTTTCGGATAAAGGAGAGCCCCAGCCTGCTCGGCTGGAACCACCCTCTGCGACCAGGGGCGTATGTGACGCGGGAGGTTAGACCTGTCCCCTGCTTTGTGTGTTTAGAAAGTGCATTTAATGGCAAAAGAGCAGCCCAAGGGCCAAAGGAAAAAAAATAACCAAACACCATCAACCAACATAACGAAGCAGCCAGCGCCCTGTGCAGCGTTGTGAGCTCTGCAGGGAAAAAAGTGTCCCCAAGAGGGGACTTGGATGATGGTCCTGGTCATGGGAAGGGTTGAAACCTGCAGGCTCTGGCTCCCCGGAGCAGCAGGCTCAGCCGGTGCCTCCTCTGGGTGTTTTTGATCGCAGGGCTCTCCCGGCCTCGGAGGCTTTTCTGCTTCTCAAGCCATTGTCAGGGTAATTAAAGGCTCCCAGGCAGGTGCCGGAGCCTTTTGCAACCCGAGATTTGGCTCTGTCTTGTCCGCCTGCTGGAAGCGCCTCGTTTTAGGGCGGATTAATCCCTCCCAGCAATATCTGAAAGCAAAGAGGGGGCTTTAATTGGGATGGGATTAGCACAGCCGGGCTGAGCAGGGGGAGCCGGAGCTTTCTCCCTACCTGCTAATTGCCCCTTGTCTGCGCTGGCGGCGGCGGCGACACCCGCCCCCGGCTGCCTTCGTGCCAGCTTTGTGCCGTGGGGGCCCGGGCCACGCTGCCATGTGCCTTGTAGGTTTATTTATGGAGCAGAGGGTGAGATGTGGTGCTCAAACCAGGGGAGAACGGTCCGTCTCCAGCATCTACAGGGCTCGGGGTGCTTTCGGGATGCTTTGGGCACTGAGGTGCTGGGGGGCTCGTGCTTTTCCCTGGGGCTGTGGCCAGCCCCAGCTCCGGGGCACAGGCAGGGAACAGGCACGCATGATTTAAACGTGAGCCCGGGGTGTCGTTTTCCCTGGAGCACGTGGAGCAGGTCAGCATCTCAAGGGCAAATTTCCAAGGGAGATGGGCTATGACTCTCCCAGCTCTTGGAAACGAGAGATAAGCAGCCCCGTGCCTCTGACAAATTGCTGACCTTCCCATCCCAGCCGCTCTGCCCTGCGACAGCATTGTCCCCCCATGTCCCCTTCCAAGGGATGGGGTGCCAAAGGCAAATGTCCGTGGTGGGCGACGTGGAGGCACAATCTTGCCTGTCCCCCCCTTGTTTCGGCAGGCGTCCCTTGGGACACACACACAGCAGGGCCAGGGCCCTTCTCGGTGGGAAAAGCTGACTTTTACCCAGGGGGGAAATAAAACGTCAGTTTGTATTTTTGTCTCGATGTGGCCTGAGAGTGGAAAAAAAAAAACAAACCAAACCCTCTTTGGTCAAGCCAATAGAAACAAGCTCTCCTGCTCCCTTCCCCGGGGAAGAGCGGGCTGGTATTTGTGCTTACCTCCTGTCTTTTAGTCACCCTTGGCTCAAAAAGGAGAGGTCAGACGGGGCCATTTCCAGCCCCAGCCTCCCCTTTAGCCCCGGCCACAAGCAGTGCCCGGGGGCCGCTGAGCCCCGGCTCCCTCCCCGGCCGGCTGCCGCCCTGGGCTTCGTTGGGTGCCATGGCTCCTCCCTGGGGAAAACGCCTTTCTTTGGCCTGTGCACGTCCCAGCGGCTTTTACGGCTCCCTCCAGATGTGAATTCGGAGGTTTTATTTATTACCCCGTGATGCAAAAGGGGCAAAGGTGCCGGTGGCCACGCACACCTCTCCGGAGGAACTGGTGCTGCCCCAGCCCTGCCTCCTCTCCTCCTCCCCATCGGAGCCTGGGGGCGAAATGCCTTGTCCCTTCGATTTATCCCTGGGCGAGGACCTGGAGGAAGGAGTGAGAAGCAGGAGAGAGCCTTGGCTGGGCTTGAGCGTTGCTTTGCTGTCAGGCGAGCGAGAGCCGGTGGCGCTGGACCCCACCACCCTTTTCCCCGGCTCCCTGCACCCCGGAGGGTGGACACCATCCAGGTGGGACAAACCACATGCACCCACACGTCTATGGCTCAGCTACAGGCACACACACGTGAGTCCACACGTACACCCCTACCCCCACGGACACCCGACGTGGCCCCCCAGGTGTGTGCCCACACCTCTCCGGGCACCTCCACCCCCTCCCCCCCCCCCTNNCCCCCCAGGTGTGTGCCCACACCTCCCCGGGCCCCTCCCCCCCCTCCCGCCCCTCTGCCAAAGCCAGACAGAGCGGGCAGTGGGGCGGGAGCGCTGGCCCGGCATCCTGGCGTGGGGCCGGCACCGGCGGAGGCGACAGGAGCGGAAGGGAGGTGTTTTCTTCTTGATTCCCGCTGAGCCGCACTCGGGATGCTTTCCACCTCCCACCCGCGATGGGAGGCAGCATCCCTCGGGGACCACCGAAGGCTTTCCCCCCGCAGGCAGGACTGTGCCCGTGCCACTGCTGGTGTCCCCGTGGGGCGGCCGAGGCCGGCGGTGGGTGTCACGGAGCCGGGAGGGCTCGGGGCCACCAGGGGAGCAGCACCCCCCCGTCCACAACCCCGCCGCATCTCCGCTGCCTCTCTGGGAAAATATTTGTCGGTTTGAGGCAGGGCTTTCTAAAAGCCTCAGTTTTTTCACCTGTGAACTTCTTGCAGGAGGCAGACGGGTACGAAAACAAAAACTCCCAGCCACAGCAAATACCCGCAGCCCACGCCGAGGGTGTTTTTACCTCCTCATTTCCCAAAAAGCAAACACGCGCAGCGGAGCGCGGGGTTTTAGGTGCCCGTGGCAGAAAGAAAGCCCCTCTGTTTTTCAGACAAGGTGCCCGTTCACTTGGAGGTTGGCGGCGGCTCCAGGAAACCGGCGGCGTGGCACCGGGCCGCCCGCTGGAAAGGCAGAGGGTGCCTTACGGCCGCAGAACCCTTCTTCGCATCCGAAGCCTCTCGGAGCCGGGAGGAAGCGCCGCCCGAGGGTGTCGACTGCGGTATTTCCGCAGGATCCCCCCGGCCGGGTTGGGGACCGCCGGCCGTTTGTTCATCCCCTTTGAAGGAGACGAAGCCCCCCGCCACGCTGAGCCCCGCGGCTCGGTGGCTTCCGCTCCGGCCGAGCGCGGCACCAAGGGACGTGGGGCTGCTGGGAGGAAAAGCCCACAGAAAAGGGGACGGAGGAGCCTCTTCCTCCCTTGAGGGCACACCCAGCCCACCTCACATACCATAAGATCCATAAGATCCCATACAGCAGATCACCCATAGGATCCCATACAGCACATATGTCAGGTACATATAAGTCATACACACGTATGTCCGCGTTTGTGCAGGTATGTACGCTTTTTCCACTAAAACCCAACTGTATCTACATATATGTATGCTCAAGAGGTTTCAGGAAAAGGCATTTTGCTGACATGAATGGCAGCGTCAGGCCACTGAGCGGGTTCCCCGGGGGGTCACCCACCTGGAGCACTGTGTCCANCTGTGATTCTGTGACGCCTCCACTTGTGCCAACGTCCCACCTCCCTCCCCAGCCTGGCCCTGCGGCACAGGACCGTGGCAGCATCCGCAGTGGCACCCGGACCTGCCCAGGAGGGTCTCCGGGGGTGTCACCGGGGCTGCCGCAGGAGCCGGCCCCACGGCTGTGGGCTGGGGCTGGCGGGGAGCGCAGCACTGGTGGGGGGGGGAANGGGGGAATTTTTCGCACGCCCCCCCTGCCCCCCTGCCCCGCTTCTGCCTCTGGAGAGGCCGAGGGAGGGGAGGATGAGACGTGCCGGGGGTGGATTTTCCATGAAGCAGCGTGCTGCCCTGGTTAGCGAAAATCCCCAGCCCCCCTGGCACTCGCGCCCGGGGGGGGGAACTGGTGACACAGCCCTGGCGGGGGGTGACAGCCTCAGCACGCCCCACGCCTACGGTCCGGCCATCGCTGCCCCACGGCCACCCCACCGGTGCGTTACCCCCCCGTGGAGGGGCTGCGGGGGGGGCTCGCCTGGTGTGTCCGGTGGGAATGATTTTTACCCCCTCATGCTGGGAGAAGGGGGATTTTTCCCTGCCCCCGGACCCTGCTGAGCCCCTCTGAGGCCGGGGTTTCTCCCGATGACCTTGAGGCGCTGGCAGCGTGTCTCCGTCTAAAATGCCAGCAGCTCAGTCTATAAATAACATCTGGCAGGAGTCTCCCGGGCATCAGAGCAAGGAGAGACTGGGCCCTCCCTGCACTCGTGCCGCGGGGTGCTTGCCCCATTTTACAGGTGGGGAAACTGAGGCACGGTGGGGTCCTTGCCCACGATGCAGCCCTGTGGGTTCGCAGGGCACCGGGACATGTTTTCCATTGGCAGAGGGCCTGCTCCCCACCGGGAATGGGAGGATTTGAGGGGGGCTATTGCTCTGCCAGGGGGCCCACACCTTCTGCCACCCCCGCTGTGCTTTCGGGGGAGGCAGGGAGCCTTCCCCTGCCCGGAGAAGGGCACCCGCAGGTCTCACACCCCTGCAGCAGCCCCCCCTTGCCCTCCTCTCTCGCTGCTCCCCCCCGGCCGTATCTCCCGGGGACGGTGGCTCCCACCCCGCTGGCTGCCTCCCAGGACAATCGGTGGGGACCACACGGGCGTTATCGGCGGGCCAGCCGCGGGCAGGGCCCCCCGGCACCCCTATCAGCGGGGTGGCTGCGGGCAGCCAGCCCCATCCCCGCCGCGCTGGGGCCAGGGCTGGGGGCATTGCCACGGCCCCAGGCTGGCCACCCCCGGGGGATGCTGGAGGGACCCCCCCTCCATCCCGGTGACACGCGTGATGCTGCCGGGTTTCAGGGGTCCAGGCGATGCCGTCGCGCCGGGCTGGCTGTGGGGCGTGCGATGGCGGATGCTGGCAGCAGCCTCTGGTGACTGTCACCAGGATCCGTCCCCCCCCATCCACTCCCATCACACTCCCAGCCGCGGTTTCCTCGCTGGGGCAAAGCTTGCGGGGGCCGGGGAGGGGGAAAGACGGAGCCAGCGCCCTGGGAAAGGCTTTCCTGTCCCTGTCACAAGTCTGCTCGAGTTCCACATTTTATTTGTTTCTCTTGAGTCGCCCCCACCCTCCTGCTTCCCCCGGCCCCGCGGGGTGCTGCCGGGAGGCTGCTGGGCTGGGACACCACCTCCCCCCTAAAGCCTGGGGTGGGGGGTACCCGGGTCACCCGTGGTCGTGCAGAGGGTGGGCACCCCTGCGATGAGGCGCCTCCGGAGGGTGTTTTCCCCCAGAAGCGGGTGCCAGGCACCCCCTGCACCACGGGATCCCATTGCTCTCGGGGTGCTGGTCCTGCCGGGCGCGGGGACCGGGCAGAGCCAGGGATGTCCCTTGGGAGAGGGAGCATCCCGGCCGCTCCACCGTGCTGAGCAGGGTCCGTCCCTCCGTGTCCTGGGACAGCAGTGATCCCACGGATCACCAGAAGCATGGAGGTCTTTATTATCCCCTTGTCCAGCTGGACCACAGCCTGGGCTGGGGGGGGGGTCTCACTCCTCAGCCTCCTCGCTGCCAGCCACGGCCCCAGGCGCTGGGAGGGAGAGGAGAACATGAGGAGGGACGCCTTTTGGCCTCCCACCAGCTCCTACCAGGGCTCTGAATGAGGATTTTTCCTTCCCTACCATGTCCCGGCCATGGGGAAACCGCTGCTGGTCGGCTGGGAGCCCACCATGCCCGCCGGGGTCAGCCCCCCCCCGGCCATAACCGCGGGGAATGAGAGAGGGGTGGAAAACTGCCTAAAAACCTGTGCAAATATTTGCATTTCGAGCGCTTTTCCAAGTATCGGGGATCGCTGACAACGCAGCAGCGTGGGCGATGCAGGCAGGCTGAGAGGGTCCGCTTGGCTTTTCTTTGCGGGGGGGGGCAGGATTTCAACGCTCAAACAGTTTTGTTTAAAATAAAAAAGCTCACGGAGCAAATGGGGAGATCTGCCCGTAATACCGCTGGCCCCTCCACCAGCTCCTCGGGGCCAAAGGGCCACCCCGTGCCGAGGGGGCCGTGAGCCTTGAAATCCACCCCCCTGCCCCCGGCGCCATGGCTCCGGTCTGGCTGCTCCGCTCCCCTCTCCCCAGGGGGTTTTGGGCAGAAAAGGGGCTCCCCGTGCCTGGTGCTGCTCTGCCCTGGAGCATCCCAGGGGTCTGGGGCTGAGGTCGAGCTGGGGGGGGGCTTGCCGGGAGCCTTGTGTGCCCCCCCACGTCCTGCCCATGCCAGGGGATGCTCACCTGCCCGCGGGTCCTGCCAGCTTTTGGCCACGGTAGCAGCCTGTGTGGAGAAGGGTGAGAGGGGGAGAAGGGTGGCCGTGGACCCCAGTGGGGGCCACGCTCACCCCACGCGTGGGCAGGGGCTGGAATAAGGGCAGGGGCTGGGGATGCTTTGGGTTACCCCCTCTCCACACCCGTCTCCGCCAGCTCCCGGGGCAGGTCGGAGCGAGGAAGAGGCAGGCGCGTCCCGTCCTGCCGTGGGCTGCAGCGGGAGAGCCCTGCGTGCCGCTGTGGGGCAGCTCTGGGGTGGTGACAGCCGGCCCCACAGCAGGAGGGGGCGACGGATTTGTCCTGGCCCCATGTGGTCAGGGTGGGCTTGGGCACGGTGACGGGGCTGGGGGCTTGGCGCAGGTGGGTCGGTGCTGCCGGGTGTCACCGGTGCTGCTGGTTGGGGGGGGAGCGTGTGCAGCGATGGAGCCCCCCCTGCGCGTGTGTGCGCGCATGGTGGGACCAGCTCCTGCAGAGCATCGGTACGTGGGGCTGCCCCCCTGATCTGGGCTTGGGGTCACATCCTACATCCCCCTCCCAGGCCGGCGAGATGCTCCGTGCCTGCAGCCCAGGGGTGGGCGTGCAGCGTGCGGGACGTAGGGACGGGGGCAGAGGGTGCAAGGCGGAGCGCGGTGTGGGCACGATGCATAGGGCTGGGTTTGGGGGCTGCGGGGTGTGG
>VXBO01010770.1:174415-195781 GCA_013400135.1 Rhinoptilus africanus | reverse complement strand
CCCCCCCCCCCGGTGGGGGACTCCTCACACATGAATGAGGAGATGGTGGGGCCGGGGCTGCTGCTGCGGGAGAGCCAGGTCCGGCTGCAGGAGAGCAGGGAAGGGCAGGAGCCTGGTAGGGGCACGGCGCCCACCACCTCGGGGGCTGGTGGTTGCAGATCCTCCTCCTCCTGACGGCGCTGCAGCCCGCCATCTTCAGCATCCTGGCCAACAACGGCAGCATCGCCTGCTCGCCACCCTTCTCCTCCAAGGCCAGGTCGCAACGTAAGTCGGGAGACGGGGAAGCAGCATCGCCTGCGCCTGGCTGAGCCCCTCCAGCGCGGAGCGGGGCTCAGGGAACGGGCACGGCTGACGAAGGCACCTCCCAGTGACCCTCCTCCTCCTCCTCCAGAGATGAACATGCAGCTGTTGATCCCGCAAACCTTCATCTTGGTGGTGGTGACCCGCATGTACTACCGCAAGCAGGATGACAAGCCGGGCTACCAGCCCGTCGGCTTCACAGCCACAGGCGCTGAGGTCAAGGCGTGAGCCGGGGGGAGCAGAGAGGGCGCCGAGGGGCAGAGCGATGCCGGGGGGCTGGTCTGCCCTGTACAGCCTCCTCCTCCTCCTCCTCCTCCAGCCCTGGGGAGCTGCTGGCAGCAGAGAGGGAAAGGGCATCTTGGCGCGGGGTGACAGGGTCTGAAACCTGAAGGCCACAAGCCAAAGGGATCTGTGAAGCCAACTCCAGCGTGGGGTGGTGGGGGGGGTGCTCTGGTCTGGCACTGAATAAAGACAAATTTGTACCCGAGTCTCCTGTTGATGGCCAAACCTGCATCACCTCCTCTCCAGGCTGGGTGGGAGACGACTCCCCACGGGGGGAGGAAGGCGGGAGCCCAGACCAGCACAGGCAGAGCGTGGGGGTGGCACAGGGTGCCCAACACCCCGCCGCGACACTGACCGCTGGGTGCTGCTGGCTGGGCTCCCGCGGTGTCTTCTCCTGAGACCTCCGGGTGGGCCGGGGGGGCACGTCCCCCGGGCAGCGGCTGCTCCTGAGAGAACAGCGGGAACATCCACAGCCTGGGGCCAGGCAAAGGAAGGAGCCTTGGAGCACCTTCGTAACGCAGGCAATTAGTTGATGCTGCCTTAACCGGCCTTGCTCGGGATCTGCCCCGGTGGCAGCATCTGCTCTGCTCAGCAGGGGTCGGGACAGACGGCAGGGGCGACGATGACTTGCAGAAACCTCTGGTTTACCTTTCCCCCCTCCACTGAAGCATCTTCTCACTCAAACCGCTGCTAAGACGGCAGGTGAGGAGATGGCAACAGGAGCTGGCTGTGCTAGGACGGCAGAAGGGATCTGGCACATACCGAGCAAAATGACTTTGAGTTTATTTGGCTAAACGTTAAAAGCCAAAAACCCAACTGCAGAAGGAGCCAGGGAGACACAGGGGTGTGCACACAGGTCCACAGAGAAACCAGCAGAGCCAACGGCGACCAGGAAGAACCAGCTCCAAGCAGCCACTGTGGCGGGGCGGGAGGCGAGGGCAGGACGGGCGACGCGGCGCGGCTGGAGATGGGCAGCAGATGCCGGATCACCAGCGCTGTGACCAGAGCCTGCCGCCGGGCACCACCGGGGCCTCCCCTGACCTGCACCCTCCCGCTCTCCCACCGCAGCGACAGCGCGGCACGCTGGGGAAGCGAAGACTCAGAAAGCCAAAACTCCCTACCTTTATTTGATTCATTTTAGGGGAAAACCCAAGTTTTCTGTCCCACGAGGAGCGGGAAAAAGTGACCCTGAGCTTTTTGTAGGTGGCTGTGCTCAAAGCCAAACTGCTCAGCTGGAAGACGCGCTGGTGATTAGTTATGAGGTTGCCAAATTTGACAGACTCCCGGCAACAGCGCACGGCCTTTCCCAACCCGGCTTTCCAGGCCTCAGCAGGAGCGCTGGGGGCCAGCAATCTACAGCCTCCTCCTAGCAGCAACACACAGGCAAGCAGCAAGTTATGGGACTCACCCCCCACCGTATGAGAGCCAGACCCAGCTCCTCATGGGGGGGGCGGGTAGGAAACCCACTCCTTTACACCAGCAAGCAGCCCGCTCTGCAGGCAGGGGCCACACCACAGGGTCCGTCCTACCAAAGTCACCGCTACTGCCGAGTCTAGTCACCGCTCCAGCACCTGCCTCCAGCTACGAGAACCGGAGCCCACAATAAAGTCCCAACCCTCTATAAAATGCACAAATTCATGTCAGTGCAGGTGCGTGCTGCAATTTCCTCAAGCGATTAAAATCCTTTGCCTGCAACCCTACGCAGCGTGCTGTCAGAGCACCACACTTCTCACGCCCGGCTTCTACCTCCGTCCCCGGCCCTCTCCGGCTTTGCCTCCTGCTGCTGCTGCTCTCCGCCTGGAGAAAACCCTCTGCCAGGGCTGCCTTGCAGGTGTGGACACCTCTGGATTTAGCAGCATCAAACTCCACATGCTCTTCAATGCACGCTAGTAAAGTTTTATTTTTCCACTCTACTCCTTACTTTGTGCTTCATTCCAGCATGTCTCCTCTGGCCCCCTGTTTTGAGGCACTGTGGGACGGGGGAGGGATGGGCCGGCCAGCCCCACAGCAGCAGCACCGCCTCTGTCTGCAGGTAACAGGAAGATCCTGGAGAAGCTGGCTCCCAGAGATCAAGCTCTGCCCTGTTCCTGAGGACAGGCCAGCACTGGAGATAAGGCTGGTGAAGGAAACAGAAAAACACAGGGGAGAGGAAAAAAAAAAAAAAAAGACTAGTCTGGGATTTGAGTGTCCATTTTAATTTAAGTGCAAGGAGGAAGCAGGGATTATTGGTTACAATAGTAATAACAGCTCCGTTATTCCAAGCTACATGTACAACCACGGCTGGCTTCTTACCAAGCACCCCAGGTTTTGCAGAGAGATGAAGAAATACGTTAAGGTCTCTGCAGAACGAACCACCACCCCAACACCACCGTGATCCAAAATTACAGAACAGTGTCGCATCACCTGTGTTTAGAACAGCAGTAAGGCTCGACAGCAGCCTGACCTTCGTGATCCGGCTTGGGAAAGCAACACAACACCCATACTGAGGGAAGGGTGAGGAAGGGAAGGTGAGGAGGATGAGGGAGGAGAGAATGTGGGTGGTATAAAGTTAAGTGCTCTACCACTCATAAACCAAGGATTAACAACTGCCTTGTTCCACGTGACTATTATTTGCTCCTTCCAGCTTAAAATCCATAGCAGCCAGTGACACTCCCAGAGCCGTGCATGTCCCTGCCGAGAGAGGTCCAAGCGGCGGATGAGGAATCCCCAAAACACCCTTTCCCATACCGGCTCTGGCCTCAACAGAAGCACAGAGTCTCTGCCAAGCCCATAAGGCAGCGTGACGAGGGATCAGCAAGATAAAAGCTGGAAAGAAGCGGCAGCCTGCTCCCACCATGCAGCCCCTGCGTCCTCTGGAAGCCTCCTTGGACCTGCTGCTCCCCAAGCCCCGATCCCGCTCTGGAGCCCTCCCTGCAGCACTGCTGACCGGGCTGCGAGCTGTCCTCCACTCCCAGCATCGCAGGGGGATACAGGCAACTCAGCCCAGCAGCTCCATCCAGAGACGACGGATATCACAGCCAAATCCAAACAGAAAAGCAAGTGGGAGCTTCACAGCTACGTAACAGACAGCCCAGTCCCTCCAGCGCTGGCTGCTGGGGCAGCGCGCAGAGCTGCTCTGTACACGGCATGCGGCAGGGGGAGGGCAAGTGCCCACGGGCAGCCACGGGCCACAAAGCTCAGTGTTTATTACAGACACAACAACAGGCAGGACTTTGACCATGGTTTCAAACGAGCAGATTACATGTTTAAAATCTTAAAAAGCCGCAGCGCTCTCCGATGCTCTTTCTGGCCCGCCTCAAGGAGCGGAGTAAGGGGGCACAGATTTGTGCATTTAGTGCGTGAGGCAGGTAACTGCCACACGGGACTGGGGCAGAACGTGCCCTTCACCTGCCCAGCTGCACACACCGACGCGGACAGCAAACCGGCTCTGCGGATTCACCTTTTGTCCTTACAGCAGCCACTTCACGGCACCAGCGCAAAGGGCTGCTCCAGCCCCTAGAGCACAGCAACTGAAACACAGACAAACACGCACAGAGCACAGTGCTGAGGGGCCACTTGGACAGACAGGAAAACTTATTACAAACCAGAGACTGAGACAAGGAACTTCTCGAAGGAGTACACGCATTCATTTCCTACCTGGGCTCTCACACGCCCAAGGAAACGCACAGAGAGCAAGTGCCCCCAAGCTAAGATTAATTCTCTTCTCTCCAACAGCAACCGAGGGCTGAATTTTTAGCTCAAGATTTAGAGTCTTGTCAAGATTAGCTGGAAAGGCCTTTCCTCTGCAGCCCCCATGCACATTTGGAGCCGCGAATGCCACACGCTTACGGGGTGCGCAACCCTAGGGTGCTGGGACTTCTGCCAGCGCAGCTCCTGCGTGCCAAGGCAGCAGCCCCCTCCCCAGCACGCCCTCACTGCCGCACGCCGGGAAGCTCAGCTAAGTAAGAGGCACGCAAGCACCACAGCGTCCGCTGGACAGACTCTTATCGGCTCCAGCACAGCAGAGGTGTCTCTATTTCCTAGAAGCCCCTTTACACCACCGCTCCCTGTGTGCTCGCGAGGTCATGCTGGTTGAGGAACCGAGGGGCTTTTCGTTTGGCAGTGGCACAGATACTGCCTGGGGTTGGGGGGGGATAAGACGGAGAAGCAGAAGGAAAGAAGGGACAGATGGGTCCTCCCACTCTCCCTCTTGCCTGGAGGTATAACAGGGGAAAAGAAACCAAAACAAAAGCCACGCTTAGGTGCTATTCTTTGCGCTTTAAAAGAGTATTTTCTTAAAATATAAAAACTATTTCCCCCCTGGAAACCACTAGAACGTAAACAATAAAAAGGGGACTTGGGGAGGAGAAGGGAGAGGAGGTTTGAATGTGCTTCCAGGCAGCAGCCCTTGCTAAGAGCAACGGGTGCCTCCGAGGCCCTGTGCTCACCGTCAGCCCTGTTCCTATGGCTCTCTTGCACATTTAGAGTTCCCCAGTGGGTCTGGACTTAGGATTCAGCGATTAGCGGTTCGCAGCAAATCCCAGCTAGTAGCTTAATCCTCTTCATCCTCACTGATGTCGTAGGTGACGGCAGACTCGTTCCTGGAGCGGCTGGCCGGTGAGGAAGGAGGAGTCTTGGTTGAGAAGGGCCAGCGGAAGGAGGGAGATGGAGAGCGGTCGTGCGTGGGGCTACTGCTGGGACTCTGCTTTGGGCTGATGGCCTGCAGCATCCGGCCCTTGCCCTCCTTCAGCATGTGTTTCTAGCGACGGAAGGAAGACAGTTAGCATGGCTCAAATCGCAACAGAAACGGACATTACTTACAGTTTGTGCAGCATTTTGAGTTGCGTCCCTTCAACGCTTCATGCAATACAAGGGCAGAAAAAGCCCAAGCGTTGCTCTAAGCCTTTGGAGACCGCGCACAGTGTAATCATCTCCCACTTTCAAGCACCTCTAGCGTGAAGTGCTGTGATATTTACCCAGCAGCACAGGAGAGCCTGGCAAAAACAAGTCGCTTCACATTCATCCCAGGCCAGTGACAAAGTGACTGCCAATCTCTCGGCTGCTCAGTGGCCTGCAGGACACAAGCCTGTGGGACGCGGGGACTTTTGATGCTATGAAAGTAACTGGCGTTATCCAGTTGGCAAGGGCGAGGGCTCCCTGTAAACAGGCCACCCAAGCCTGGGACAACTGGCCTGGAGACCAGCATCAAGCATTGCAACAAACCGTAAACTTTTGCTCTGCGGAGCATGGGCTCCAGAAGCCCACAATGACTGCCGAGCTCTCCGAAATCCCCTCTCCTCTTTTCCCAGAGCAGATCCTCACCAATGCGCCTTCTGGGCCAAACATCTCCAGGAAATTGCCGATGAACTCCCGAGACTTCTCTTCCCACTTCTGAATGAGATCAATACTCTTCTCTTCCACCTTCTGGACAAACTCCTTCGACTTCTCCTCTACGTCCTTCACCCTCTTCTTCACCTTATCCACGCGCTCCTGCAGGTGGTATTTCTTCTCCTGTACAGTAAGCAGTGGATCAGAATACAGCTCACCAGATCTGAGCGGCGACCACCTCTGCTCTGTGCTATTACACTGAACTGCTGTTTGAGACCAGCATCTCCGTTACTCTCCTGACACTTCTCCTTCACTTCAGTGACACTTCTTCCCTCCCGAGACTAAATGGCGGACACAGTGGGGCTGTGAGATGCCTTGTGGCAGGCACTGGCACCGTACAAAGAGCAAGACTAAACCCAGAGATAAACACTATCTCCTAGGAGTGCATGGAAGAGGGAAATATTTATACAATATACAGATTAGATTGGAGTGACCTGATGTAGGTCTCTCTGCATATCACAACAGCACAACTCTTTCCGCTGGGTGTTTTTAAACACAGGCAGAATTACATGCCAAAGAGAGGTCGAGCAGCCGCTACCTCTCCTGTTTCGTTTTTGTATTTGATTGTATTTTAAAAAATAGGCCTAGTATCTGAGTGATTAAAACCCCATGTTTACTCCTTTACTTCCAACATCAGAAGCGCCTTGTGCCATGTGTTCTGCTTGTGGGCTAGAGCTGCTCAGCACAGGGTCAGAGCGCGTCCTTCTTTCCTGACCAAACACTGCTGCTCCTGCAGCTCCTGGAAGGCAGTAGCACAGTGAGCGCAAGATCAGATTTTATCCTAACAAATGAGTCTACCTGAAGAAGGTGGCTGAGGGAAGAGGAGAGAGACGAGACACGTCAGCTGCTGCCAAGAACAACCCACACTTCATTCAATCCAAGAAAACACACATTTCACCACACACCCTGTCTCCAGCTCTTTCAACAGGTAAAATGTCACCAAGACATTTCTGACAAGGAAGCAGTATTAGCAAAACTCCAGTTCCTCTGGGTGCGTCCCAGAGGCAGTTTCAGGGGCAGAAGCAGCCTAATTTCTACTCCAAGGACACTGGTTTGGTGCAACTGCTTAGCTCTGCAGACTGGCCTTTTACCGGCATATGGCAGGACTATCCTACCACTAGATGAGACTCTACATCTCCACTCTGTAAGATTCTGCTTCAGGCAGCTTGCAGTGAGACACGCTTCAACTCACGTTTATGAAGCTGACGTTGAGCTCTTTAGCTGTGTAGCCCCGCTGCAGGTTCCGCCTGGCATAAACATCGTAGTCCCGCACGATCCGCGTGATGATATCTGATGTTGAGATCCCCTCAGTCCTCTGAGTTGGTGCAAACATGCCTAAAGTTGGGGAACAGGACCCAGGATTGCTGTAGCAAGACACATGGCAAAAAGCTGCTGCCACCTCTATTAGGAAACAATCTCTCCCGTCAAGAGCTCATTTCCTAGAAACAACGAGAGAAGCCAATTTGCCACGTTCGTGAGATTCTCCATTTGTGAGAATCTGTAAGCCAAACCACAGTATTTTTTCAAAAGGTGGCTGATAATTCAATCACAATAACTAGATTGGAAGTAGGAATCAATGCTGGGCAATGCTTGGCCTGGGACACGGAAGAGTCCCAGCCTTACGAAGGAGGGCACTCCTGCCCTCAGAGGCCCAGAAGCTGGGCCTCTTTCTGCCCTCAGAGCCCCCTGGGCTGACCTTGTTCGCAAGGCATAATCCTGACGTACGGGGGCATAGGAGAACCCACAGCAGATCTTTGACGGGAAGCCCTGGAGAATCTGACCCAGACCCACCTGCTTCTTTTATATGCTTATAAACATCATCGCTGCCAGCGGAAGAATAGGGGATGTCATCGTGTGCAACAAAGTCGATCTGAAAATTAAGCAAGCAATGCGAGTCAGCGTTTTATCTTGAAGGTGCAGGTCTCCTGTTTTCTGTCAAAGGACGGTAACTTTTTGCTCAACACCTCCACGCAGGGGTGCGAGAGAGAACAGCAATACACTTAGCTCAGCTGAAGAGCAAGACAGATCAGTCCCAAGTTCTCCCTGGCAATTGCGTATCAATTGTAAGCGCACGCCAGAGAGGAAAGGCTGGGAGTAAGGACACAGCTATTTTAAGCTCCACAGAGAAATGACTTGTTAATGGCAACAAGGGTAAACTACGCAACCTCCCCTGGAGACTCCCTCACCTCCCAAAGCAGTTCAACAGATGTTAGAGGTTCCTTTCACTTTATTACGCCGATTAAAGACTCTCAAGGCAGCTTGCCTGGCCTCCTGCTGCAGGAAAGCTGATGTAGAGCTAAAGCTGCTCCTGCCGCAAGCAGGGAGTTGGATCAGATCCCCCCCGAAATCCCTGCCAACCCATGTTATCCTCTCCCTGCTGCGTGTTTCATGCCAATCTGTAACCAGCATCAACTTCCCCTGGAACAGCAAGAACCCTCTCAGGATTTTTCACCATGTCACAAGCTCTACCTTATTTTAACGTTAACTGCCAGATCAGCAAATGCTTCTAGTCTCCCAAGAAACCCACCCAATTCCTATAACCCAGCTCATTCTATATTTAAGGAGTATGCGGCAGGACCGGTTGCTCGGTGTCCTGGTTCCGGGCAGAGGTCATCGCCATGGATGAATTCTTGCTGTAAATAGCAAGCACAGACAGAGGCTAATCAAAATTCAGAACAGATCAGGTGTCACAACTCACCCTGTGCTCTGCGAGGAACTCAGGGGTGAGCGTCCACGGGGCATTTCTCACCACTTCATCCACATAGCGACAGTGCTGCACAGCATCATACCGCTCGTTCTCATTCATCACCGTGAAGCCCTTGAAGTTGTGGGTTAGCTCATCGCTGCAGACTGAAGAAAGAGGCACAGTGAGCTTGAGGGACCTCCCCCAGTGCTTTACAGCGCAAGGCCCTCGCACACACCCCTGCTAAGCCAGGCAGTGCCGGCTGCTGATGGAGGCTGGCGCTGGCACTTTCAAACCCAGCTCTTCCAGCCACAAAGCACCAGGATAAGGGAGCAGTGCAGGGCATTAAACTCCCGAGCAATTCTAGGGTGTTTGGGGGATTTCTGCGCAAGCCGGGGACCTACACCTCACGCCCACAAGATCTCTAGAGCCTACAACGCTCACCAAGAAAACCAGCCAACACAGAAGACAACTCTCCTGTATGAACTGGCGCCTGGGGACTTACCAGGCAGAAATCTGCTTTTAAACCTATGGACGTCTCAGGCTTATAAACTGAGGACCATGAAAAAACCCCACTGCCTAAGCTTCCGATTTCATAAAATGCTGTACCGTGGTCTAGTTCTTGGAAAGGTGTATTAAAACAAAGGGTGAGTTCACAGCAAATCAAGCTAGCCTCATTATTATGTTCTATGAGAAAGTAAATGAACAACTCCTCATAATCCACAATGTAAGACATTAAGAAGGCAGGGAGTTTTATTTAGTTATCAGACTCAAAAGTAAACAAGGCATTACCAGCCTCACTGGTATTGGACATATTTATGTTGTAGACAAACAGATGATAAAGAGCGGGTGAGATAGCTCCCAGCTTGGAGCTAACGTTCACTTGGACTGTGGCCTCTTGTCTTTCAGTTCCTGGTGCAAGGGGATCGGTTCATTGCCCTCCACCTCCTCACCAGTCTCCCGCAGGCAGAGACCACGATTACACACCTTGCTACCCTGACACGTTAATAGTTCGACCCAAAGATATTTTCCTGTCTGATGTACAACATTTACGAACATGGGGATGTCTTTCCACTTCCAAGATTTCTAAACTCAGAGTGTTTTGTAGACTGGAGCAACTATTTCAGCTCTCCTCCCTCCCTTCCCCTTCCAGACACTACTGTAGCACACAGAAAAAATGCAGAAGTATCACTGCACCCTCCCCGGAGGAGGGGGCTGATGTGCAGGGCGGTACCGAGGACATAAAGCTCAATCCGCCACGGAGGGACTGTTTCTCATTCGTTAACTGTCTCACTCAAGAGGCAGATGCTCAACTGCCCCTAATAGATTTGATACTCAGACACGCAACTTACCAGTATCTGTCACAAAATAGAAGGCTCAAATTAGAACAGCTTTCAGAAACCTTCTCATCAAGAGCTCATTTGGTACAGGACGCCTTTCTGCAGACACGTTAACTCTCAATATATTGCAGTAAGACTCCAAAAACATTTGGAATGCAGTGAGAGCCACTAAAGCCATAAAGACAATAACCCTGCGATGCCATCCGTATGCACAAGCATGGACGGAGGTAAAGTGTACTCCTAGGACAGCCAAAGTCAACAAGGTCACTCCTTACCTCCGACAATGAGGTATGTATTTGGGAAGAGGTTCTTGGCTTGCATCAAGGCCCGGGCATGTCCAGAGTGAAACAAGTCAAATATTCCATCGGCATAAACTCTGACGGGGCGATCCACTGTGCCAAGGAGACAAAGAGACATTTGTGAAGATGCTTTCCTGGAGAAGCGGCTGTTCCTCATACCTGCCTTTGCAGACCTTCTGAAACTCACGGGGGCGTTGCAGAAAACTGGCACAAGGCAGAGCCACAGCCAGGAAAGACTTGTGAAGAGAAACGGCTGGTGCTCTGCCTTCCCACATAGCAGCAAATGCCGCTGAGCACAGAGCTGAAATACGACCGCGTTCAAAGACAGACTCAAAACCTACCCCGTACCCACCAAAACGAGGTGAAGGGAGACCAAGGGGAAAGCAAACCCTGGACACCTCCCTCCTGTGGAAATCCAAATGCAGCCTTAACTTTTTGCACAGCAGTGAGCTACCAGAGGGGAACTGGCCAAAATGTTTCAGAAGTGCCCAATTTCCCCCTGACAGCCATGATGGCATCTCAAGACCTTTCCAGCTTCCTTCTCTGCAGCTCGCTGCCGCAGCTGCCAGCCTGGCTGAGGGACTCGGCTGTTCTCATTCCCCACCAGAATCACTGGCTCCCCCTAGGCCGGCGAATTGTGTGACCGAAGCCTGAAACTCAGCTGGACTACTGAAGGAAAAGCAGATACAATTCTGCTGAACCACTGGCACTATCAGCTAAATCCACAGATAAATAAGGAGGAACAAAGACAGCGCTGTATGCACACTCTGTCTGGCGAGAGGGGCAGCCACCCCTCAGTCCAGAGTCAGTCCTGCCTCTGCCTCCTCTTGGGACTTGCAGAGAGAACGTTGTTTATCCTAGTCTGGTTTAGAGACTAAAAGGATGTGTTCTTGTTGTGGGGCTGGCCTGTGTGTTTAATGACACTGATTTGAATTCAAATCCAGACTAGGATGGGACATTCTGGACAAAGATGTATGTTGGTTTTATTTGCCCATTTCAAATTCCAGAAGAGATGACTTTTAAAGTGCTTAACTTTAAGCTACCTCAGACAAAGTAGTGCAGAAAAATGTTCAGCGCTGATACTACAGTACAGAGGCTGGTGGCACAGGAAGAGCTAAACCACAAATATCTATTTGCTTCAAATAGTCTTACTGGTGAAGGTAGGGCTCCTCACACACAAAGGCTCCAATTTCAGTTGTACTGGCAGGCCCAGTTCCACGTGGGAACAGTTATCTAATGACCAAAGCATTAAGTCATTGGCTGCAAACCTGGTCTGACACACAAGGTTGGTTCAGTCTCAGAGATATCAAAATCATACCCCCCCCTTACCAAAATTCAACATTTATACAACCCTTCCGGCCTGGTTTTTACTTACAAGGGGTCCCTCTCATCGCTTCTTCATACGTTACTCTGATGTATGGCTTGCTGTAGTCGATTTCCACTTCATCAGAGAAGGGAGCCGGTTCCCTCAGTCCCTAAACAGCCAGAGAAGGTCAGCTGTGAGAAGGCAAAGGTGAGAGCACTACATAGCGGCAGCGCTGCGACTGCAGTGTCCTAGTCACCGACTGACTCACTGAGACTCTGCATGATTCAAACACATGTACTGAAAGACTAATTAGCGTTAAACCTCAAAACAGCCCTGCAGGGCCATTAGCCCGAGTTTAGAGAGACGGAGAGAGAAAATTCTACTTAAGAAGGCAGTAGTCATACCGGACCCAAGAAAATGGGAGGCTGTGATCTGCAGCTGTTTAAAACCGACTTTTGACAAACAGCAGCTCGTGGCAGCACAAGCCGAGCTTCATCAAACCTCACTGTCGCAGCTCCAGCCACGGCCACCCGGGCAGGAGCATCACTTCGCTGTGCTTGACTGCTTGTGCTATTATGTACAAATTTTAACAGCCCCTTGATTTGAGCATACGAACAAGCAGAAGAGCAATACCAACGGCAGCACAAAGTCCTAGGGAACATGTGCATCGTCACCCACTTCTGAGTCACAGAAAGTGAGAGACTGACCTCGATCTGTGGTAGAATATCTCCAACTGCTGCAGAAAAGCCCCTCTGATCTGCTAGCTTGATCACAGCAGTATGTTTAACCAGCAGCTACAGTCCAGATATCATTTCTGGTCTCCTCTGAATGGAAACAAAGCACCTGCCCTTCCCATAACAGAACAATCATTTCCTTCTAGCAGTTAAGGTGTGCAGCAGCAATGGATGTCTCTTCCCTGAGCCAGGAGACTAGGAAAGGAGCTTGCAGATCAATAATTACATTACAATAATACCTTCAAGCGGCAAAAAGCTAATCAGCAGTTTCCTCTCTGGCTTCCTGTCCCATTGCAGCATCCTGCCACGGTGCCCAGCACCGCTGCAACCAGACAGACCACTGCTATTATTGCTAACGTCACTCCTTATTAGAGTGCTCCAAGTGAAGCAAAGCAACCACCGACCACTACATTCAAGCAAACTGATACTGCCAATAACCTCCTTTAACTTACTGAGGCTCCACTACCCACATTTCACACGCCACCTCCTCTACCAGGATCCTACGGTTAGGTTAAGGCCTGCAGGTCCCTCCTTTCATCACTGCTATTATACCTGGGACTTGTGAACAAAACAAGATCCTGTGCACTTTGGTTGTCACATACCTGATATGAAGCTAGGAATAAAAGCCTTAAGAAAACCTACCAAAATTATCAGAGGGTCACAGAGAAATGCCCTCAAAAGCTCGTGCCACAGTCTTGCCCCTCCTCTGAAGTGCCTACGAGGGTCAGGACTCAACCTGATGTGCACAATACAAGAGGCTTATGCGTCAGCAGGCTTCTTACCACCATCTGCTGCCGAGCCCCACTGCTTTAGGGGAACACTCTGCCAGCCATCTCTTCAGTTGGGAGCGGTAAAAGCTTCAGGCAATGTCACCATCAGGCAATGCTATTACTCTTGCTACAATAAATAAAACTTTCACAAAAGGAATAAAAACCAAATCTTTCATCAGGAGGTCTGCGTTAGCCCTGCGGATGAAATATAGTCAGGAAGTTTAGAAAGTGGCTAGCTATTACTTGTGTTGTGCTGTTCACAGACAGATGCTTTATTTCTAACACAGGGCAGACGCCAACTTGAAGAGTAAGTGATTCCCAAAGGACAACCTGTCTGCTTCCCTTTCCTTACTGAAATATGTGGGGTCTTTAAGAGGGACAGGGTGGGTTTTGACCACAGTCGTTGATATTAAGGCTCTGTAGGAGAAGTCACAGAACAGCTCAAGCCTCCATTCCCAAAACTTGCCTCCCCAGCTCTCATTGCTGGTGCTGCTCTTACTCCGTTACCGCCTGTCAAATGCCCTGGGACAGGACTGAAGCACCGCTGAAGACCAAAAGGTTGTTACCAAAGAGGAAGGCTGCAACACATCACCGTGTTTTGCCAAGGACTATGACCCCAATATGACGTGGCATGGATGGCAGCTGGCTTTGGGCTGAGATAAGGAAAGAACAACCAGAGTACACGTGATACGCAGGATAGCTCCAGGAAGAGGGCAGAGAAGAGCTGTAAAAAGCCCATCGTCACAATACTGTGGTCAGGACAAGTTAAAGTCAACTCTTTACACCACCATTAACTGGCACAGACCCCCCCAGCTTTAGCTTGTTAAAGCTGTCCCAAGGTCAATCTAGAAGGAGAAAACTTTTGGGGTTTTTTTATTTTTTATGAACAGTCCTGAAGCATCAGCAACTTAAACGCAGTCTCCTGCCAGACCAGGAGAATCAAACGAGCAGTCATCTTCCCAGTGTGTCAGAGGCTGGACTCAATGGATTGCTTCTGCAGGAGCTTAGATGTCAGACCCTCCTGCAGCCCCCCTGACTTGAACAGGACTGGTTTCTGCTGGGTGCCTGGGTTGTTACGTGCTTGTCTGGAGAACTCCTCCCTCCCGCTTAAGAAAATCCACCTGTGAGAAATGAATGCTTACTTCTCCATGGATATCCACATCCACGCCTGTTCACGTTCAGCTTAAGTGACTATAAACAAGCCGGACACACCACAAAAGCAGCTTAGCAATGCTTGCCTCAGACCTAATTTAAGGCCACTTTGTAAGTGTGTTATTAGTATGAACAAAGGAAGACTTTAAACTGGCTTTGCAAGAAGGCTAGCTACTGTCATTTGCTTCTAACCACCCCCTCCTTGTTTTCTGGGTCCACAGAAAAACCATCACGTTTATCTTTCTGCTGTTATGGCTCAATGTCCTAATCTCACAGCCACCCAAAGCTCCTATCTCTGCTTACTTACGAATGAGCGCCGGGACATTTTTGGAGGGATTCCATCCAGCTCTGCGGCCCCATTGGGGCCAGATCCATCTTTTCTTCTCTTTCGGGAATTCAGCCTGGAGGAGGTCGGCGGCTCCATCTTGCCAAACACGTCCAATCAGAACTGGAACAGAAATGAAGGAGGGGGGAAAAATAAGAGAGATATTTTTCAGCTTTTCCAAAGCAGAATCAGTCAACAGCAGGCACAGTGTACAGAAGGTCAGCGCAAAGACACAGCCACCTAACAAGGGGCTTAGCCAGTTGTGTTTGGCATCAGCTGCCGAGGCTTGACAAACAGTGCCTGGTGGGAATACTGAATCACTGAATGCAACCCGGAGCCGTTCTGCAGGGAGCAGCGCGCAGCAGTCAGCTGGCTGGAGAGAAACTCGCACAAGAGTTGCAATGCAAGTTATAAATCATTACTACAAGGCTAATTATGCTATTTTAGCATCCTAAAAGCAACCTAAGGATTAAGGCATGCCCAGTTCGCATTCAGCCCTCCCCCAGCTCTCATTCTGATGAATACAAATACCCTTCTCCCCTTCTCTGCCTTCCCCTTGCCCACCAAGACAGCTGGTGGGTGTGCTGCACCCCTGTACAATCCTGAACAGAGGCAGAAGCAGACGGACAAGACTGAGGGAGAGGGTGCAACCCATGGTCGTAACTTAACTGACTAGCTGGCTTGCTGTTTGCTGTCTTGTTTGCATAAGGCCGAGCTGCAGCTCCCCAGGAGGGACAGTTCACCTTGGGATGGCTGCCACCATGCTCCCCTCTCGTCCCCTGTCCCCACTGCAGTGGTGACTCAGCCGACGGCGAAGCAGCTGCTGACACCACATTAGGGCACACTTACTTCTGGTACTTTACGTACCAGGTTGTAATTAGCGGTGGTTCAGATGAACTGTTTCTGTGATGAACAGATGGACAGACAACCAGCTTGGGACAGAAATCATGACAGCTATCTGGAAGTGAGCTATCCCTGCTCTTGAACTGGAGCCACTGTACCTTCCCAAAAGGGCCCTGGAGCAGTAGGAAGCCCAGAAATCCACACAGCTGAAGCAAAGCTAGGGATTGATAGAAAAGCACAGCAGCAAACATTCCCTTTCCAGCTGCTGCAGGAGTTAGAAACGGGTGCTAGGTTCGTGAAGTTTGTAACTAAAGAGCAGCATTCTCTCTCTTGCTTACTTGAAGGGTGCAGCTCTCCAGTGCAGCAAAGGGCACTTCTGACCCGGCATTCCTGAGAGCAGCACGACCCCTCCGCCCAGGAATGATGCTTATGTGCGTGCCTCAGCACCCTAATAATAAGAGCCCTGTGGAATTTCAAACGTCTCCCCACCCACACGCAGTAGGTATGCTGGAACACGTGAGGTGGGGCAAGCGCGAGGTATGAGAAAGGGCAGACGTCCCTCTGAACACCATCCCTCTCCTCGGCAGAGGGTCTCCGGCGAGCGCTCCCACTCGGGACGAGCTGTGACTGTCCTCAGGAAGGGCTGCTGGGCAAAGCCCTGCTGCTCAGCAACCGAGAAGCATGGGCTCTGGCACAGAGATCGCTGAGTGATCGGACTCACTCAAGCACAAATGACTCCAAGTTAAGGAATGTTCCAAAGTAAGGAGTCGGACACAGTTCAGTGCACACGAACGTCCCACTCTCCCCACCTCGCATTGGCAAGAGGATACCTTACCAACAGCGTTAGGGCGAAACACAGCTGAACTGCTTTTGGGTTACATGCACGTGAGTACCTCAGACCGCTCCGCTAGACCTAGCACAATGTTCTAGGAACGGGAAAAAAGCATCTTAGGTGAGTGGGGAGCCAAAAAAAGATATTGGGGAGAAGACAAAAGTAACGGTGAAGAGCAGCCACAAGGACATTTCAGAACCGCATGAGCCATGCAGCACTCACTCCGTAATGCCTGTGAGTCAAGTTTGCTGAGCTTCCCCCATTTCGGTAATTAATTTACTATTTCCTAACAACAGACAAACATACGGGAGTGTGCACAAGCTATTTCAGGCAAAAAGAGTTTGCAACCCTGAGCTCCAAGTCTTCAAACACTTAGGCAAACATTTAACTTTCAGGCAAGATCTGTGCTATAAATGCAGCAGCTTCCAGGGTGCCTCTGTGAAAACACGAGGTATGACACAAGTAATTCTTAGGTTTTGCAAGGTGCCATCTCGCAAGCACACTCTGTCAGCAGGTACTGATTCTCCACCACGGTCCCAGCAGAAACCATCCAGCTCACAAAAAGCAGCAGACCTCTGCCCCTGGTTCATGTAACCCCAGTGATCACGGAAACAGTGGGGGGGAAACAGCGGCAGATTTTCTTTTTATTTGGTCAGAATAATTTCACTGTGCTTCAAGTCACCTGCCAGTCTCTGATCACTTGCTCTCCTCTCCTTCAGAGAGAATTAAGAGGCCTGTCAACGTGCTGAACGCAGTCATTCTGAACCACTGCCCAGTAAAACGTTAAAAAGCACTGGCAGAGGCTTTGGTGCTGAGGTACGGACACAGCCGCCACCGCGCACAAACAGGTAAAGCTCTTCCCAATTTAGCCTGGCCCATCAGCAGAGCACCCAGGCTTCTCTGCACAGAAGGACACTCTCTGCTGAGCTATCGCCAGCGTATCGCTGCTGGGTGCAGAGCTCAGGGCCAGCCAAAACCTGCGGGTTACAACACAGGGCAGCACTGTGCTTTATGCTGATGTACAGCAGCACTGTCCCAGCCCAGGAGAAACTTCCAACAGCTCCTTCCAACCCCTCCTACACCCAACCATCCGCTTACGTCCACCCTAACTCACTTTTCCACTTCTCAGGGCATACGTTATCAAGTGGTGGCAAACAAAAGCTTTGAGGATGGTGTCCATCCATATGCTCGATCTGCTCTGACGTTACAGGACAGATGTTGCTGAAAGAGCCTCTGCAGTGTCCGGAGAGCTGGGCCAGGCACCTCATGAGTGACGCAGCTCTGCCAATTACTCAAATTAATGCAGAAGTTAAACAATAATTTTACCACTCTTCAGAGCTTTAAAACCTCTATCCTGTGGCTAGTGAGCTCCTGGGAAGTCCTCCCAGTACCAAACCCACCTTCATTAAAAACTGGGAACACGTTGCTTTTAAAAAAAAAACGTACCTTACTGCGATAAAGCTGCTAATCTTAGAATGCTTCATTTTGACCTAAATGACTAAAATAGCAACCCAAACAATTACTTACTAACAATGGGATCCAGCATCTGTAGCTGAGCTTAACACATGAGCACACAGCTCTGCTTCCCCAAATGCGCAAAACACTGACTGTTCTAAAATTAATTACATTTGCAGCAGATGGGGAAGGGGGAAGAGAAGATAGTTCTCAAAGCTCATTCTGAAATACTTCAAGATAAAAAACGAGGCGTAACCAGAAGAGAGAGCCTTGCTGTAAAATATTAACATCATTCTATTTAGTCTAAGGCACCACCTTCCTGCATTACTGAGAATACGAGAAACTGCTCGCTAGGAGCAAAGTTAAGAAGTGCCCCATTTGGGAAAGCAATGGGCAAATCACAGTCTCTGCGCCACTTCACAAAACACTTGGGGCTTTGCTTCCGGAATTTATTTCTCTGGCGCATATCCTCTGTCAAAGAGGTGCTCTGCATCACCTGCCAGCGAGCTCAACCAGAGAGAGTGGAGTTGTACGGGCTCTGTGAGGAGCAGCCGACTCTCAGACGGCAGAAGAGTTGCTCTCCCTGTCAGGCGAGATCTTTGGCTGCTCCATCCCTCCCTCTCAGGCCCCAAGTGCGGCTACTGAACGAAGAAGGGGAAGCAGTCGAAGGGAGAAACAGGAGTTTTCTTTGAGCTGTGGCAGTAGCGGTCTTCAGAAATCGTGCAGCACTTTGCTGAGAGCAGTACTACACAGCTCAAGGCATTTCCCACTGAAATGCAGACACTTCTGGGAGGGAAAAAGGACAAGCATTGATTACCACAAAAAACAAAAAAAGTATATAAGCAGGGAAGGTTTAAAACTTGTCCCTTAGCGTGAGCTAACTGCACCATCCTCCAGGCTGGAATTTACCACAACACTCAAGTTAACAGCCCTGGCAGATGGAGAAGGTCAGAACAGGCCGGGCAAATCTTCTTGCTCAGCCAAAGCCTTATCTCACTGTCTGCATCTTCACCGGCAGCACTGAGGCTCTGTTTAGCCTTGGTGGTGCCAGAGAACGGCCTGCCTCACACTGCACCGGGGAAGGAGATCAGATATTCCTGCACCCTAAGCACACTGAGGGCATGAGGACCTGGCCCACCTGCATTCTTTGTGTTTTGACATCCCAAGGAATTTCCTGAAGAATATTATCTGCAAATCTACATGCCATAGCAGGATTTCTTTGGCCACTTCCACTGCTTTTCACTTGCAGATTTATGCACCAGGGCAAAATAAATCCTGCTACTTAAACTCAAAGCCTGTGGAAAACAAGAGCTGAGGGAGACAACTCAGTAAATGCTCCAGCCCAAGGCTACGGCATTCCCCAGAGATCCCAGTCCGACCAGCGAGGCCCCTCTGACCCCTGCAGCCCCAGGGCTCCCCGGGGGCACTGCCTGCTCCCCTGGCTCCCCCACTGTCCTGCTGAACTCGGAAGGCGTTGGCACAGGGAGATGTGACTGTCATGTGCTGCTTTGCCTACAAGATCATTCCACTTCACAGGGGCAAGCTATTTCTCTTCTGCTGACTCATCTGCAGGCAAATACTACTAAACTTTGCACTCTGCCAGCTGTCTGCAGAGAATTGCCTTGACACATAGACAGCGAGAGCTTCAAGGAAAAGGAGAAAGTCCTGTCACTTCAGACAATTCCCCTGCCAGGCTGTAAAGTACCAAAACCAAAACGACCCTGCGTTCCCTGATCCTGAGAAGAGAATCCTTTTCCCCCTGTTCTCCCTCACCTCCAGCCCCCAGTTTACAATTAACCTTACTGGTGTGTATCCCTGTAGAGGTCTGTTGTAGACAGAAAGACTCAGAAGATGCCAATGACAGAAGACTCATCACCCTGAGAACCTGATGAAAGCCTGTTTACAAGACGAGGGTTAACCTGTACCGTGAGAGATCAGGATGTCTCTTAAGTCTGTGCTTAAAAATCTTGCCCAATCTCCAAGGCAACTTCATTCCCAGCCCCAGCTTGTGAGGCCCCGATTTGCCCCAATCTCCAGGCAGAGGGCACCTGCTTAAAAAGGGAGTGCTGGTGGCTGCGACCCAGCCTGCTCACCTCCAGAAGGCTGCGGCTCTGCCCGCCACGGCTGCCCTCCCCACAGCCTCCATCAGCTCTATCTCGACGGTCGAAGCCCCTTACCAAGGTTAGTGCAGGATCTGGCAGGCGGAGTCCTGTCTACCCTGAAGAGACAGACGGCCTCAGCTCCCCCGGCTGAGCAAAAGCAGCTATCCTGCAGCGCATCAGCAGCCGCATGAACGGTTAAAAGGGATTCCAGTTCAGCCGGTGCCACGCACCGGTCCAACAGCATCCAGACCCAGACCTTTGCTATACCAGCTAAAACAAACCCCCAAACCCTGCATCCCCTACTGCTACAGGCGGGGTGATATTTGCTCAAGCAGAGCCCAAGCATATAGACGTACCCCTGTCCTGCAACTGATTAAAAAATGCTGCTTTTCGCCAACAAAGTCCCAAACAGCTTCAGATAATTCTCACACCACCACAACTGTAATCAGTGCAGCGTGATCGCCCAGGCAGCGCTGCTAGGAAATACACGCACACAAAACAAGGGACTGTCGGCAAGGCCTTCTCCATGAATTCACGGCCCTTCTGGGGACACCAGAACCCCAAGGCTCCGAGCCCCCTGGCACGCGACAAAGTCTCTGCTGCGGTGAGTGAGGCAGCAAGAATTGGGTTTACGCAAAATATCAGGAGAGATCTGGAGCCTGCCCAGGGACAATGAAGTACAAGGCTGGGCGGTTGTTCTGCCCTGACTTTTGTTTTGCCTTGCATTATGTTTTGTTTTTAGGGCCTAACAACCAGAGCCTTTTGAGACTTCGGGAGACAACCTCCTTTAGCAGGCTTACACACCAATGCCAAATCCTTGCTCCAACAATTACTTCTGTGGCTCATTCTACAGTCATTTCAAGACAATTGCAATCCAGACCTTGGACCAAGAAACTTCCAAGTCACGAATTCTAATAATTCTTTATACAGAGGAAATTGCTTTGGGAAACAGAGCACGCGTATTTGCCCTGTGATTTTCCGAAGCAAATACGGTGGCTGTTCTCAGGCCCTGGAGTCCTGCGGACGGACACCCAGCAGTACCTGCTGCTGGCCCCCCCAGTCTCTGCCAGCCGCAGGCTGGGGACATAGGAGGGGAGGCCACCTGCAGCCCCCTGCACCCCCCTCCACAGCCAGCCGGGGCTACCGAGGAGCATCACAGCTCTCGGAATTCCTGCAGAATTTAACTCTAATTACAAACCCATTAATTAGCGCAGCCAGGACCTCGGTGGACACAAAAAGCGTGCTGGAGAGAATGTCTGCCTGCACAGCAGCTAGGTCACACCTTCCTTCTCCGCAGTCAGGGCCACCTCCTCCCTGTCCTGCTCCTCTCTCCCCAGGCCCCGGCTGTGTCCCCTTACAGGGGGGATGGCCCCAAGGCCCCCATGCTCCAAGCCCAGGGGGTGTGCTGCAGAAGTTTCCCAAAGCATCTGCTGCTGTCTTGTCTCACACTGTTGTACCCTTCCTCACACAGCACCCCAGGGGAGAAACCTGTCCCCAGAGGCACCCCACAGGGACCCCCTCCAGAGCCACCCCAGTGTCCCCCCACATTCCCCACTGACAGACCCCACAGCCACCC
>VXBO01010770.1:146799-160853 GCA_013400135.1 Rhinoptilus africanus | reverse complement strand
TGCCAAACCACACTCAGGGTGCCCCATGGCTGCTCAGACCCTGCCCACACAGCCATGGACACCCAGCACCCATGGGTGCTCAGGAGCCCGAGACAGCCCTTTTTTCACACATGGGCCAGGCTTGGAGCCGAGGACGTGCCCCCTGCGGTGCCTTCCTGCTCCATCCCTGGGAGCTTTCCCCAAAAGGGTGTGGGTTTAGCGGTGCTCGTCCCGCCGCTGGATGCCCGGGTGCCTTCGTGGGAGCGCGCGGGGAGGGGAAGGGGCCAGGCCCCGCGCAGCTGATCCCTGCCTCTGCGGAGAGGAAGCCGGGGGCGGGAGGCAGCCCGGGTTTCCCTCTGGGGCACAGATGGGCACGTTTCATTTCCACCCCAGCCCCTGCCACGCACACCGGAGAACGAGCTGCCACTGAGGGGAAGGAAGCACGGAGAGAGCCGGCGGCGGCGCGGGACGGCACGGCACAGCACGGCACGGCACGGGCAGGGGACCGACCACCTCGCCATGGCTCTGGGTGCCTCAAAGAGGATGTGGGGCCGTATGGAGGTGGTCCTGAGCGGCCTCTGCGCCGTCCTGCTCTGCTGCGGCCCCATGCTGGCCGCCTGCCGCCGGGGTAGGTACCGGAGCGTGCCGCGCTCGCCGGCACGGCCCGTGTCGTTCACAGCCGGTGGAAAATGTTTAAGGGGTGGGAGCTTTGTAGTTAAAAATAGCTCTGGCACCATGAAGGCAAAAAACCCCAAGCTTTTGGGTATGCGCTGCTGAAGCAGAGAAAATGGGGATGCTTGCTGTAAAAATGGGTTAAAAGATGGAGACCACATTGTGGGCACAGTGGCAACGATCAGTGTTTGCTGTTGAGCCTCTGGGATCACCAGCGCCTTGTGGGGTCTGGGGTTTTCCGCGCTGGCTCTCCCGGCTTTGGGCTGCGCCCCTGGGGTGCACCTCCTGCGTTGGGTTTGGCCCTGAGGCAGCTGGGGTCCCGCATGCAGTTTTTCTCAGGGTGAAATTTGGGGGAGAGTGGGAGGTGGAGGGGAAGGGGTGAGTCCGAGCAGAGCGAGCGAGAGCCCCGGAGAAGCCGTGTTCCCCCTTCCTCGCAGCTCAGCTCTTTCTTCGGTGGCTTCAGGTGTGTTCTGCTCCAAGGGTGGGCGCAGGGCTGGGCATCTCTTGGGGCAGGTGTTGCCTCTGCTGCTGGAAAGATGCGAGGAAACATGTAAGCCCAAGCTCTGCTTTCAGAAGTCCTCTGAGAGCTTCATTCATTGCGGCACTGGGTAGGAAGCAAAGCTCCGAGCCTGCCAAATATTTCCTGTTAATCACAAGAAACCCAGAACACTGCAAAAATTGCATCTCCTGGTGTGGGCACTGCTGCAGACAGTGCTGCCCGTGGGAACCAGGGCATTTCCCGCTCTCCCTCCTCCCGTTTGGTCCTCACCCCTCATTTCTCAGCCCAGTTTTCCATCTAATCCTGTATCTAAACAAGGAATTGTCCCAGTTCCCTTTCTGGTTGGTGATGCTGAGGTCACGGTGCTGTGGCCTCAGGCCAGCGCTGGAGGGATGTCAGGGACTGCCTGCAGGTCCCGAGGCTGCTGTCGGCAGCGATTTCTGGAAAGGAAAGCTAAATTTCTTAACGGCAGGAATTTTTCAAAACACTGACGGTTTGAATCGCTTGGTCAGGTAACCCGTGTGAAAAATGCTTCTTCCTGCTTTTTATTACTCCAAGAAGAAGTTGATGCAGGAGCTGCCTCATCCTGCCGGATGGGGCTGGCTGAGCCGGAACGCTGTGAGCCTGGTCCATGTTCGCAGCATCCCCGCTACCCGGAGGGATGAACCCACTGGGATCACGGTCAGGGAAATGTGGTGAAGCAGCAGGGCTGGTGCTAGGGTCCAGGGGGCCTGTGGCCACGGCTGATTGCCCTCTGTGTTGGGATTAACCTGGCGAGCCTGGCCAGGAGCCCCCAGGGTGGGTGCCCCTCTGCCCATGCACACGCCAGGAGGGGAGAGGTGGCTGGAAAGGGATGGCATCGTAAGCTCCAGGTCGCTCTGCCCCGTCAGATGGTCTCAGGCCAGAGATGGCACATACCATGCCCTGGGCGGCCCCTGCCCGCTCTGTGCTCCCAGCATGGAGCAGCGGGCAGATCCGGGGTATCCCAGCGTGAGACGGGCTGCACCGCGGGGTGCTGCCCCGGACCGGGACTCGGTTCCTCTGCTCGCTTTCAGAGTCAACAGCAGCTGGAGGAAGGATGACTCAGACACTAAAATAAGGCATAGATTTAATAATAATACAACCCCCAGAGTCTGTTTTCCCCGGTACAGGTGTTTGGGGCTAATTTTAGGTAGCCCACCGCACACTTTGCTCTGTTGAAACCACTCCACAGTACAGTTAGTGCCCTCCGGCCGGCAGGCACACACCGGGAGGGGAGAGAGAAGGGCTGATGCACCTCCCCGTGATCCGGGGTGATGCTGTGGGCTGGCCAGGCACCAGGCTGCCTGCATCGCCGGCGCGCCATTTGGCTGCTGGCCGTGGCGTGGGGCCGGGCTTGTGAGCGCTCACCAGCGGGTTTTTGTAAATCCCCGTAGGGGCCTTCGGGATCTGAGGGTGAAACTGCTGAGGAACTCGTGGAGCCTCTGGGTTTGGGGTGTAGGAGCCCATCACCGCTCCATGAGACGGGGCGCTTGGCGGGGGGCACAGCAGGCTCTCACCCTCTTCGCATCCCTGGCTCCTGCACAGGGGGTACGGCTCTTTCTGAGACCTCTGCCCGCTGTAACCATGGCTGTTCCTTATTTCCTCTCTCCCAAACAGTGACCTTCTTCCCAGCTGTGTTAACTCTCCCGGCAGGTGGTTCAGCCACCTTCTTCTGCAACATCTCCACGGAGAACAACTCCGGCTCGGAGTACAGCCTCAATTGGTACAAGGAGATAAACCACAGCCAAGCCCAAAAAATTGCTGAGATCAGCCGGAACAACCCCCAGACGAAGACGGAGAAGTACCGGCTCACCAATCACACTCCTGCCTTCAAGATTGAGATCCTGAACCTTCACCAGAATGACTCGGGCTCCTACTACTGCGGGCTGATCACCTTCTTTGAACCTGATAAAGTGATGGAGAGCAACCGGTCCCACCTGCTTGTCACAGGTCAGCCTGGGGTCATTGGTGTCATCCTGTGGTGTTATGGCCCTAAGGCACACTGCAGTCCCAAGGGCACAAGGCAGGTCCTTCCCTGCTGGGGGAGGACCTGGGGTGGGTCAGGAGAGCGCGGCTCTGCCCTTTCCCCTCTCCTTTGCATGCCTTGTTGGTGCCAGGGACACGGGCTCTCCTGCCTCCGCACTGCGGCTGGATCTGGCCCTGAGGCAGGATGTCCCCATCCTGCTGGGGCTGTGTCCCCAGCAATGCCGCGGGGAGGAGCGCGTCCTTACCCATGGGTGGAGGCAGGAGACCAGCGCAGGGAGCTGCCTGCACCCCTGAACATCTCTTTTCCATGGGCACAGGGCTTGTGTTTGGGGTAGTGACCAGGGCTCAGACCCCTGGAGCAGCTGCTGCTGGTGTAGAGACTGTTCTTGCAAAACCATGCCCTGGGAGGATCTTGTAGCCCCATGGTGTGGGAGAGAGATCTCTGAGGAAGATGTGCTGTGCACTTGCTTGGCAGAATGGAGGTTTTGCGGGGCTGAAGGAGGCCGTTTATAAAAAGGAAAAACACTGCAAAAGTTACTGTCTTTCACAACACCTCCTCCCAACAGGAGCTGAAGCCGTGCTGTCTCCGGGATGCAGAAACAGCTGGGAGGCGTGGGGAAGCCGTGCCCTCCATGGGGCTCTGCTGGGCACGGGGTCGTGCCACAGGACTGCAGTGCCCTGGCCCCTTGCACCCCAGCTCTCAGGAGTGTGGGATCATCCTCACCACGTGCAATGGGAAGGAATGGGACATGGCCAAAACTTCCACCATGCCATCCCAAATTCAGGGGCGCTAGAAGGATGGTGGGGCTGTAGCAGCCTGCCTGGGACTGAGCCCTTTCTGGGGATAGCCCCTGTGTTCCCCTCTTGACTTTCTCAGGGACTATAGAGGCCATTTTACACTTCTGACCTGCTGTTTTGTTCCCCCCTTTTTTTGGATGGCTATTACAGCAGCCCCTGAGAAGACAAACGCCACCGATGAGCCTGAGATGGAGGAAGGCAATTCCCCGGACCGCATCAAGGCTGTGCTGCTGGGCATCCTGCTCCTGGCTGGGGCGGTTATTCTGCTGATCTTTGGCTACCTCACCATCACGTACAGGAGGGGAGGTATGATCCCTCGTGGGGGCTGTGCTACACCAGGGGGCTGGGGTCTGCCAGGGGACCTGATGGGGTGATGCTTACCCAACAAACCCAGCTTGAACCCAGGGGCAGCCAGATGCCTGCAGCTCCCTGGGGTACACGGGCAAGTTCAATGCACTAAACTCAGCTGCGGCGTGTGCCCATGGGACAGGTATCCCATGCCAAGGGGAGAAGGGTGCTTTGGGCCATGCTTACCCTTCAGGGAGCCCCCAGGCCACGTGCTGTGGCGCTGAACCACTTTTTAGCACGGTGTTTAATGCTGCGTATGAGTCCCTCCCATGCACCCTGCCCAGGCACCTTCAGGGCATCTCGTCTCCTTGCCATAGCACTGGGCATCACCTTGTCCCTACCACGGGCAGCCAGGGGGGCTCTCCCAGAGGGGACTCCTGAGGAATTGTACCCCGCTAAACCCAATTAAACCCTAGACCATGGGCTGGTACCTCACTTGTCCTTGTAATGATCAGGGTGTCAGGCCCTGAGTGGGTAAGGAGGAAGCACGGTGCAGTGGTTGTGGTGTCCAGCACTCTCCCAGGACCTGGGGGCTGGGTCAGCCCCAGCCCCAGATGCTGACATTGTCTTGGCACACAAGCATCTTCTAAGCAGACGTGTTACTTTGCAGATGGGCAGAAACCACCAAGTGAAAACACGCCAGCGGTGAGTTTTCTGTCTCTCGCGCCCTGCCGTGCTGCAGGGGAGCATTGCGCCATCGCTGGGGTGCGGGGGGTGCAGGGCCTCCCTTTATCAGCCCTTCGCAGGCTTCTCGCTTCTCCTGTCTTCTCTGATGCTGCAAGATCTTTTCTGCCCAGCTACAACTGCTTTTTTGCACCTGCGGCACAGCCCCGTCGCAATCAAAAAACTGCCTGAGCTAGGATGGGACCTCTGTAGTCCAACGCTTTGCTCAAAGCGGGGTTATCTTTGACAGTGGATTGTGTTGCTGTAGAAAATGGGAGAAAACGTTCCCCCCCTGCCAAAATACATTAAGCTACAATTTCTCTTGCTGCAGCTCGTCCCTGTTTCCGCTCTTCCCTTTGCTGGGCACTGCCGGGGGGAGCCTGGCTACACCTTCTCTCCAACCCCAATAGGTATCTGAAGGCAACAAGTAGGTCCCCCCTTGCTCTGCCCTCTCTGGGCTGAGCAAACTCAGTCCCAGGCTCTCCTCGTGCACCCTGTGCCGGCTTGGAGCCTGATGGAGAGGTGGGAAAAGGGCTCCTGGCATGACTCTGTCTTCAATGGCCAGGCAGTCAGGGAGCTCCACCTGCCTGAGAGGCAGAAAACCGAGACCCACACGGCCTCAGCGGTGACCCCAAGGCTCACAGTCTGGTTTCTCTGGGCAAATGCTATCCCAGGTCTATGCGTCTTTCTGTTTTCTATTGATCTCACCTTCCTGGGATGCTTCAGAGCTGGTTTTGGCACTTGCCCAAAGGGGGCTTGTGCTGGGGATGGTGGGTACCTCTGGATGACGAATCGCCCTGATGGGTTTTCCTTGCAGAAGGAAGGGAAGCCCCCCATGGTGTCTGTGTCCACCGTGGACTACGGTGTGCTGGAGTTTCAGCGGGACCAGTGCACCCAGATGCCTTCTGAGACCCCACCGGTTGAACAGACGGAATATGCCACCATCATCTTCCCAGAGGAGAAACCCATCACACCGGAGCGGGCAAAGAAACACCAGGACGAGAGGCCTCGGCAGCTGCAGTTACAGCCCTGCTGAACACTGGGGTCCCTGCTGGCCGGGGGCTGCGGGCAGGGAAAAGCTGCCCCAGCCCCTCGATCCCACCACTTTGCTCTTGGGAAAAATGCGGCGTGCAAGGACAGGAGCAACAGAGGTGCCGCTGCTGGAGTTGATACGGGACAGTCCTGGCCATGGTGGGATCACGGCTGTGGGGTGGGTACCACGGGATGAGGAAGGTCCCTGCTGGGCTCCACGTGCCGCCTCTTCGCTCAGGGCAGGGAGGATGGGCTGGGGCAGAGCAGCGATGCCAGCAGGTCTGTCCCAAAGGTGATTTTACACCATGCCATGGTTTTCTACCTCCATCCGGGGCTCCCTGGAGTGGCCACACCGCTTCCCTCGCTCAGGTCTGACTCAACGAGCAAAGCATGACTGTGGGGTGAAACTCCGGAGGCCAGAGCCCGAGTGGATCCTGGGAGATGCTGCGGGAGGCTGGAGCTGAGGGCTTCTGGTTGCCCCGGGCAGAGACTGCCTTGTGCACTGCTATTTAAAGAAACCCCTGGGAGGCAGTCGGCTGGTTTTCCTCCCGTCTCCAGGCATTTTCCTCCTCTGCAAGAGGGGAAAACTATCTCCCTCCACAGGGGGAGACGGATCCGGCCCTGTGGGGTGAATAAAGGGTTTCACGTCCGGGGAGTTTGTTGACTCGTGATGGCAAGTGCGTGGGCAGGCAAATAACGGCTCTTGGCAGCATGCAGGCGAGAGCCGGGAGGCGGCAGCGTCTGTTGTGGTTCCTGGGCCTCTCCGTGTGATATGCAAGCCGCTCTTCCACAAAGCTGCTCTTAATAATTTAGAGAAGCCGCCGCTCTTTTTCCTCTCGCCCGTCTGAGCCAGTCACCCAGGGGCGGCTGCAAACCGAGCACCCCCTTACCAGGCTTGTCTCGGGGCGCTCGCCCAGCTTATGGGGGATGAGCATCACTGCTGTGCTGGTGGCCTGGGTGCCATCAGCCGGGGCAAAGCTCACAGCGTGGTGCTCAGTGCAGCTTTCTGGCTCCAAACTTCCATTTTCCCTCTGGAAAGTGGTGCCGGGGAAGTGCTGCCTGCCAGAAACCAGAAGGGAAAGAAGTGACAGACGCTTGAGAGTAAGGAGTGGCTTTGGAGGCAGCAGAGACCTGCCAGGAGACCATGAAAACCAGCGGAAACAGAGAAGAGTCACTTGCATCTCGCACCTCAGCGTCACTGTCAGCAGGTTTCTTTGTCTCTTACCCCTAGTGAAACCAGCGCAGCCCTGCGGGAGCCAGCCGGGGAGCGGGGTGAACGGTGAGACACGCCAGGCGCCGCAGTCTGTCCCCTGCGGGGGCCGGAAAGTCCCAGAGAAACCTCCACAGGGGAATAGGTGGGATGAACATCCATCTGGTGGGGCAGCTTTCACCCTTTCTCAGGGCAGGAGAGTGGATGTGGTGGCCCCCAGCGGTCCCCGGCTCCCCGAAACCACTGTGGGCAGTGCTGTAACTCCCACAACATCACTCATGCCGATGCATGGCTCAACCCGTCCGGGCTTTTTGCAGGCAGCAGCCCTGCTCCTTGCTCCAGTGGCTCCGGCAGAGACCTGCTGTGGCCAGCCGGGCTCGGCTCGCCCGGGAAGCCCAGGCAGGAGGCAGCCGCAGCAGGCAAGAAGCAGGAGCTCAGTCAGCAGTTCTGTTTTTGGCTTTCCCGTCAGACACGACACCGGCAAGAGGGTGGGCTCCGCTTCAGATTTTCTCTCCTGCCTCTTGGGCAGCGGAGGTGCCGGGTCTTCACCCCTTCCTGCATCCCCTGGTTGCAGCCATGGCTCCTGCAGGAGCAGTCAGGGCTGGCTCCCTTCCCCTCTCGGCAGATGGTGGTTTGCAGCCGGACAGAGGCTCCCAGGCCGGCCAGCAGGGCTGGAGGTGAAGCAAAAGCATCTCCCACCGCCATTGGGGATGGGAGAGCACCCAGCCCGTGGCCGTGTCTGTGCCCCTCCAGCTCTCCAGCAGCCTGGCTGTGATCCTGCCCCTTGAAGGGGGAAAGCCTGGGGCCTGGGGACACGTGGGGTGAATGGTGGGGATGCTTCCAGGCACCGTGTCCCTTCTCTGTTTGGAGGGATGGGAGCCCAGTGCCAGCAGAGACCCCAGCGACGCTCCCCTGTGCTGGGCATGGCGCTGGCTGTGCCAGCCAGAGCAGGAGCAGGGCTGGGATGGGCTCAGGGTGGGATGCAGGTTTCAAGCTCCCAACTGAGCATCCCCAAACCAAGCAGTGCCCTGGGAGGGGTGTCAGCTCCCACGTACCATCATCCTGCTTGGGGATGGGGAGCCAATCTCCTTCGTGTGCAGGAGCTACCCTTGTCTGTCCATGCAAGCCAGGAGAGCAGCCGCTGGGCTCTGTGACTCTCCCTCCAGAGTGGCGATTGTAGTTCGCTCTTCCTGGAGTCACTGCGTGGGATCTGGAGGAAGTTATCTTACCTCCCATCCTGAGAAGTCCCCAGTTCTAGCTTTCCCAGGTCCACCATCCCACATGCCATCTTGCCCTATCCCTCCCTCCATATCACAGCCCACCGCTGACCCATTCCAGCTGCCTGCCCGCTATTTCTGCCAGCTGGCAGGTTTATGCCCCTTTTCTCCCCTCCAAATTAAGCAGGGACCCAAGCAAGCTCATTTCCACCTGGGATGCTAAGGCTTGCATCAGGTTTTCTGTGGAAGGCTGAGCTGACACCCTCAACTCCTCTGGCTTTCCCTGCCTGCACCAAGAAGGGTCGGGGCTGCGATGGGCCCGGTACGGTTTTGGGGTACATCCTTTCTGCCGCAGCCGCTTTGTTGGCTCTGGAGGGGTGTGGGTGGCACAGTTTCAGCGGTCTTTGGTTTAGGCTGTGGAGAGGAGGTTTGCTGCAGGGTGGTTAGGCGGACCCCACCGCCCGGCTCTGGGTTTTGACCTCACTCCCTGGGGTGTCACAGCCGCTGGGGATAATCCTTGCGCCTCAAAGCCACGGGCCACTGACAGAATAAGAGCAGGGTCCCAGTTTGGTCCTCAGCATCCCATTTTGGGAAAACTGAGGTTTACAGGGGTACAAGCAGGAGAAGAACAAGACCCTATAAAATTAGATAGCACCTGGACCTGACTCTTCCGTGCTCTCAGCATGTGCCAGCTCCGGGAATGGCTCCTGCCAGGCCAGAGGGGACAGGGCGCAGGTTTGGGTCTGCCCACCTCTTTCCTACCGGCATCCTGATGGGAGTGATGGAGGATATTCCTGACAGCCCCTTCCCCTGTGCTTTGTGCTCACAAGCGCCCAGCAGCCAAACTGGGGAGGTTCCATGTCTTTCCTCCCCCCAGTATCACCCCAGAGCAAGCACCCCCAGCCTGGCCGTGCACCCCTTCGTGCAAGCACCCGCGAGCCCTCATGCCCCCCGTGCAAATCGGTGCGCACACCCCCGGAGTGGCCCAGCGTCCGTGTGCCGAGCACGTGCGGACGCGCAGCCCCGGCCACCCCGGCCACCGCTGCAGCTCCCCCCACCCCACGACCCGGCTGCAGCCGAGGGGGCGGCTGCAGGCGCCGGAGCTGCTGCGTTTCCTGCGCGCTCTGGTCTGGCGGTTAGAGCAACCGCTTCCGACCACGGCCACCCGGCGCTCCCCCGAGGAGGGGCTGCCGCCACCGTCACTGCCAAAAATGCTTTGTCAGCTCCCTGGGACCGCACATCAGCCGGGACCTCCAGAGAGCAGAGCTCATCCCTGGTCCCACGCTGGGGTCTTGCAGATGGGGAATGTCCATATCCCTCTGGGAGACCTCAGAGAGCTGGGACTGGTCCCTGTCAGCAGGTGCAGGAAGCTGGATGTGTGCCTTCAGCCTACCCCTAAGCAAGCAAAATCCTCTACACGTGTGCTTGAGAGCCAGCCTGGCTCCTTTATACCCCAGCCTTGATTAAAGGTGATTGGGAGCAACATGTCAGCAAGTGTCCCTTAAAGAAATCCGAGCCCAAAATCTAGGTCTTAAGAAAACTGGGCAGGCAGATGAAGATGGAGAAGAAGTCCTCTCCGACTGCTTGCAGGTCTGCAAGGAGAGCCATGCCATGGAGCAGCAACATGCTATTCCTGCAAAACGGGACACTGCAGAAGCCAGGGGGAGACGGGGTGGTCAAGTGGGAGTAAGGTCCCTTACAAGGGAGCACTGTCCTGGTCCCTGGGAGGCTTCAGAGCTGAGTTTTGCTTTGGGAGAAGTTGGGCTGGAGGTGCCGCAGCAGGGAGTGCGAGTTGTTTGGCTCCTGGGTTAACGGGGTGATCTGTGGGTGGAACTGGTCAGTCGGGCACTGGGGCACGGCAGCATTGCCATGGCCTCGGCTCGCTGGGGGAGAGTCTGTTGATCCTGGAAGAGACAGACTGGGTTGAGCTGGTGGGTGCCGCGGTTGGTGGTGGGGGGGGTGGGCTGCTGGGCAGGGTGCCTGGACCTCTAACCATGGACAGCCTGCCCAGCCCTGCTGTGTCCCGAGGGGCCCAGCCCCACGGCATCTCCTCCGTCCTGTCCCACCGAGAACCTCTCCTTGCCTGTCACCAAGCCTGCTGCCGGCTTGCAGAACATCTGCGTTTCCTCCCACCGCCCTCATTTTGCTTTCTCTGGTTTTGTTTTGAGTCGGCTCCAGAGTTTCTCCTTCTCTCTCTTCTTTCCTTTGGTGGGATGTGCTGCTCAAGGAGGGTGCCGGCAGGCTGGATGCTGGCACCCACGGGCTTGGAAAGCCAGGCGTGAGCCCTGTCCCTGCCCGCTCCACCGCCCCCGAGACCAGAACCACAGCACGGGGGCAGAGCCTTGCCGGAGGGGGTCGAGCTCTCTCCTTGTACCTGGAGGGACCACCGCGTGGCCCACTGGATGAACAGGGAGCCCCAACCCATGTGGGATGGTACCCGCTCGCATCTTCATAGCCACCTCTTCCCTTATCCTCTCCCCGTTGCCCGACATCCCTCTCCATCCCAGAAGTGCAGGGTGATGGGTCAGCGCCCCCTCCCTGCAGTCCAGCTTGGACATATCCCTATTTCCAGAGGATTCCCTTTGCCTGAAATCCGCCCTGGGACAGGAGGACTCTTCTACTCCAAGGGCTTGAGTATTGAGACAGTCCAGCCTGGAAGGGATCCTCCAGCTGTTGCTTGTCCCTAGTTTTGGGGGGGTTCACTGTGGCGAGGTGACAACCATTCACTGTCAGCAGGGCTGGAGGGGGACAGGGGCGCAGAGAGCTGGTGTGGAACCGTGCCCCAGGAGCATATGGATACCCAATTCACCATCTGCTTCAAGGAAGGGGAAAAAAGAGGATCCAGGAAATACTAGATGAGTCAGTCTGCCTCCCTACCCAGAAAGCCGCTGGAACAAATTAGTAAGGCCACCAAGCGGTAAACACCGAGAGGGCAGTGCTGGGGCTGAGAACAGAGGTATCAGGAACGCCTTGTGTCAAACCAACCTCATTTTCTCTTCATTGAAGTGAGGGGCTGGGTACTGCAGGGAAAGTGGGAGAAATGCTATCTTCGTGCCGCCTTACGTGATGTTCTCACAAGCAAATTTAGGGGAATGGGAAATTCTGCTACTCTGAGCGGATGGCTACTGAAGAAGCTATATCCCATGAGCAGTTATCAACAGCTTGTGACGGCAGACACTTTTAACAGAGGTTTTCTGGGGAAGCATGGCTCAAACGAAGGCAATGGGCTACTGAGGAAGGGTGTGGGGGCCATCCGGGAGGTGGGTTAGAAACCAAATTCACCCTGATGACCTGGAGTAAAAAACAGATAAGCCCCGAAAGAATGACTGATGGAAGCGAACTGGGTGTATTTAGTGCAGGAAAAGATGAGGGAAGTTTTCAGAGTGGGAAAAAAGCCCCGGTGTGAAGCAAGCAGTGAAAGACAGAGACGTGTTTCGGGTCCTGCCGTGCTGCTCAGATGGCAGCTCCATCTGCCCTGCAAGCCTTGCCGTGCCCCCAGACACAGCATCCCTGCTGCTGAGGGGATGTGCTGCTTGATCATCCCTTTCTGGTGACCCCAAAGGGAAGGGCTGGATGTCTCAGCGGGGACGGGACGCCTGTGGGCCACACAGGACAGTGTGGGCTCTTTGTCCCTGGGCTGGAGGGGCAGGGGATGGGGAGGCGGATGCACAGCGAGAAATGGAGAGGAGGGGAAAGAACTTCGGGAAACCTTCCTCCTCTCGGCTGGGAGGCTCAGCCGGGGGTGGGAGATGAAGTCAAAAACAATTTCAGGCTGTGTGAAAGCGGCAGGGGAATTACAACCTGGGCTGCACCTTGGGTTTGCCTCCTTCACGCGTCCCGCGGAGCAGCCAGGACCAGCGTGCCGGGATGGAGAGGATTGGCAGGGTCTGTCCCCAGCAGGTCCGGCCAGCCCAGCGGGGTCGTGCTGGGGCCGAGACAGGGGGTGTCCTCCGTCCCTGCCGAGGCCAGGCTGCGGGAGGACCTGCAGGAGCAGCTTTTGTTTCCAGGTGGGTGCCTGTAATTGTCAAGGTACTCAGGCAGCGCCGCGAGGTGTATGTGAAGTGGAACAGGACGTCAAAGTTTCGGCTCTGTGGGTGGTTCCGGGAAAGTCCCTTTAGTAAAAGCAAGTCAAAGGCTTTAATAGAAGGACCAGCGCCGAGCTCCTTCTCAGAGATGACTGCGAGGGCTCGGTGCAGCGTAAGTCGTGATTTGAGTTGTGTTGCCATGACGTAACCAGGGGCTGGTTTCCATCACAGCCGTGTTTTGGAGGCAGGGGCCCATCCCCGCGCCAGGGGTGCCCCCGCTGAGCTGCGTGCCTGAGGGGTGCTGTCTTGCCCTCCCCGGGTGGGCAGCGTGGGGAGCAGCGTTGGCCCTGGTGGGGAGCATCCCTTTTCCCCGCAGCAGCAGCCTGGGATGAAACCCCAGATCCCCCAGGTGAAGTGATCGGTTTGTTTGGGTGAATATGGGAGTGCCAGGAGAGAGGGCTGCCTCCCTGGGGGCTCCTCCTCCTCCTCCAAATAACTCAAGGTGTCCAACACAGGCATGGCTGCCTTCGAAGTAAAGGGGAGGTATCAAAACCTTTAGGTTTCTCCTGCACTCAACCACCCCCAGGTGAATCTCAGCCCCCGAGAGAGGGGCCCAAGGGGATGGGCAGATGGCAGAGGGCAGGTGATCCCATCCCGGTGACCTGTTGGCTCCCCATGCCATGCTGGTGCCAGCTTCCTGCACTGGGAGATTTGCTGCCCCGGAGACCTCTCCGTGGCAGGGTGCACAATGGGGTCTCCTATAGCGAGCCTCTAGAAGTGGGGTCCCTGTGCTCGGAGAAGGAGTAGGAGGGGGGGCAGGGACATCTGCTGCTCCCTCTCTTTCTCCCCACGCACCAGTCCTGAGCCGGGGATGTCCCCCAGTCCTGACCTGTGAGCATGGGAAATGCCGGTGGGACAACACCTCCTGCTACAGGGCGCTGCCCCAGCCCAAACGGGACTCCATGTCCCCATGGCGGGGCTCCGGAGCAGGGCATGACTCAGGTCCTATCCACGTGTTAGGGCTTTGTTAGCTCTCCGTAAGGATCCGGAAGAGCTTGGCTTGGATCCTCTGCTTCCAGGAAACCTCCTTTTCTTCTTTCTAGTTCTGCTCCAGATGGCAGCATCAAGGTGTAATTAAGGGTGGAAGGACCTCAAAGCAGGGATGAACCTCAAGGCTGAAAAAGGGCTTTGCCCCAAGACCTCGCGCCTCCCGGCGCGCTCACAGGAGGGGCAGTGCACGTCGTGAAGGTGCCGGAGGGCTCTAGGTACAAAATGTCTCACTGGTTTTTACCTTCCAGCAGCAAAGACCAGAGGCTCCCTGCCAGCCTGTGGTGACTGGGATTTACCTATGTCAGCTGCCTCCCTTTTGGGATGCGGAGAACGAGCCTGATGTCCTGGTGCCTCTTAGACCTCGGAGCCGCTGTCACCTACTGCCAGCAGCCACTCTGCTTCTCTTGCGAGGCCACAGGTGCCACAACCTACATCCCCAGCGATTCTGCTGCCCCAGGTGGCTTTTGGGGTGCTGTGGAGACATCATTTGACACCAAGGTGAAGTATTTTAAGCCTAATTCCTAAATCCTTCTGCCCCCAGCTCCTTTTTTTTT
>VXBO01010770.1:112886-138456 GCA_013400135.1 Rhinoptilus africanus | reverse complement strand
GACCACATCTCGCTCGGAATAAAAGCCTCAGGGCACAAACCCAGTACGTATAAAGTTTTATTTTGTTCTCAGGAGGAAGATTCCACTGAACCATCCTTACATGACATCGGATATTTTACAGAATGTANGGAGGAGGAGGAGAGGAAGGAGGCCACATGCACACGGAGAGGACAGCAGGCGATTTTTGCTTACGGCTATAGGAGGGCGTTGCTGGCAAGTGAAGGAGATGATGTCCCCACTGAAGGAAGGTAAGCTCACCTCACCTTGTTCCTTGGTGGGGTTTATTTGTCTCACGGGCCATGGAGGGAAGCTGGGGAGATATGAATCCTTCTGGTGTGTTGGGTGAGTTGGGGGCAGTCTAGAATGACTTTGATACCTGCAATAGGCCAGAAGAGTCATGAGCAAACACTGGACACCATCAATAACCTGTAAATCAGCCAGATCAATGGCCTTAAAGCAGTTAGAAGGGGCTAGGTTCCTGCAGGAATGAATGCACTGCCATGCAGGACTACTGAGGCCCCTAAAGAAGACGCGAAGCCCCAAGGAAAGGCATTTTATCTGAAATGATTCTGCTGAAAATAAGTATTGCTTAGGTACAGCAGATGTCATGCTGTCTCTTGTGTCGGAAAACTTTCCTTGGGAGGTCTGCTGTGGCTGGAAACCATTCCAAAAGCTAGCCTGGGGAGAGGACTGGAGAGGGCTTGAGGTGAAGGTGGGCTGGAGGAGTTTTGGTGGCTGGAAGTGAGAGTGAATTCAAACCTCGCTCCCTGTCCTTGTGTCCTCTGTGGGGCACCCACCCCACACGGTGGGGCAAAGGTAGCCCATTTAGGTTGGTGTCATCTTGGCAGCCGTTGGCTTGTCAGCCGTGATCGAAGTTTAACGCTCACGTGTGTGTGTGTCCTCACACCCCTGGGGCCGGGTGGACGTCGCTCGAGGTGCCGTCAGGCTGGGACCTTCTTTTACAAATAGAAATAGTAGCCAACCCCCAGGGCTTTCTCACTGCTCCTTGCACAGAAAAGGTGGGGGGCCTGTGAGGTCCGGACCTGCCCAGCTGGCTGTCCCGTGCTGTCCATAGCCTCTGTAGCTCCTACAGTTGTGTGATCCAAGGGAAGATCTGGCTGGAGAGCCACGGGAGTGGGCGCAGTTCTCTGTGCACGGCCCAAAGCTTTGGTGGCAGGGAAATGCTGCCTCTGTCGCCGGGCCTTTGTCCAGGCTTGGAACGGGGCTCCCCGGGAGGATGGGTGGCACAAGCCGAGGACGCCGGCTGAGATCTCGCCCTTCGCTCCCTTCCCCCAGCTCCCGAGCAATCCTTTCCTAAGAGCGCAAGCGAAGGGACGTGGGACCAAGCGAAACAAATGACGTGGAGGGACCGCTGGCAAAGGCCTGGCGTGCGCCGAGCATTGTGGCTACTGCTTGCGAAAGACCAGAGTCTGGAGCATATTAAAAAACAAGAAGAAGAAAGGGAGCTGCGGCAGCAGGCTGCTTAGTCACTCATCTCTCCCGCTCCGGGTCCAGAAATGTCCATCTCTCTGAGGAGCCTGTTTTCTTCTCCACCCAGCCCACGTAGTTGGAGACTTTGGTGTACACACCATACACCTGCTTGCTGCCGCACTCCTCCGGGCCACCCCACGAGACCAGCCCTTGGGCCACCCATCGCCGGGTTCCTGGGTCCTGGATGACGAAGGCTCCTCCGCTGTCTCCCAAGCACGTGTCCTTCCCACCTTCGTAGTAGCCGGCGCAGAACATGTTCTCGGTCACGCTGTAGTTCCCGGACCGTGACTCGTAGCTGGTCTTGCACTCCGCGTGCAGCACCACGGGCAGTTTGACATACTGCAGGATGTCGGAGAGTGTCCTCATGCCCGAGCTGATGATCTCGTCCACCGTGATGTTGGGGTTGGAGATACCCCAGCCAGCAACCAGCCCCAGCGTGTTAGGGTGAGGCCCCTCCAGCTCGTGCTCAAGCTGGGGCAGGCAGACAGGCATGACGTAGTCCCCCATGGTCACCTTCTCCTTCAGCTTCACCAGCGCGATGTCATGGTTGTAGTTCTGGATGTCAAACTCCTCGTGGAGGATGATCCTCTCCACCGTCCGGTTGACAGCCTCCATCTTGTTCCTCACGTCATGAAGGGCTAGGTAGACGGTGACGTGCTCCTTGGAGACAGGGATGACAGTCTTGTCTCGCCGTTGGGAGCGGAGGACGTGGGCGGCCGTCAGCACCCAGGAGTCCGAGAGCAGGGCCCCGCTGCCAAACCATTTGTCGTTGGGCACCCGGGACATGTCCTCCACCACAATCAGGGCCTGCCAGGGGAAGAAGCCAGGCTCTGCGTTTCGTCCGCCAATGATGCGCTTGATGATCCCGGGCAGAGGACGAGCCGGCCGGCCGCACACTGAGGGCAGAAAGGACAGGACAGTTACTCCCAGCACCTACCCAGGGAACAAATGAAAAGGGACAACCGTGTAGATTATGCCACATGGCTGGTTGTCTTCAAACCAAAAGCTCACTTTTCACAGAATCACAGAATCACAGGGTGGGAAGGGACCTTAATAGATCATCTAGTCCCACCCCCTGCCAGAGCAGGGTCCCCCAGAGCAGGGGGCACAGGAACGCCTCCAGGCGGGTTTGGGATGTCTCCAGAGACGGAGACTCCCCCACCTCCCTGGGCAGCCTGGGCCAGGGCTCTGCCACCCTCAAGGGAAAGAAGTTCCTCCTCAGGTTTAGGTGGAACTTCCCATGGTCCAGTTTGTGCCCGTTTCCTCTTGTTTTTTTTTTTTTTTTTCTACAAAGAGCAACTCTCCTCGTTTTCTCTGTGGCTAAAGCCCATCCTCCCTGACATCTTCACCTTCTCCTGGCAGGGCATGCTTCAGAGCTGGAAGCTCCCTGCTCCTGCTGTCCTGGCTCTGTGGGAGCCCATCCTGGGTTTGGCCGTGGGCAGTCCGGGCCCAGTCAGTCCCACAAGTTTGCTCAAAAAAAGTAGCCTCCCCGCTGCCCTCTCCTTCACCTTTGCTGTAGGCTGTGAAAAGGTTACGCGAATGCTCTTGGCCATGAGACCATGAATTTTCAAGGCACACTTCTGTTTACCAGCCCAGGTGGGTCTTGGGGACGAAGAGTCTCCGCTGAGCTTGGGAAGGGTCAAGCTCTTGGCATCCTGGCCTGTATCAGGAATAGTGTGGTGAGCCGGACGAGGGAAGGGATCATCCCCCTGTGCTCAGCACTGGTGNAGGCTGCCCAGGGAGGGGGTGGATTCCCCATCCCTGGAGGTGTTTCAGAAAAGGGTCGATGAGGTGCTGAGGGACAGGGTTTAGAAGGGGTTTTTGTCAGGGGGGGTCAATGGTTGGACTTGATGATCTTAAAGGTCCCTTCCAACCTCAGCGATTCCATGACTCTGTGATTCTATGTTTCTATGTGCCAAGGTAGGGCTACAGCAGCCGTGGCCCACCCCGCCATGAAGGGAGGCAGAGAGCCCCTGATGGAAAGGGTGGGCTTGTGCCAAGGGGTGGTATGTGCTGGATCTCCGCTCCGGAGGGGCTGCAGGATTTACTCTGCAAGGAGCAGGCTCATCTGCTGTAACGAGTGGGCTCCTGCCCACTGGGCACGAATATAGGCGGTCAGCGTGGTGTATAGCCCGCTATGGGGCTGTGGAGGCTTTCGTTTGAGGTGAGCTACCCCAGAGCTGTACCAGAGCTCCTGGCACTGAAGTCAGGCATGGACCCAGCAAAACACGTGGGGCAAGGTGGGACTTAAAGCACTCTAGGTAGGATTAGGTCTCAGCCTCGCTTTACACCTCTGTGATTTATACTCCAGATGAGAACCATGGCGCTACCAGATTCCTCAGGGAAGGGGAAGTGGAGGGATCCTTCTGCTATGTCGAAGACCTGGCTGTGATTTCTGCCACCTCTGGATTGTGGTAAATCAGGGCTGTGACTTAAAATATTGTTGTACAGTTGAGCTGGCAGGTGGGGCGAGGAGATGGCTTGAGGGCCAGCCTGCGCTTTGCGATTCCTCACTTTTCAGCTCAGTTTCTGGAGTGATTTGGCTGGACCCACAAGACTTCAGAAGCAGAAAGGCTAAATGAGTAATCCTTCTGCCTCACCGTTCCCTGTGAGCTTGCTCAGCTCTTCCCACATCATCCAGCCACTTGCCCGGCTCCTGCTCAACGTGCCAAGAAACCCAGGGGAATGCTGGTGGGAGGACTGGCCCCTGACATCAGCCCAGCCTCACCCCTCGCTCTGAGCCCCGTCACGAGGCCCTTCGTCTCATGGCCATGGCATTCCCCCTCCCTGCGGAGCTGTGACTGGAGAAGGCTCGGCTGTGGGATGTTGCCTAACACCACGGGCTTTAATCCCGCATCTCAAGTCCTCACCACAACTCTGTCAGCCAAACCAGCATCCCTCTGCTCAGCTCCTCAACAGACCCACAGTTAATTAATGTCTGAACAGCCCCGATGCGCTGCCTGGTTTACCTCCAGGACATCTATCCAGGTGCTGTGACCTGGCGTGAGGAAGAGGAGGCCCTCAGCATGCTGAAAGCGGCTCTGAGAGGGCTGGGCTGGGCGGGCAGGGACACTGAGGAACGTGGGACACGGCGGGTGGTGGGGCTGGTTCATGCCTGTGGCAGAGCTGTGGGGGGAGACTCCCAGGGCCGTCAGCGCTCGAGGGAGCCGCTGTCACTAGGAGGTTGTGGGAGGTGATTTGCGCTTTCTCTTCCACGGCTGGAAGAGTCCCAAACCTCAGCGGTGCAGGTGCTGGTCTCATCCCTCTGAGTCTGCAAGGGGAACACACGTCCTCCGTGGAACATGCCAGGACTCTGCCCCAGCGCTCCCTGTGCCGGGAGGAGAGGATTCAGAGCCTCACAGAAGGAGGATCTGCCCCCCCGGGTGATGGGATGAGGGCTGGGAGTCAGCCTTGCAACCAGGGCAGGAGCACCAGGAGCTCCTGACGTGGATTTGTTGCGGCTGGGGTCTGCCACTAAGGAATCTGCGGCTCTGGCAGAGAGGGAGCGTGGTGAGTGCCTCTGCGCCTGCTTCGCTCCCATGCCTTTCCCAGTGCTGCAAGGAATGGAAAACGTGCTCAGGCAAATAATTCCTGCCTCCCAGCCCAGCTGGTGTGCTGCACCGAAGCTGACGGCCGTCCCAGGGAGAGGGTTTTGGAGGAAGCGCATGCAGCCAAATATTTATTCTATTAAATTACATATCAAAAACGCTGACCAGGCTGCAAATGCTCCCACTAATGGCAGAGGAAGGCGCGGAGTGGCCTGGAAGAGGAGTTGCTATTGATGGGGAGGTGGCGTGAGACAGAGGGGAAGATCTGAAGAGCAGCTGGCCCGCTGCTGCCTGCACATCCCCATCTCAGGAGAGCGTCACCCTCTCTCTGGGATTTTCCATTTTCCCGAAGTCTCTCTGACTTCTGTCACTAATCAGGAGGTCTGGAAATGGCCCATGAAACCAGCTATGGCCCCAAAAGCTGTCCCCATATGCTCCCGGCTCAAATTAGTTCAGGCTGAAACATCAAGGAGAGATGCAGGGAGCAGCCACCGCAACAACAACAGCCCCGGCCCCGGCCTTGGAGCTCTGTGGGCCGCAGGGAATCGCAGGGGGTCCCTCCTCTGGTCTTGCAGTCGCTCAGCGTGGCCAGAGAGCAGATGCCCCGTGAGACCTGCCATGGGGCTGAGCCAGATCCTGAGCCCTGGGGTGGCTGGAGCCGCGGCTGCTGCCCAGCGGCTGGATCCCTGCACCGCTCCGGAGAGCCATCCCGGCACATCCGACCACAACCTGCACCCGGGGCTGTCTCCAGCCCCCCTGCCTGGCAGCCAGACCTGGCTCCATGCTTGGCTGTGGCCAGACAACATCTCAGGGACTTTTGTTAAATCCTGAGTGGGTGCCTGGCCTGAAAACCTGCTCGCTGCAAACATTTCTGCCACTGCTAAAAGTCTTGGGACTTTTCCTTCCTTGAGAAGTGGCTGGATTTTTCTGCGAGGCTCAGAGAGGTGCTAATTCCTCCTGCACGTGGACGGACTGCTGATGGGATCTGACCTCCAGCAGCGCTGAGCAGGTAATGCTCTGCCCTTGGCTGGGAGCTGTCTCCAGGGATGCTGGGGGCTGAATGTGGCTGGTAATGTTACTGGTGCTGCTGGTTTCCTTGCCAACTGGAGCTGGGAATTCGGGGAGCCCTGATGGCTGTGACTCCACTGCTGCCCTACGCTGCTAGGGGAACATGCCCTCACCACTGCTGCCCAGTGCCACCACTGCTGCCCAGTGCCACCACTGCACCCTGGCCATCTGGGCCAGCTGGGATAGCAGGAGGCCTCTGTCCCCATCACCCTCCCGGCCACACACTGCAGCAGCTGGATATGTATAGCCAAGACATACGGCATTGCCACCAGGGAGCAGGGTCCCTGCCCAGGGAAGCAGCAGGGTCCCTGCCCAGGGAAGCAGCAGGTCAGGTGTGGCATGGAGGGACCCCTCCGCACCCCTCACTGCAGGACCGGCCCCCCCAGCACCCCTACCTGGTTGGCAGGACGGCAGCGTGGTCCCCAGCTCCTCGCTCCTCCACACCCCCGACGCATCGCACGTGTAGACGGCTGGAAGAGAGCAAAGCATTAGCTGGGCTGCAGCCATGGCACGAGGGGGTGTCTCTTGCAGCGCGATGTTGCCCAGCCGTCAGGACCTTTTGAACCCTTTTCCAGAGCAGGAGGTGATCTCCCTTTTTCACTCTCTGCGCTCCACTCCCTGCCGGCCCTGTCCCAACAGGGGACATGCCACCATCCTCAGTTTCGTTGCCTTCTGGAGGGCTGTGCTAATGCGTGCCGGCTGCTGGGACCAGACGCACGGGGCCAGCGCCTGTGCGGGGGTATATGAGCAGGGAGGCAGGAATGTGAGGAAATCCTTTGGCTTAGCTTGCTGAGGGAGGAGGAGGAAGGAGGGCTGGGCGGTGTGTGCACAGCCCTTCTGCTGCCCAGAGCTGGGTCCGAAGGGTGCAGCAACCTGTGGTTTTTGGCAAAGCACCGCACGGTCTCTGCGGTTGTGGACCAGGAGGATACGGTGGAAACCCAGCCTGCCATGGTCTCGCTGCTGTCTGTTCAGCTTTGGCTGCTCTGGACATTTGGGTGCTGGGACAGGGAGCCTCCTGGAGCCCTTTCTGGAGCTGCTGGAGCTGGTTCTCTCTCCAGCGGCTGCTCTCTTCACAGAGACACACGATATTTCGTCTGCTGCAGGCAGCAGATGGCAGGGTGAGAAGGCAGAGGGCGGGAGAGCAGCCACACTGCTCCGCCGAGGCTGGGGAACAGCCGGACACAGCACCAGGCAGCACTAACCCCATCCTACCTCCATGCGGAGCAGGATGCGGCCAGTCTGACAATCCGGGCAGCGCAGGTGCAGGGTACCACGTGCGTAGGCTACATCCACCTTGGGATGCTTGCAGAGCATCCCAAGCTCCCCCAGCTTGCAAATGCACGCACGCACGGCCGCACACCCACCCGCAGCGTGCCGTGGGGACGCGGCCCGGCCCCACCGCTCACCGGTGCTGTTGGGGGCCATGTGGTAGTAGGGATGCTGGCAGTGGTACTGGACGGCTGCTCGGTAGGTGGTGAGGTTGTTCCTGGAGGAGAAGGTGACAAAGCCGTGCTCCAGCTCCGGCGGCGCTTTGCAATCAGCAACTGAAAGCCAACACAGAAGCGGGGGTTGAGCTCTGTTTCGTGGGGTGCCCAGCCAGCCAGCGGGCGGGCAGCGCTGGGCTGTGGCACGGGACGATGGTCCTATGGGGCAGAGCAAGGGCCAGCGTCGTCCTGCATCCCCTTTCTCTAGGGCACTACAGGGGGCACGGCCTGACACGGCCTCAGGCGGCAGCAGGAGCCTGTCCCCGTGAAACCCCACCGTGGCCACCCTGCAAAGACAGGGCACGTGTCTGGCACCGCTCCCCCGCAGGTTGTACGGCCAACTCCACTCACGCCGGTGGAGCCCCCCGTGCTGGGAGACCCTCCTGAGCACTTCGTTAGTGCGGGGTCTCTCTGCTGTGCCTCCGAGAGGGGAAGAAACCTGCACGGGCAGGTGAGAGCTGCTGGGAGATGCTCCCAGAGTCCGGTTTGGCATCCTTTAGCAATGGGCAGGAAAAAGCAGGCAGTGATCCACTAACCCACCCCACGCATCAGGGGAGCTCCTCTGTGCACAGGGCTCTGCTGAGGGCATGACCCCGTCTCTCCTGTTCTGGGTCTTGCTCACCAAAGAGTGCTGATAAGCTTTTACAGCTTAGGCTGAGCGACCCTAGGTCCTGGCTGTTCCCGGGGAACACTGAGAGCCCGGCGTGGCTGCTCTGCAGGCATGGGGAAGGCCAGCAGATGTGGGTGAGATCCCACCTGCTCCATCCCCCCAGGAGAAGAGCAGGTTTGGCTCTGCTTCACCCATGTCTCCTGCGGGTTCAGGGTCTGGTGGAAAGAGAAGGATTTCCAGGATGCCCTTTCCCATGGCCTGTCCGTGGTTCCTTTTCTCCCCCACATCCCTCGCAGTGCCCTTCCCAGCCTTTCCTTGCCAGTTTGTCCCACGGATTGGGCTTGTGCCACCCACCCCAGGAAGGACCCAGGCTGCAAAGTGGTTCATCCACCAAAGCCAGGAGCCACCCACGGGAGCTGGGCCCCACCACGCGGGCAGTTCACAGCCCACGTGGCTGGTGCTGTGCAGCTCCCCCTGCACCGTCCCGGGGGGATCTGCCCCAGGGCAGGGCAGGAACCAGGCTCTGATCCCGATGGCTGCGGAGCAGGGTCTGATCCCGATGGCTGCGGAGCTGGTTTCTGCCACATTTAAGATGGGTTAAGTACTGGATGGGTGACTTTTCAGAAAGGAGGTCCTGTGGATCAGGGATGGATGACATGGGTCTCCATGTGCTCCAAGAGGTGAAGGGGACGAGGACAGGAGCCCTAACTCCTCACACAGTGATCCAGGCTAACAGAGACAATTCACTAGAAGCAATAGCTGGCACCAGCGATGTGTACTGAGGGTTAACTACCTGCTTGGGTGAAGAAAGCCAGGTTTACGGCAAAATAGTGCAGCTCACTGTTCACCAGGGTCCCCTCCACCCTCCCTGTAGGGACAGCAGGCCATGGGATGGGTGTGGGGGTGCAGGCAGGTTGGGTGGAGGCTCTGGGTACCTGTGCCTTGCAGAGGGGCAGAGGAGGGGGCACAGACCCCTCTCACCAACCCTGGGGGTTCCCGGCTGGCCTGGGCTTTCCTCCTCTCTTCCCACGTTACCCGGGCGCACAGTGCTCCCGCGCCATGGTGCCAGCAACCGCGGGACCTTTATAAGGCCCTGGGGGATGCTGGGGCGTGCAGGAAGGAGGGAACAGACACTGGGGGACCAGCCTGGCTTGCACATCTGTGCTGGGGGTGTTTACGGCTGCAAGGCAGCACCCACTGTCCCGCACTGCCTGTTCCCTCCTCTTGTGTCCCCTCATCCTGATGCCTGGAGAGCGGGCTCTTGCACAGAGCTCTTGCCCCACCAGTCTCCTGGGCCCCTCTGGAAAGGGCGAGGGGAGGGAGTTTATGCTATGAGCCTTTCCAGACTTTCACCTTGGGGAAGGGGCCATTTAGCATCTCCATCTTTGCAGGACCAGAGGTGCACTTAGCACCCCAACACGCACCTCCTCCTCTCCCAGCCTCTGATCCACACCCCAGCATCCTCCCAGTGAAGCCTCCAATGCCTCAGGGAGTCCAGGATGCATGCTCTGGGTTCTCGGGGACATGAATGGGGACAGGCACCGGGCTCTGACCTCCTTCAGCTGGCTTCTGCCCACTCTCACCTCCGCTGGGACAGCAGCGGGTAGCAAAGGGGAGGAGGAGGAGGAGCATCCATCCCCCTGTGCCGGTGCCAGGGCTCGGCGCCTGCAGGAAAGGGCTGGTGATGCCAACCCATCCTCCAGGCCGCCTTGCCCGGGGGGTCTGAAAGGCACCAGGACTCTCGGAGAGAGGAGAGGAAGGAGTGTTTCTTATTTGCGACGCTGGGCCAGGGAGGAAGGGCAGCAGGAGGCTGAATCCAAACAAACAGACAACCAGGCGGCCATGAGTGCTCCTTGCGCAACTGCCGCCTTGGAAGGGGAGCCAAGCTGGGCTGAGGCATCCGAGCGGAGAGGGAGGGATGCGGAGGATGCGCTGGGAGCTGGCGGCAGCGCGTGGTCCCTGGGCAGCAGTGCCGGGGCCGGGCAGGCACCCTTCCCGTGGGGCGGCGCGGCAGCGGGAAAGCGGGGCTTGACTCCAAATTTGCTTCCCCCTTCTCGAGACGGAGTTAAGAAAGCACCAGGCGCGGGGGGTTAAGAGTGCCATGCCGGTTAGACAAGCCACAGAGATGGATTTGGCCAGGGGCAAAGGGGACCTGCCCCGGGTACCGGAGAGATCAGAGAGGGGCATCGAGACAGGCTGCCCCTCGGGGCGGCGTGGCCGGCGCCAGCTTCACGCGGCCACTTGCTCCGAGCCGGCTCTTCCCTCTGTCTGGTTGTCGGCTCTATCTGCAGCTGCACCGAAAGCAGAGGGGAAGGAGGAGAGCAGAGAGAGAGAAAGCCCAATTAGTAGATGAGCAGAGAGAGGCATGCAGGAAACCCAGCCCCCAAACCACCAGAAATCGTTAATGAGCGCCCGGCCGGCCGGGCCAGGGTGCCACGGATGCCAGCGGAGCCACGGCCATGCCGGGGACCCGTCTTGCTCTGCTCGGCCAGGGCGAGCTGGGGACAGCGGCTGGGAGAAGCCGTCACGGGGTTGTGTTCAGCCTCGCCAGGCCACGGAGCTGGATTTTATCCACCTTGGCTGAAAAGTTTTCTATTTTCTGCTCTGCTTTCTAAAACCGTTTTTGCTTATGCCCTGCCTCTCCCAGACATCCCGGGGAGGTGGGAGGCATCGCTGTTCGGAGGCCTGAATTGCCCATTTAGGGGCTTCTTGGCTTTCCAAAAAAAAAAGTCTTCGAAATGTATTGTGGTGAGTCATATCACACAAGAAGGGACCAGTTCCAGCCTGGCTGGAACAATGCAGGTAATCATTTCAACTTCCTCCGAAAAATAATACTTTTGGGGGTTAAAAACATCTGCCTAGATTTTTGGACTTTTTTTATTAGGCAAGGGGACTTTTTACCTGATCTCTGCTCAAGCTGGATAAAATCTATGGGAGACTGTGGTAGTGAGAGTGGTAGGAGTGGGGGGCAGATCCTTGTTAAGGCAGAGACATCACTAACCCCACACTTTCTGAGGATCCTTTTCAGATATGAACCTATTTAGCAGGTCTGAGAGCCTCCTGTTCTCCAATTTGAATGAGAAAACATGAATTAAAACTCCATAAATACTCTCCTAAAGTGAGATCCACAGTTATCTCATTAAAAGGAAAAGGATCTGCCCAGAGGGAGGGAGCCTGCATCCCAGCATCCCTTGAGAGCATCTCATCCTGCCTCTCCTGGAAGGCCTTGTGACCTTCTCTGACCACGTTTGCTGCTTCTCTCCTCTCTGGGCCAGCCTGACGGCAGATGAGAGGCAGCGAGAGCCTCCCAAAGGCTGAGGGTGTTTGGGGGAAAGGGAAAAGGTACTATGAGGTACACCTCCCAAGCCTGAGCTGAGAGCGGAGCTGGGTTAGATGGAAGAAGAGATGATGCAAATTGTCACCTGTCCTTTCAAATGGCACCTCCTTCCTTCCCTTTTCTTTTGAGATTTGTGTTTGGGCAAGTTTTGTCTCCCCTTTCACTTAACTAAGCAGGACCCAGTTTAGACTGGTACCTGGGGCCTCTGCAATAGCCTGGGTCTTAGTAGCCTTCCCGTCGGGAAGGAGATTTGGACCAGGAACCAGATTATCCCAAATAGTCCCAGATTTATCCAATGCAGACAGACAGCTCTCGAGAGCCGCGATTGCTCTTTCTTTGACAGGGAGGCAGCAAAGCGGCTCACAAATCAAGTTCCATGAGTAATCTAAATAAAAGCACCAACCTCCTGCTTGTGGCATTTGGAGCGAGCCCCGTTATGTTATCCAAGAACGAGCCAAAGGAGCTTTGCAGGGTTACGTAGCCTCTCTGGCCGGGCTCGTGTCTCTGAGTAAGGAACTCCGCTCTGGCAGGAGCAGCTCCCTTTAGCATGAAATGATTTCAGCAGGAAAAGGACATTGGCAGAGCGGGGAAGGGTGTCCTTACTTTTGCAGATGGGGATCTTGTTACTCCAGGTCCCGTCCTTTAGACACTCGATCTGGAAGGAGTCGCTTTCCAGGTTATCCTGTGCAGAAGATGCCAGCAAAAAAGCGCCATCAGTGTCCAAAGCAAGGAAATTCGTCTCCCCATAAAAAGCCAATTTCTCGGTGATTTAGTCAAGATATAACCAGATCCCCCTGGAAGAGGACTTTTCTAGCTAAAAAATGCAATAAAACCATAATGAAAAACTTGAAGAGTTTTCTTGTTGCCAGCAACTCAGTGGTAGGCTGAATGTAAAAGAACTGGAGACATCTATTCCTGCTCTAGGTGCTGGGCTGGGGAAGGAGGCAGCTCTGCGTGAAGGATGAGTCTGGGAGGAGATCAGAGAAATACCCAGCTCCATGTCGGAAGGCAAAGCGGGCTACTGGTTTGGAGGGAAGACAGCCACCCTGTGAATCACCCACGCTCCCCGTGGTTCTCAGCTCTTTCCCGAAGAGGGCCTGCCAAAATCTCAGCCCTCTTGACTTGCCGAAGCTGTCCCAAAGTCCCGGAGGACCTCCTGGCCTGCAGAGGCTGGCCTCTGTGGGGATGCACTGAGCCAGTGCCCACCGAGGTGGGGAGCCGGCAGAGCCCTAGCAGATCCCCAAGGATTTTGCTGACTTTTTCTTGGGCAGAGGTGCCAAGTCTGGCATCCTGCGAGCTGGGCGGCTCCGGCGGCATGAGGAGAGGGTGGCTTGGGAATGTGCCATCTCCTCTATTCCTCTGCGTCTTTGGGAAGGAAAACTGGTGACTCTCGGAGGAGGCTTTGTCCTTGCCCCTAGGAAGGGGGTAAGGAAGGTGTGTGGGTTGCGTTCACTCTCCCAAACAGCGATGCGATGGCTTTGGGGAAAAGGATCCCCCCTTTCCTACCTACGTGCTCAGCTCCACACCGTCACCCCGTACCTTCAGCACTTTGTATCCGGCATTGCAGCTGATGACAACCTGGTCCTTGAAGGTGTACTTGGCTTGGGAAGGCTCGATTTTCCCATTGATTGGCGGCTGCACCAGTGGGCATGGGTTTCCTTTGAATAAAGAGCAAATGAAGAAAACCAAAACTCAGCTGAACAAAAGGAGGAAGTGAAGAGTCGCAGCTCTGGCACCCAGTCCCTGCAGCGGGGTCTGAGCATCCCTGCCCTGCTCTTGCTATTAACCTACACTAACATGGCTCATCCAGACTCTTCTCCTAGAAGGAGTGGAAGATCCAGGTCTTTCCCCCAGTCCTGGGCTGTTCCTGGCTTTGGGCATTACAAGGCTGGGAGTTAATAACATTAGCTTTTGCAATTGTCCTGCCCAAAACTGCACTGCTTTGCGGTGTGGTCTTGTCTCAGGGCCCATCTGGCAGAGGAAAAAAACCCACCCTTTGATGGAAGGGCTCCATGTTATTTTATTCCTCTCTTGTGATTTCTGGGACAGACACTTTCTGGAGAAAGAACCACGGACCACCAAACTCATGGTCTCCACCTGCAGGGTTTATAAAGCCCTTCCCATTGCCCAAGCCCAGCAAACAGAGGAAAGCAGCAGGAGTTACCAATTGCTGTGTACGACAGCTTCCAGCCCCTGTTCTCCCCCGAGTTGTCACTGTGGAAGAGGATCTGCACGCTGTTGGTTTGGGTTTCAATGCGTCCTGGGGACTTCTCTCCGCAGAAAGGGCCAAACTCTCTATGGCCAGCTTTGATCTGCCAAAAGAAAGAAGAGTGGGCAGCTTGAAGGGGATCTTTGATCCCTGAGGATCACTTCACCCTGAGGCTGATGAAGTGGGGTCAGTGGGGCTTAAGCATCATGTGTTTAGGGGGATATGAACTGAAAGAGGGTCACCATTGGCTGAGAAGGTCAAAATCAGGGCATGGTAGGAGACATGGGTTCAACTGAGCAGAGGGCTCCTGCTGGCTTCATCGCCCCCATTTAGACTGGGACAATCACCAGGGCACCGGGGAAACAACGGGAGAGTGGGACAGGAGGAGAGCGCAGATCTCAGCTCACCTTGATGTAGTCGTAAGGACAGGTCACCTCGGGGTGGTCTTCCACGTCAAAGCTGTCCTCGAAGCTCAGGGTGATGAAGAACCCCTCCTCCAGCTCGACGCGGTACAAGCAATCCGAGCTCTTGGGGTAGGGGCTGGGGAAGTCAGCGCTGGTGATCACCCCGCTCCTCTGGGTGTAGAGGTTGTCGCTGCACTCCACTGGAACACAGCCATGGCTCTCTCAGGGGCTTGCCAGCCCCATCCCAGCCCTGGCCACACTCAGGAGCCCTCCCAGTGGAGTGGGGTCTGCTGGGTGGTCCATGGACCCTGAATATGGGTCCACGCAAGGAGAACCTCACACAGACAACCTCCAAATACACCTGTGGCATAGAGGGTCCTGGTCTGAGAGCTAACCCCAGCTAAGCTACATGATACAGATGCAGAGCAGAGACTAAACCTTTTAATTTCTCTGACTTGAGGAGGTCTACGGGGCTTAGCTGAGGAGCACAGCCCATGGGAGAAACCACACCTCCTTCCCACACAAGAGGACTGCAGGTCTCGGGCACTCTCCACACCCAAGCTATTGGTTTGTAGGAAAAGAGACACCTCGTCTCTGCTGGCAGCAGGAGAGGGCGGTTTTGCCCTCTTTATGCCTGGTTTCCTGCTGAGGGTCCCCTCTGTGTGACCGTCCCCATGTCCGAGCTGTGCCTGGGCAGTACCTTTGCAGGTCCTGTTGTCAGAGTGGAGGATGTAGCCGAACCTGCAGGAGCAGTAGTACCCGCCGATGTAGTTGTGGCAGTAGTGGTCACACGCCAGCTCCTCGTCGCTTTTCTCCAGGCACTCGTCCACATCTAGGATGGAGATAAAGACGGGAGGTTGCGCTGCAGCCCCCCGCGTATCACTCCTTGGGGGGACACTTGCCACAGCACCAAGAAATTAGTTGTCCCATATATGGTTGGTCACACAAGCACCCATCGAGTACCATATGGGCCATATGGCACACGAGGACACCTCTTGCTAGGGTCCCCAAGGCTGGCCTGGGATGTGACCCTAGCCACTTTCTGCTGCTGCCCTATAGCAAGCCAGTCCCGCAGGTTTCGCCGCTGCTTACCCACGGCTGTGTAATGAGCATCGAAGCCGGTGAAGCGCTCCTCATTGGAGAAGTCGGACCTGAACGTGAGCCCCATGTAGGGCCCTGGGGACAGGATGACCTGCTGGCCGGGGGCCTGCTCTGTGTCCGTCGTCTCTCTGCCGCAGAAGGTTGCCAGCTCCTGGTCCTCAGCTTCAATCTGTGAGCAGAAAGAATGGGTGAGGACTTGGCAGGGCTCGGGATGTGCCCCTGGGCTCTGCCGAGCACCGGGGTAGTGCAGGAGTTTAACAAGTCCCTGGGGTCCTCCCCAGCACTGGTCACCTCTGAATTTTCTCTGTATGGGGCTGTGGGTGTCTGCGAGCTTGGGGAGACCATGGAGCTTTCCTGGGGGAGATCAGGCTGGGCTTGGAGTCACATTCTGCATCCGAGAGCTCAGGTCTCTGCCTGCGCTTGCCCAGCATGTCCCCTGCCACCGCTCAGCAGTGTCTCCAGGGGGTAGGCTGCCCGTCTGGCAGCCTTTGATGGCCACAGCCTACGGATGCAGCTCTGCACCCCTGGGTACCCCGTCCTGCTCAGCCCTGTGCTGCCTTGGCCCTAAAAATCAATTTCCAGCCATTCCCACTGCATTCACCTCACCTTCTGCAGCCAAAGTGTGATGCTGGGGATGCTCAGAGCATGGCAGGTCTGACTCCCACCGCTCCGTCTCTCTGAGGTGGTGTTAATGCAGTAAAGCAACTAAATGTTTTCTACAGAACGAACACGGGGACTCGGGTCTGCCTGCCCCTGCCTGTAGTCACCCTCTGAGGGAGATGCTGAGAGCAGGCAGCATCCTGGGTGTAGGGAGGAGCTGGGGTGAGGATGCGGGCAGGCGACAGGCAGACGAGAGGGTGTGAAAATCAGCCTCAGGCCACGTTGTACCTACTCTGAGCTGCTGGTACCCGAGATGCTCCCCCTCGCCTCCTCCCTCAGCCCAAATGCTGAGCCGGGCAGCAGCATCTGTGTGAGGGCCGTGCTGCTGGGAGGGCACCGGGACCCCAGAGGAGCCCCTGCCCATCGGTTTTCCATCAGCTCAAAGCAGCAGCTGTAATTTGGATGGTGTTTCTGTCCCCTGGGCTGGCTTGGATGATCTCAGCCCTGTCCCTGCCACCCAGGGTCCCTGTCTGGTTCCAAACCTGCGCTACCAGGCACCGTTTGGGCTCCAGGGCTACAGGAGGGGACCAAGGGGCCAATGTGCCCTGTTGCCATGTCAGCATGTTCGCTAGCCTCCCTGCGCATCCCTTTAAAGCACGGCCATGCCTGCGCCTTCAAGCACTGTAATGCCTGTGAAAAACCCACTGCCTTTCCCTGGAAACCCCCTCCCTTCCTTTTCCCTCGACGTTTTCCCCAGGACTATTTCAGCATTGACTCCATCTCCTTCTCCTGCAAATCCCACCCCCAGCCCCTGCCCGGACCCCAGCCTCCCCCAGCTCGTTCCCAGCACCCTGCCTTGCTTTCCCCCAGGAGATTTGAATATGAATAACCCCTCGGCTTGAGGAATGCGATGAACATCACCAAGCCAGCTCCCGGCCGCTCCTGCTCATGCCAAGCCAACGCTATTGAGGCCGTGATGAAGCGTGCAGCCCCCCAGCCCATCCCGGGGGAAAGCAGCCGCCTGCTCGGGGATCCACGGGGGCCCGGAGGTGTCGCATTGCCATCCCCGGCTTGCGTGGCCTTGGCGAGGCGAGACCCTCCTCCGGCTGCATCCCCGTCTCCTGGAGACCCTCGGTATGCGCCGACTGGGGAGAGTCTGGGGCTGAAAGGGAAATTTCCCAGGGCTGAACAAGCAGGCGGAAACTCGCTCACACCAGGGAAAGCCAATGTGGAAATGGCAACTCAGCATGCCTTGACATTGCCTCCAGATATTTTCCATCCTCTCATACGAGCTGGAGCTGGCCAGAAAAGAGAGAGACTTTCCGATGATAAATTTTGAGAATTTGGAGAAAAAAACACGCGCCCCACATTGGCACAGAAACCCAATTGAATCTTTTTTCTTTTTGTGAAACAGTGTTCTGAAAAGAGAAAAAAAAAAAAAAAAAAAGGAAAACAAGTTATTTGTGATCCATCTGGTTTCAATCCCTTTGAAATATACTGTGGTGCTTTAGAATCCCTTTTAAATCTGAAAGAAAGATTGTTTTGAAATGAAATAGTGTTTCAGACTGAAAAACGGGAGCATCATCACCAAAATTGAAGGAAAATGGCATTTCGGCCCCGACATGCAGCCTTGGCTGTGGGAGCACGTGGCACGCAGCCTTTTCTGCAAAAACTGCTTTTTCTTACGGAAAGCTGTGGGAAGGAGCAATTTCCAGCCTGCTCCTTTGTGCGGGGCTGGTGGCTGCCACCTCTGCAGGGACAGAGGAGGCACTGTGCGAGCTCCCATCCCTCTCTCCCAGCCCCAGCCGGTGTGGGAGCTGCAGCACAGCATCACCGATGCGTGAGAAAACCTCCCTGGTGCCCCGTGCCTTGTCCCGAGGATGCTCCCACCGTGGGGCCAGCCCCAGCACCACCCCCAGCACCCCTGGATGAGGCCCGAGAGACCCTCGCTCTCCTCACCGAAGGTATCCACGGCCCCTTATCTGTGACGGGTCCCATGCCCCGAACCACAGGGAGCAGAGACAGCCCTCCGGCAGTAAACTAAACAGAGAGGTCATCATCCCTGGTTAATATTTGCTGCTTCTGCTGAGGACTGTATACTTTTTCATAGATCATTTACATCCAGCGAGCTGGCTGGTAATTAAATCCTGGTTGTTTGTTTGGAGTTTCTCCCTCTCGGGTCACGATGTCGACGTTTTCACTAGAGAAGATGCGTCCCTGAGGGAAATATCAATTGCCGCAGAGAAATTCCCTATAAAAATACGCTGAAAGAATCCTCCTTTGAAAAATAAAATATAGCGACACTCTTGTGCCTTGAATTTACCCTTGCCACTGCCTCCTGCTGCCTTCCCTGTTTCTGCTTTGCCTCCTCATTCCCTTGTTAAGATTCCTGCCCCCCCTGGATGGAGGCAGATGGGGGTCCCTCCCCGGCTGTGTCTCTGTCCCCCTGTATTTTTGGCTTGGGCTGTGGCAAAGAGAAGTGGTGACCCAAGCTGTGTGGCCCCGCTCTGTCCCAAATTGATTTCCCCCTTTGGGGCAAGAGGCAGGAGCTGGAATGCCCTGTCTGGGCAGCAAGCGCTGCCGCAGGGCACGGACTGCTGGGGATGCCGGAGCAGTGATGCTCCGGAGATGCCTCCTGCAGTGGGTGGGTTAATAAAATACCAGGAAGACCAAGGGGAATTTGGCCCGGCGGTTCAGTGTCTGCCGCCGGAGAGGAGCAGGCAGCCGGCAATACGGAAACGCAGCCGCCAACCCCCCCTTCCCCTCCAGCCCTCCAGGAATGCACTAATTGGACTGATGAAGGCCAAACATACCACTTGTAATATATATAAATGGCTCATTAGGCAGAGGAATCGCAGCGCTGGGCTGAAGACACTGGGAACATGACATGGGGAGGAGGCGCTCAGAGACAGGGAAGGGCATGGAGCAGCCCCTGCGGAGCCGCCTTGCAGTTAGAGAGCACGCAAGAAGGCAACACCCCGATGAAGGGGATGGTTTTTGAAAAATGACTGCTGCCTGTTGGAAATAAGGCAGGGATGGGGCAGCCCCAGCAGGAGCCTCCACCGAGGTCTCCTGGAGATCCTCTCCCCAGCATGCATGTGTCCTCTCCTTGATATACGTTAAGGGACCCTTCCTGTGCAAATGTGCACCTGAACTTCCATGGGAACATCCACGGCAGCCGTGGAACGGGGAGAGCGGGTTTTCCCCTGCTGTGGGCTTGGCTTGGCATTGGCAGGCTGACCCCCTCCGCAGGTTGCTGTGCCCTCATGTCCTGATTCTGGGCCAGGTCTATGTCCTGGGGGGGCTGGGGGTGCAAGGAGAGCCCAGCCAGGATGCTGGGAGCTGCTGGCTCACTCCCATGCCTGATCCTCCTCCACCCCTGCGCAGGGGGAGACTGTGGTCCCAGCGGTGCAGGGGGTGGCTGGTGCCACCCGACTCCTCTGTGCAGAGCCGGCGGGACAGGAAAGGGGAGCAGCAAAACCCAGCTGCCTCCTGGGATTTGAAGTGCTCCTCTTGGGACCCCACACCCCCGGGGCATGGATCACCCCCTTCGCGAGGCCGGCTGACAGCACCAAAAGAGCATGCTCTTCTCCTGTCCCCGCCATTCATTCCAAGCCCCGATTTGTGCTTTTCCCCCCTCCTTTGAGCGGAGGAAGGTGTAAATGGATCCCGTGCACCCTTCTGGCAGCCCCAGGCTGGGCAGGCACTGTCCTGAACGCAGTGTGGAGCTGCCTCCCTGGCCTGCGTGGCCCCTGCCAGCGCCATGCCGAGCACTGGGGGTGTCCCCGGGGACATTGCCACCGAGCGAGCGCTCTGCCCGGCGCAGCACACAGCCCTGCCCCAGCGGGCATGGCACACGGCGAGCCCAGGGCATCGCCTGCAAAGCCAACCTGCGACAAGCCCCAAATGCCACACCAAACCTCAGGAGGACGTGGCTCNGAGGGGGAGGATGACCTCCCCCCACCCGCTGGCCACACTCTGCTTGATGCACCCCAGGATGCCACTGGCCTTCTTGGCCACAAGGGCACATTCCTGGCTCGTGGACAGGACCCCAGGCTCAGATCTCCCTAATAAGCTCGGGGATTTACTCTTGAAGGCCCCTCAGAAGTCAGGATTTCATCTCCCATCTCTAGCCCTCCACTGGGATTTCATCTCCCATCTCCCCGCCTCTGCCACAGCACTCTTCCGTGTCACCAGTCAAGTCACTTAACCTGATTTCCCGCTCATGGCGGTGGCTTTTGGGGTGTCCCGGGCCGGTGCTGGAGACTTGTGTACAAAAGTGCCCAGTGCTGGCTGAACCCAGACAGGAGCTGGAAAAACTACGGTGAGACCCCCCCCCAAAGGAGGAACCCCCAAACCAGCCGCCCGAGGACAGCGGTGAGCTGGGCAGCGCCGGCTGAGGAGCACGGTGGAGGGCAGGAGCTGGAAGTCCAGCGTAGATGGATACTCCTTCCTCGTCCCCCTGGACCTGCCTGAGGGCCTCCATCCAAAACCTTGGGAGAGGCTGTCTCCAGCGCACCGGGGTCCTGAGCTCGGCTTCCCGAGGCTGCGTGTGTTTCCTACCTGCATGGGGCTTCTTTGGGTGGGTATTTTGGGGGGGGACTGTTCCTCCCATTCCTGCTGGCTCACTTCCTTACTGAAGTACCACTCCCCCTCTCTGCCGTCCCCCTCCGCACAAAGCAGCCTCCTGGCCTGTGAGCGTTTCTCGAGCAGCCATGCTCTTTTTATATACACACACACACATGCATGTATGTGTATAGATAGAAATAAACAGCTATTGTTTTAATTAGCCATTGTTTCAGAGCTCTGGAAACCGTTCCCTTCTGAAGACCACCCCGAAGGCAGAGATCCGTGTGGGTTTTGCAGCTCAGCTCACCCTGAACTTGCCACTTCAGGGTGACTTTCTGCACTGCTCGAGGTCTTGGGCGCGTGGGCAGCCAAGGAGGTGAGGAAAGCAACAGCCAGGGCATGGTGGCTTTCTGCCCCTCCTGAGCTGGGTCCCCTTCTTGCATCGGGGCTCTTCAGCCCCCACTTTGACCTCCTTCTTATGGCAGTCCAGACAGTGATGGAGAGTCTGGTCAGACCCCAGAACAAAGGAGAAAGTGTTTCCTCACGCACATGCACGCACAGAGGCGTATAACCATGTATTTAACCTGTGCAACTCTCCGCCACGGGATGCTGCGGAGATTAAAGTCACCCGTGAGCTCAGAAAGCAGAGTTCATGGAGGGGGAACCCGCTGAGCGCCACCAAACACAGAGATACCACCTGCGGCTCTCTGAGCATCTCCACAGGGGCTGGCAGAGCCTGACAGAGAAGCACCTACAGTGATACAGGGTCTGTAACGGTGTGCTGTAGCCACGCACTGCTGGCCACTGTCAGAGAGTGGGCTGATGCTCTTTTCACACCTTGCTCTGATGCAGACAGAGGCTGGACTCACAGACCCACGGAGGAAAATAGCCACGGAGCCATTTGCTGCTCTCCTTCACGTTTTCTAAGCTGGTGGTTTAGCAGCATCAAGAGCGCACCCCTACCCAGCAGAGTAGCCTACGGATCTTCCGTAATCCATCCATTTTCGTCACTTTTCAAATGTAATTCCATGGTGGAGGCTCCGCAAGCTGAGTTACAGCCCCGGGCAAATTTATACAGCTGAGATCTAAATCCCTGTGAAAAATACCGCCTTCTTATGGAAATCCAGCGGCAGGGAGAGCTATGGTGCCAAGTTGGCACCACGGCCAAATAACAGGGAGCCTTATGAAAAAGGAAAAATGAGCAGGGGGTGAAGGGTGGGAGGAGGGGTAAAGCTTGGAATGGGGAAAGTTTCCAAGAAATCCGCTCCTTGAGCTTATTGGTTTTTTAAAGCAATATATCTCTATATATGTCCCTGGCCCTTGTGCCTGGAGAAGATCCAGGAGAAGCAGAAAGAACTAATCAAACCTCAATGAGAGCTGTTAGTGGCAGAACGAGTGCCAGCACGAAGGGGAAATTAAAGCAGTGAACAACAGATCCTAGAGGGGAAAAAACCCCCACAAATGTTTGCTTTGTTTTCTTAGGGCAAGAATAAAATAATAATAATTTCAATTAGCTGGCGACTAGCAGCAGGGCTGAGTCCTGCCCTTCCAGACCTGGGTGCGACTTCCACCTGCCTCTGTGCGAAGGGGCAAGGTGAGGCTTGTGCCAGGCGACGGGGGAAGGCACGTCCAGCCAGGCAAACCTGGAAAGCACCCGCTGGTCTGCTAGAAAACAGCAAACCTGGCCAAGTTTGAAGATGTGGAGAAGGCAGCTTGTCCTGGATGAGGAGGAGAGCTCCTGGAGAGACCTGTGGTGCCAGAGGCAAGGATGCTCCGTGGCACCGCAGTGCGTGGCCCACCGCGGTTTCTGATGGGTTCCTGCCCAGCAATGAAGCAGCCTGAAATCTCGTGTGGTTTTGGCCATGGCAGCTCCCTGGGAACCTCCACAGCTTGGCTGGGCTGCGGGTCTTTGCCAGCAGTGGCCCCAAAATTTGTATCTCAGCTGTGAAATGGGTTTGCATTGAACCCCTGGGGCTGCACCCTGCGGCTCGCCGGAGGCTCTGCTCGCAGACCCCAACTTGCAGCCCCGAGCTCAGGTCGAACCTTCCCCTTTTGCTTGCCTGGAGGCGGGACAGGGTGTCCCAAGAGCCCGCAAGCTGTGGCCAGGCATCCAGGCTGGCTCCAAGGTGCCCCCCCAGCCACGGCCTGGCAAAGGGTGCCCAGCTCAGGGCTCCTCCTTGCACATTGGAGGGGCACAGCCTGTGGGTTTCGCCACCGGGGCTTCGTCAGCCCGTAGGTGTGTGAATCCCATCGGGTCCAATGAGAATAAGGTGCCCAAATACTTTCAGAGATCTGGTCCTCCGTGGGTAAGCTCTGAATCTGGTGTTAGTCCAATGGATGTCGTCGGCTTACCTGTGCTCTCCCCGTTGTCCGCTGGACTGACAACTCATGTGCCCAACAGATGGGGAAAACCACCTTGTTCCCAGCTTTTCCAGCACTACCCCCTCTCGGGTGGCCAGACAGGTCTGCGGTCTACCCCACCACCTGCCCCGTGATATGACAGCTCACCTTCACGTAGTCGTATTCACAGAGGTAGGATGACTCCAAGTCAAAATGCATGAAGTACAGCTTGATTTTAAATCCGTCGGGCACAGAGATGTTCCACGTCACTTCTGAGTCACTGGGATAGGAATCGGGGAAGTTGGGAGACTGGATCTCGCCAAACATGTCCGTCAGCTCGATGGCATCCACCGCGCAGAGCAGCAAGGCACAGAAGGACCAGGTGAGGGGAAAACACCTGGAAAACACACGCGAAGGGATGAAATGAAACCCTGGCAATGCCAAAACCTGTTGAGGGCTCAGTCTCTTGCCCCAGGTGAGGCGTGTGAGGTCACGGCTGGGAGAGAAGGNGCAAGGGCACCTCCGGAGCTCCCAGCCACCTCCGGGCAGCACCAGGAGCTCGGTCTTTCTCACACCTCTGGGAGCAGCAGCTGCTGGCAGCGCGTCCTTTAACTAATGGGGCTCTGATGGGCAAATCTTCCGGTAATGGAAGAGTAAACGTAAGGATGCTTAATAAAATAATGACGCTTTCTAAATCGGTTTAATGAAAGCATCGTGGCGATAACTGCTAAGTATCATTATCGTTATTATTATTACTGCTTAGCCTCACCCTGCCAAACTGGGATCACTCACTCTCAATAAACAGCATGTGTCTCTGCAACTGGGCGAGGATGGTCCAGGGCCCCAGCAGTGTAACCCGGCATGTAACTCTCCACTCTTTCCTGTTTCTCTCTTCTCTTCTCTCTCTTCTCTTCTCTTCTCTTCTCTTCTCTTCTCTTCTCTTCTCTTCTCTTCTCTTCTCTTCTCTTCTCTTCTCTTCTCTTCTCTTCTCTTCTCTTCTCTTCTCTTCTCTTCTCTTCTCTTCTCTTCTCTTCTCTTCTNTCTCTTCTCTTCTCTTTTCTTCTTTTCTCTTCTCTTCTCTTCTCTTCTCTTCTCTTCTCTTCTCTTCTCTTCTCTTCTCTTCTCTTCTCTTCTTTCTCTTCTCTTCTCCTCTTCTCTTTTCTCCTTCTTTCTCTCTTCTTTCTCTTCTCTTTTCCTTTGCTTTCTTTTCCTTTCTCCTTTTCCTTTCATTTATTTTCCCTTCTTTTCCTTTCTTCTGTTTCTCTTCAATTCTTAGGGTGCCACTCACCACAGCTGGAGAAGCACGCAGAGGCTGAGATCCTTAGAGATCTTTTGTCATCAAACTCAGCTTTTAACAAACCTCAGCCTGAAGAGTTTGTCCCAACTTGTTACCAGCCCCAGAGGAGGGCAGAGAGGAGAGGTAAATCCGTGGCAGTCCACCTGACCTCGCACCAACCTCAAGCTCCCTTTGAGCATGAAGCTGAGCACAAACTGAGTATTTCTCCGTGCCAGGGGAGAGCACCGCCTGTGCTGGAGGTGCAAACACAAAAGCCTGTGCCATTGCAGGGGACCCAGAAAGAGGAGCAAACCTCAGGCTTTTTTACACCCGGTGGAACGCACAAAGGAAAAGAATCAGGCAGGAAATGAGAGCCATTAGGGATGAAAATTTCCGCACTCTAAAATAGGTGCTAAGGCCTGGCAAAGGCTTGTAGGTGTGTTTTACAGGCGCTGGAACTACTCACACGTACACCCGGTTTCAAAATCAGGGCTTGATTTAGCTATGCTGGTGAGGAAATTGAACCCAGAGAAGTGGATTTTTTTTTTTTAACCTGTTTGTGCTCTTTCAAAACCAGGGCAGTAGATTTCTGGGGCTCATTTGTGTAGTGCCATGCCTTTTCCCAGCTCCTCATTACAAGGCGAAGTTAATGGGCACTGAGAAATTTGCATCTATTTTTCTTTCAGAGTGAGGTTGAACATGCCTTTTTCTGACAGCTTGTCTGGAACCACAAAAATGTGTGATGGGAAAATCTGTTTCTCCTCTGGTCAGAGCACATGCATGGGGCTGGATGCTCAGCTGGTGTAAACGGGCATCACCTCCTTGATTTGAACGGGCCGTTTCCCGGCGCCACTCTCCGCTCTCCCTTTAAACAGGGGAGGCAAAACACCACCAAACTTCTTCCCTGTGCCAGGAAAGTCTTAACCTCACGTACATGGGATAAACGACCTGAAGCCTGTGCGGCACGTCCAGCCTCGCTCACACCTTTCTCCCGTGGGCCGTGGCAGAGCGGTACCCGGGCAGCGTGCCCATCACCCCAGGCTCCCTTCGGGCTCCGCCAGGATGCCGGCACGCAAGCCGGGCTGCAGCACGAAGCCGAGGCATGAGCAACGCCTTGTTTGCTCGCAGACGGGGAAAATGCAGCCACGGTCATCAGAGGGAATCCCTGCCCAGCGGGATGAGCCCCCTGCCATGCCGTGCCCGAGACCCCAGCGTGCGGGACCCCGGGGTCAGCCCGTGGCGAGGTACTCACCTCATTTTGCTGCCGGGAGGGTTTGCGGGCGGTTTTGGAGCGGAGGATTGCCGGCTGGTTTGCGAGGGACGCTTTTGCCTCTTCCCAAACGCTCCGCTGTCCGCCTTATCTCTGGTCTGGAGATTTGCGAGCGTGTGTGTGTGCGCGTCTGGAGTCGTCTGGCATTTTCCATGCAGGTCACGCCTTCCCCTGCCTGCAACCGTTCCCCACATCCCGCAGGCAGGCAGGGAGACCTGCCTGCATCGGCAGCGGCCCCCCCCCGCCGCCGGTCCCTCCTCTCC